>OU898283.1:103124950-103729081 GCA_918026665.1 Diabrotica balteata | reverse complement strand
CAACTAAGCTTGACGAATACCAAGCAAGAGAACAAGCGGGATTCAGAAAGGGTTTTAGTACTAGCGACCATCTGCTAACAGTAAAAATACTGATTGAAAAGTCGAACGATTATCAAATCCCATTATATATGGCATTCATAGACTTCCGAAAGGCGTTTGACAGTATAGAACATTGGGCCATCAAAAACTTACTACAGAACGGCAAAATTGATTACAGGTATACGGACCTAATAACAAACATATACAAAATGCGAGTACCAAAATAAAATTGACGAACGAACACGCTACAGAACCATAAAATTCGAAAGAGAAATCAGGCAGGGAGACGCAATATCACCAAAATTGTTCAATCAGCTATGGAAGACATATTTAAAAAATTAGAATGGGATACATACGGAATAAGAATAAATGGAGAGCTCTTGAACCACTTGAGATATGCAGACGATATAGTCCCGATAACAGATAAGAAGGAAGAGTTACAGAAGGTGGTTGAGGAACTAGATAGAAAAGCGACAGAGGTAGGTCTAGAGATGAACTGTAGTAAAACCAAGACTATGACAAACCAAGAAGACCAATTAGAAATAGTAGTCAAACAGAATAAATTAGAACAGGTGGCAGAATACATATACCTAGGACAGATAATAAAGCTGAACAGGGACAATCAAACAGAAGAAATAAAAAGAAGAAATAGACTAGCATGGGCCTTATTTGGTAAACTATCATATATTCTAAAAAATAAACATTTCCCTCAATATATGCGAACGAAAGTATTCAATCAGTGCATTTTACCAGTTATCACATATGGCTCACAAACATGGACTTTCACAAGGGAGAACATCGACAGGATATCCAAAACACAAAGAGCAATGGAAAGACAGATGCTGGGTATCGATCTTAAAGACAGGAAAAAAAACTCATGGATCAAAGAAAAAACAAAGGTGAACGATGTATCAAGACAGGTTGCAAAACTTAAATGGAACTTCGCCGGTCACACTCTCCGGCAAAAAGATGAAAGATGGAATAAGCGAATTCCACACTGGAGACCATGGGAAAAGAAAAGAAAAAGAGGAAGACCACATATGAGATGGACTGACGACCTTACGAGAACGGCAGGAAAGGACTGGATGCAGATCGCCCAAAATAGACCAATGAAGATTAACAGGGGAGGCGTATGCCCAAGAGTGGGCATTTAAGGCTGATTAGATAGATAGATAAATTTTGTATATAAAGTGTTTTGTACAGTAGCTATATTTTTATAATGATTTAGAGTTTTTAATGAAGAGATTTCATACTAATAAGAATATCCTAATATATCAAATCTTGTTTTGCGTCATTGCCGGACTCAACTCCAGGTGAGAAAGGAAGAAGGTGAATGGTTAATGATGGGTCTTGGTGTCAGTAGCTATGCCAAGTGGCTGCTGTCATTAAATACCAAGCAATGCCGTAGATGACACACTACTTGCCATGGAATAAGTGAAGACGAGTTTGGCAACCCCAACAGAAGAGTCCCTAGCACTATAGGTTGGGCGTAGGGCTAATCTCCCACACTATAATGTAGCACCTATAGTACTATAGAGCCCTCCATCTTCATGGAAGCAAGACTGGAGGACTTCAGAGCATGGAAAGCAAAACTAGAAGAACCGTGTAAGGGACCAAGCAAAAAACAAAAACATAAGAGTATAATGTATGATGAAAGATGTAGTACGACCGGAGAGACAAAAACGGTGTCAATAGTACATTCATATAAGGAAAATGGAGGAATACATACTGCTAAGAATGAGAATGGTGCTACAAAGAAACCCAACTGTAGAGGACATGAAATGAAGGTCGACGAAGAAATTGTTGGCAATATTAAGGGGTAAAATAATTTTAAAATATGAATATTAGAAGAAAAAGAAGGAGAAGAACTCACTCTGTATATTTTTAAACCATAACGTACTGCTAAATTAAATACAAAGCTACTTGTTTAGTACCGTGGCGGTATATAAAATTAAGAAGCCTGAGTTCTTGTGTAGAACAGTGGGTAATAAACAAGGTTTTTAACGTTTTGTTGACTTTTATTATAAATATGGATTCTTAACTACCAAAATAATGCAAGAATAACTGTTACTTAACGAGATAATTATAAAATGTATTGTTCTTTTGTAATAAACGTTACAGAAGTAAAAATTTAGCACGAGGAAAATTCAGCTATAACTCAAAGATAAACAAGGTGTAACAGAAGAGGAAAAGCTTAGGAAGTTTGTTGATATGTAAAAAAGTTTTATATATAAGTTTCAAGACAGATTTACAGTTTTTCAAAATAATCTAAATAACAAATGACAGCTTATTCAGATGCTAAATTAACATTGAATATATTTTTTTGTTTGTAACCCTATGTGTAATCAATAAATTATTTTACCAAAAATTACCAACAACGAAATAGAAAGGACGTCAGAGAGAAATATCAAAAAAAAGTAATATTTTCTGTTTTGTGCAGATTTTTTTCTTCAAAAATTTTTATTGCATATTTTATTTTTATACAAGTAATTTTTGGCAGAAGATAAACATATGTAGGATGTAAAATATACTGATGCGCAACGTATAACTTCTGCTATCAAAATTTCAACCTCACCTGCCTGTGAGATGATCTCGATCCTGACCCTTCTGAGCATGTACCTAATATTAGTTGTTTTATATAACTTTACTTCTAGGGTTTTTATTTTTTTTCCACAGATCTTTCTTTAGTTAAGTTAGTATTCGATGGTATGGAATAGCTATAGATAGGGAAATGAAGATAATTAGTATTCATTTTAAGCGAAAAGATATATAAAGGAGCATGGATAATACCTTCCACCAAGGAATCGAACCAAATTAAACATGTGGTAATTCAGGATCATCATCATCATCAATTAGCCAATCGCGTCCACTGCTGGACATAGGCCTCGCACAGTTCTTTTTGGGCCACTGGGCCGGACACTGGGCCGCTTGTAGCCAGTTTTCCGCTACACGTTTTATATCATCGGTCCATCTAGTCGGTGGTCGTCCTCGGCTTCTTTTATAGTTTCTGGGCCTCCATTCCATAACACGTCTTGTCCACCGTCCATCTTGTGTTCTGGCTAAGTGCTCTGCCCAGTTCCACTCAAGCGTCATGGTTCTTTCAATGACGTCTTGAACTCCTGATCTTTGCCTGATTTGTTGGTTTGTTATGTGGTCTCGAAGGCTCACGTTCAGCATTGCACGTTCCATGGCTCGTTGTGTAACTCTGAGTTTATTCGCAGATTTTTGCGTGAGTGTTAAAGTCTCTGCTCCATAAGTTTGTACAGGTAAAACACATTGGTTATAAACCTTTCGCTTGAGACACACGGGGATATAACTTTTTATTATAATATTTCGCTTGAGACACACGGGGATTGAACTTTTTAGAATATGGCTTAATTTGCCAAATGTTAGGCCTATTCGCCTCTGTATTTCATGTGTTTGATTGTCTCTGCTTATTTTGATTTCGTATCCTAGATATTTGTAAGTGTCTGTTTGTTGTATGGTATTATTGTCAATAGCTATATTTCCACTCATTAAGAGATTTGTTATAAGTTTAGTTTTCTCAAAGTTTATCTTTAATCCTGCTCTTTCAGACAGACTTTTAAGCGAATGCATCATAGAAACTGTATTATGTAAATTATCTGCGATTAATACAACATCATCTGCAAATCTTAGGTGATTTAATCTTTCTCCATCTATATTGATGCCCATATCTTGCCATCGAGTGCTCTTAAGCTCATCGAGACTCTAGAGCTGCCGTGAACAATTTTGGTGAAATATTGTCTCCTTGTCTAACTCCTCGACCTAAGCTGAATTTTTTCTGTGTCTTCGTGTAGTCGTCTACTTAATGTAGCGTTCTCGTAGATGTTTTTGATTAGTGTCGTGTACCTGTAATATATTCGGCTTTGATTTAGGGCTTCCAGTATTGTTTCAAACTCTACAGAATCAAAAGCCTTCTCGTAATCGACAAATACAAGAACCAGTGGTATGTCGTACTCGATGCACTTTTCTATTAAGATCTTTATGGTATGCAAATGGTCATTTGTGTCATATCCTGCCCTGAAGCCTGCCTGTTCTTTGGGCTGATAGAAATCAAGTTTAGGTATTAGCCTCTTTGTCAAGATTTTCATAAAGAGTTAAAGAGTTTGTACATATGTGTCAAGAGGCTGATGGGTCTATAATTTTCTAATTTAGTAATATCGCCTTTTTTGTGTAACAAGACTATTACTGCATTGTTCCAGTCTTTTGGAAGCGTACGCGCATGTAAGCATTTATTAAACAGTTCACTTACTGATTTTAATCAAATTTCTTCTCCTGCTTTTATTGCCTCGATAATGAGTCCATCATCACCAGGTGATCGATGGTTCTTCATTTCCTTTAAAGCTGCTCTTACTTCTGACACGGTAATGGGTAAAAGTATTTCCGATCCCTGATTTATGAGAGTCTTTACTCGTGTCAGGAAATTGTCTTGTGGTCTTTGGCTGGTATAGAGGTCTTTATAAAACTCTCTGGTTATTTTCATAATGTTTTGTTTATCTGTTGTTGCCTTTACGTCTTTTTCTCTCAGCTTGTATATTTCTGTTTTACTTTGTGTGAGTTTTCTTTTCATTATCTTTAAACCTTTGTTCTCTTCTATTGTTTGAGTAATTACATTAGTATTATATCTTCTTACATCTTTTCTAATTTCTGCTGAAATTCTTTTATTTAGTTTTTTATATTCTTATTTGTTTCCCTTTTCGTTCTCGCTTAGGTTTCGTCGTATTTCCATGAGAGCTTTTGTATTTTTGCTAATCTTTTCACTTTTGGTGTTATTTTTCTTGCAAAATTTGAGTTGTGCGTTTCTAACCGAGTCTATTATTAATTTATTGTGATCGTCGATACTTAGAGGTTTGGGATTATTACTCTGTAAAGTTTCGGCTATACTTTTTATGTATACTTCTGGATGATTTGGTGAATTCCAAACTATGCGTTTGCAACTGTTTATCATCTTTGCTCTTTCTTTTTGTAGATGTATCGTTACTCTA
This sequence comes from Diabrotica balteata, assembly GCA_918026665.1. Taxonomy (NCBI): domain Eukaryota; kingdom Metazoa; phylum Arthropoda; class Insecta; order Coleoptera; family Chrysomelidae; genus Diabrotica; species Diabrotica balteata. Next base: position 103,724,036 of record OU898283.1, on the reverse strand, counting down.
GCTCTTACTGGTCTGTGGTCGCTTCCTACTGATAGTTTATTGAGTACAGGGACATCTTGAATAATTTGCTTATTGTCTGTTATTATATAATCATATTCGCTCTTAGTTCTTCCTTGTGGACTAGCCCACGTCCATTTTCTATTCTGCTTCTTCTTAAAAAATGTGTTCATTGTATACAGTTTGTGTTGCAGTAGAAAGTTGGTAATTCATGATAAATTTTCAGAACTTATAACTGACGTAAGAACTTTCAGAGGAGCTGACGTTGATTGAGACCATTATATGGTCGGAGTTAAGTTAAAGTATGAGTATTTAGAAAAAATAAAACCCAAAAGAAGGCAAAACCTAAGATATAACAACAACGAATTGAAAAAAGAGGAAGTAGCCAAGAAGTATAGGCAAGATCTAGAAAATTTGTATAACCGCGAGGAAACAGTTCAATTAAATGACATAGAAAAAAACTGCAAATACTCGAAAATAGTATAGTACTCTAGTTGTCAGAGACGAAAATGCCACTCAACCTCTAAAAATCATATGAAAAAGCTGAATTTTGCCTAGAATATTAATTTTGGGACCCCAAAAAGTTGTAAAAAAGTTTACCACTTTTATCTCCGGGCTTTCCCTAAAACCCACTCGCGGGGGGGTAAAAACTAAAAAAAAAATCGATTGATCAAGAATCGGTACGCCGTAGAAAAAATTTTAAATAAAAAATGTAGCTGAGATAATTTTTAACAAATATGTTTATTATCGTTTTTTGCATAGAATAAAGCGTTTCCCACATAAATAACGCTTGAAGCGAGACCATCGATTTTGAAAATCAGCGATGGTCACTTCAAGCGTTGTTTCTGAGAGAACAGTTTATTCTACACAAAAAGTACTAATAAACATTTTTGTTTAAAATTATCTCAGCTACATTTTGTATTTGAAACATTTTTTTACAGCGTACAAATCTTGGTAAATCGATTTTTTTTTTTTTTCATTTTTACTTTTACTCAAGGGAGGTTGTAGTGGGAAGCCCGATTGTAACAGTGTTAACCTTTTTGCATCTTTTATGGAGTCCCAAAATTAATTTTCTCGGAAAGAATGGTTGGACACAGAATGTGAAAAATAAATAGAGTTAAAACGAATATATAGGCAAAAGATGTTCCAAACAAAAAATGATAATGATAAAGAAAGACATAATGGGCAAAGGAAATTAGTAAAGAAAATTTGTCAAAGGAAGAAAAGAGAGCTTTTAGAAAGTCATCTTGAAAATATGGAGGAGAAATACCAAAGGAGGGATATAAAATATTTTTACAAAGATGTTAAAGAATTCAGCAGAGGTTACAATTCAAAAAACGACATACATTAAAGACAAAGAAGGTAATCTCGTCTGAAATGAACAACAACAATTGAAGAGATGGAAAAAATATTTCGAAGAACACCTGAATGGTGAAATAGAGGAGGAAAACGACAATGAACGAGAATGAATACCAATGGATGGAATACATATTGCAAGACCAACTAAGGTTGAGGTTGAGGAAGTTTAACTGCGATGAAAAACAATAAAAGCCCTAGAGAAAACGGGATAGTAGCAGAAAACTTAAAATATCGATGATACTGCCTGAGAGAAAAAATCTACAAACTAATATGTCACATCTGGGAAGACGAAATAATACCTAAAGAGTTGTGCAAGTCTATAATATACCCAATACATGAGAAGGGGGAACTGTCAAGTTGTGATAACTATAGAGGAATGGCACAGCTGAACGTCACATACAAAGTACTGACAACCAACTAAAGTTCTCTCTGGTGCATATGAATACAACATATCGACCCACCTTCTCTTTGTGGATTTTAACAGTGCTTATGACAATGCAGGTAAATCGCAACTGATAAAAGCACTACAGGAGTTCAAGATAATCAGACTGGTACATATAATCAAACTTAGGAAAGCCTATAATAATCTTATTGAAGGATAAAGATGAAAAAGAAATAAAAGAAAAGAACGAAATTCTAAAAGGTACTTAAATATTTTACCGTAATTTATATTCCTCAAACAAGAAGGAAGCAAAGGAAGATCTTAAGAGAAAGATAACGAATGGCAACTCAGAACAGAAATACTCCCTAATATAAAATCCTTCGAAATAAAACAAGCTATGGCACAACTGAAGAACAATAAGGCTCCGGGTCCAGATCGAATACTTGTAGAAATGTTGAAGGAGGGGACTGAAATTATTCTCAAAGAATTGAAAAAATTTTCAACGAATGTCTTCACAGAGTAGAAGTCCCAGATGATTGGAATGAAAGTTTGACAATTCCTCTCTTCAAAAAGGGAGACAGGGGAGATCTAAAGAAATATATGCCAATCCCTCTGCTTTCCTAAATGTACAAACTGTTTATGAAAGTAATAACTAACAGGTTAACGTCGAAGCCCGATAGCTATCAACCGGTAGAGCAGGCAGGATTCCGAAAGGGTTACAATACAGCGGATCATCTTCTTACAGTCAGAACTCTAATAGAGAAAACCAATGAATATCACTTGAAATTATACATTGGCTTCGTTGATTATGAAAAGGCATTCGACTCCATAGAACTTTGGGCAATAGAGAGAGCTATGAACAACTGCAGGATAGACTCCTGATACATAATGCTTATACATAATATTTACAAGAAAGCTACAATGAAAATACAAATAGATACTAAAACCAAAGCCATACCAATCTACAGAGGAGTTCGCCAGGGAGATGTTATCTCACCAAAACTACTCACACTTGGACTGGAAGACGTGTTCAAAGACATTAACTGGGCAGATAAAGGAATAAATACTAATGGAAGAAAACTGAGTCATTTAAGATACGCTGATGACATTTTAATATTCGCTACAAGTTTCGAAGAACTACAGACCATGATGATGACGCAACTATTTCAAGCTTTGGAAAAAGTAGGTCTTAAGATGAACTTGGAAAAAACAAAAATAATGACAAATACACCGAACATTAGAGAAATAACGTTGAACGACATAAATTTAGAATCAGTAATCAAATACATCTACCTGGGACAGATAATGAAAGTTGACAAAGAAAATCAAACTGTCGAAATTACCAGGAGAATAAGGTTAGCGTGAGCAGGATTTGGAAAACTGAGTTGGATCTTGAAAAGCACTAAAATAGAACAATATTTGAAAACCAGAATTTACGATCAATGTATCCTCCCTCTACTCACGTATGGTTCACAGACGTGGACACTCACCAAGTCTAATATGAATAAAATAGTTAAAGCACAAAGAGCGATGGAAAGATCAATGCTCGGGGTGAGATTTATAGACAAAAAAAACAAACCAATAGATTATAAGCAAAACCAAAATAAATGGCAAACGAGAACATGCTGCCAACTTAAAATGAAGCTTCGCAGGACACAATGCCCGACTGAAGGATAAGACATACACGAAATACAAAAATGGAGACCATGGTTAGGAAAGAGAAGCAAAAGACGACCACAAATGAGATGGGCAGATGTTATTAAGAAGATCGGAGGACACAACTGGAAGCAAGAAGCTCAAAATAGAAGACACTGGATTGATTTGGAGGAGGCCTATGTCAAAAGTTGGATTACTTAACGCTGAAGAAGAAGAAGACATATGACGCTTCAGAACACTACAAACGTAGTTAAGATTAATGGAAAGAAGAGTCAATATTTAGAGTTCAGAAAGGTGTAAGATAAAGGAATCCTCTTTCCACCACGCTGTTTAATTTGGCATTGAAAATATAATAAGAGATAGCAATATGAAAAGAGCGGGAACAATATTTAATAAGAGTCACCAGTGTCTAGCCTATGCTGATGATGTTGTTCTTTTGGCTAGAAGTAGAAAAGAATTATAAGAATCGTCTAGAGGCCGCAGGAAATATGGTATTACAGATAAATATAAATAAAAAAATACATGGAGCTGAAGAATAAGCAAAAGAAAAGCAGAAATCTAAATATGGAAATTGCATTAGGGAGAGAAATTCTGGAAATTGAAGAGGTGGAGGATTACATGTATCTGGCAGTTGTTGTGATAAATAAATGCAAAGAAGAAAAGGAAATAGATCTACGAATAGCAAAAGTAAACAGGTGTGCCGGTAGTTTACAAAGAATAATAAAATCGAAAGAGGTACCGAGAAATACAAAAATAAGGCTGTATAAAACTATCCTGCGACCTACTCTAACGTATGGGTGCAAGACATGGATGTTAACAAAGAAACTACAGCAGAAAATTGAAAAATGGGAAAGAAGAATATTAAGAAGAATTTTTGGAGAAAAGTTGAGAAAAATTAATGAAATGTTCGGCGAAGGGAGAATAAGCGATTTTGTTAAAGCTAGAAGGTTGGAGTAGCTAGGGTATCTTGTTAGAATGGTGGACAGTAGAGAGGTAAAGAACATAGCATGGAGAATATCGGAAGATAAGAGGAAAAGAGGCAGACCGAGGAGAAAATGGGGAAGCAGTTGCGGAAGATCTACAAGAAAAGAAGATAGAAAATTGGAGGAAAGAAGCTAGAAACAGAAGGAGATGGAAGAGAATTACTAAGCTATGGACCTGAAATGGCCTGCTATAAGCTTTTTAAATTGAAAAAAGTAGTTAAGCACGCCATCTTGTTCGTACAATATTTAATTATTATTTTACACAAGTATTTGGAGCAAAACTAGCTTTTTAACACACGAAAATCCGTCCCAAAAATCATGACTTGATGTAAAACTCGCTTTATGCATTGATGCGTGCGATGCAAAACTCTCTATTTGTACGGCGTTCAATCACAGCATCGGATTTTACTCACGTGGTTAGGGAAGGGCATCATGCATTTTGTTTGTTTCCTGGTGTGGTTTGACCGTTTGACTCAGTCGCGTTTTAGCGGTATTCTGAATTGTTTGTTTAACTTGAAGTTTCCCGTTTTTAAAATTATTAAAATGCAAATAGGCAGTGAAATTTCTGCAGCCAATGATAGTGTTAGTTCTGCAATACAACCTACTCCAAAGAACATGTGTAGAACGAAAATTACGACGGAAAGTAAAAGACAAAAGCTCAAAAGATTAAGGTAATAAAAACGATATCAATTTGTTAGAATATTTTTTTAAAACTGTGTTATTTTAGGCACACTTCGACACATTTACCGGAGTACCCGACCTATGCACATAACGGTCAGCCAGGTAAGCCATACTTTTGTGCCACTTTAACAATGAGCGAAATTCAAGATTTTCATAGAAAACTGTATGCTTCTAAGGAAAAATGTAGACAAGATAGTTTTATAATTGCAACTTGTGAAGGCCAGAAGTGCAAAAGATCAAAAGTGGAAAAGGAAAAAATATCCATTTTGTATTATGTAACCACTTCTGGTAAAAAAATCCGTGTTTGTAAGACGGCATTCTTAAAAATCACATCCCTTAGTAGAGATCGGATTGAGAGAGTCGTGAAAAACTTTGTTTTAAAAGGGAATATACCACGAGAAACAAGAGGAGGTGTTAGTGCCAAACCGGACCTGTTCCGAATTCCAGACGATGGTACGAGGGGTGCGGGTTGCTCCCCCACTCACCGAGAAAAGACACAGTCCACTACAAGCTTTCGAAGAGTAAAGACAATTTAAAAATATATTTGTGTATCGCTATTGTTTTAAACTTTATAATAAAAAACGTGAAATTCTCAAAACTTACACTATTTATTAACATAAAAGTTGGTTCTTCGACCGGATTTAAAACAAATTATTTTTCAACCCGATTTGATATCGACAAATCGCTTTTTACTTGTATTGAATAAGTTACATTTATTCAATACAACAACAGAAAAATACCTGCATTGGACCTTTTACTGACGACAGCGGATTAACTTAACAGCTGGACGTGCCATAAACAGGTTAGTGTGCTCTTTCATTCTGGTGTCCGTTCGTTTCTATCTGACAATATTTACTGTATTTTATTCATATTCCAATTTGAAATTTTACTTACTCAATTTTACATTCATTTTAGAATAACGACACAGTAATTATTACAATCACATAGATTAACTTCATTTCAATAATCATTTTTAACATTTCTTTCATTAAACATATAGCGATATATTTCAATTTGTCTTTACTAAAATACATATACAGGGTGTAATATTATACAAATCTAAAATGTCTTCTGCTAAAGTTACTCGTACTTCAATTAAAGCAACCCTTACTCGTTTTAGTAACTATTTTAACACGATTAAAGATTTGAGATGTGATGAAATCGACTTATACGAACTGCAACAGCGATTAAATAAAGCTGAAACACTGCTAGACGATTTCAACACAGCTCAATCAACAATCGAAGCACAAGATACTGATTTTGATGCTAATTGTGAGGTTCATTCCCGCGAGAGAGAGAAATTTGAAAACGATTTTTACAAAATTATTGCAGCTACTAAAAAACTAACTACTTTTCTTACTAACACCAATAATACACTTGATAACAATGATAGCATTAGCTCTGCAGAAAGTAACTTTTCAAACATTCGTTTACCACAGTTAAACTTACCAACATTTGATGGTTCTTTTGACCAATGGCTTTTCTTTAGAGATAGTTTTACATCCAATATACATGAAAATTCATCTATGTCTAAAGTACAAAAATTTCACTACCTGCGGCTTTCCCTACAAGGAAAAGCAGCAGACAAAGTTAAATCATTACAATTGTGTGACGCAAATTATGACATTGCTTGGAAGCTACTTAAAGATCGTTTTGAGGACAAACAGATTCTTATTAAAAATCACATTAAGGCTCTTTTTGATCTACCCTCTTTGACAAAAGAATCTTATTACGGTTTAACATCAATTCGCGATGGAATCGAGAAGAACTTGAACGCATTAAAGGTGCTACAACGGCCTACTGAACATTGGGATGATTTAATTATATACCTTGTTACCAATAAATTTGATAACATAACAAAACGAGCCTGGGAATCGCGTACTGATGCAAAGAACATTCCAACATTGCAAAATTTACTCACCTTTTTGAAGAACGTTGTCGTATCTTATCATCATTAACCCAGCATCAGGACGAAGATCACACGAAACACACTGGATTGAAACAATCACATAGGCACACAAAATCATTTGTTTCTACCACTGCAACTACTTGCACTTTGTGCAATGCTAGTCATAGTTTGTACACTTGTGACACATTTTTGAAATTAACACCTGTTGAAAAATTAAATACTGCGAAACGTTTGAGGTTATGTATCAACTGCCTAGGCAATAATCACATAACACGAAACTGTAAGTCTTCTGGTTGTAGAAAATGTGGAAAAATACATCACACTTTGCTTCACTTTCAAAATAATGAAAGGGAGCAGATTCAAGCTACTCATAGCACAAAAAACGATATTGGATCGATCCCCAGCACTTCAAATGAAACTGTCAGCTTGACATCTAGTCTTTCCACACCATCTCAGACACTCCTTTCAACTGCTTGCATTACAGTGTTTGACAACTTCAACAATCCACATCAGTGTAGAGTGCTCCTTGATAGTGGAAGCCAAATAAACTTCATTTCTGACAAACTTGCAAATATCCTACAATTGCCTAAAATTCGAATTGATAGTTCCATATCCGAATAAATCAACTGCAAACTAAGGTTACATACTCCATTTCTTTACTGTTCAAATCCAACATCAACAATTTTCAAAGACGTATAACTTGCGTTGTCTTAACTCGCATTACTGGTAACTTGCCATCCTTGCCAATTAGTACTGACAAACTAAACATTCCAGAAAATATTACTTTGGCTGATTCTGAGTTTAACAAACCTGCTCCTATTGACTTACTGATAGGTGCAGATATATTCTGGGATCTAATAAGCATAGGGCAAATTAAACTGGGACATAATCTACCCATATTACAAAAAACCAAGTTAGGTTGGTTAATATCTGGACCTATACACACCAAAAACAATACATATACAAGTTTGCACTGTTCTGCAACAAACAACTTGGACAATCAACTTTCCAAATTCTGGGAAATAGAAGAGTATCCAAAAACTGAATTTTTTTCTGATGAAGAAAATTATTGTGAACAACATTTTAAAGAAAATGTAACTCAAGACGCAGATGGACGTTTTATTGTCACAATTCCACTCAAAAAATCAATTTCTGAGCTTGGAGACTCCAAAACTGCAGCAACTAACAGATTCTTGACATTGGAGCATAAATTACTTAAGAACAATGATATGCGATTTCAATATCATCAATTTATCAGGAATACATTGATCTTGGACACATGTCTTTGGCTGAAGATCAAAATGACAGAAATGGTTTCTTTCTTCCACATCATTGTGTGCTTAAGGCTGACTCCACTACTACAAAACTTCGTGTCGTTTTTGATGGTTCAGCCAAAAGCTCGACCGGTGTTTCACTTAACGACCTTATGTTGGTCGGTCCAAACGTTCAAGACAACTTATTTTACATATTACTCCGCTTTAGAAAACACAACTACGTGTTGAGCGCGGACGTAACAAAAATGTATCGTCAGGTACTGGTACAAGAATCTCAACGTAACCTGCAAAAGATTCTATGGCGTTTCAACGCTAATGATAATATTCTAGTGTACACACTAAACACTGTGACATACGGATTAGCTTCTGCCTCTTTTCTTGCCATTAGATCACTTCAAGAGGCCGCTTACAGAAACATGAATAGATTTCCCAAAATTTCTAATATCATTTTACACGATTTTTATGTTGACGACCTCCTAACAGGTGCAGAAACTGTAAATGAGATTATACAAATTAAGGAACAAATCACTAGCCTCCTTTTAAGTTACGGATTTCCCTTGAGAAAATGGATTTCAAATGATCCAGCTTCATTATCCAATGTCAGCCAAACTCCTTTGCATATTGGTGAAGGTGACCAAACCAAAACACTTGGTTTACTTTGGAACCCCAATGTTGATTGCCTACAATACTCGATTAGTGGTTCAACTCATCCTTTCAGAATTACAAAAAGGCAAATCTTATCATCAACTGCACAGATTTTCGACCCTCTTGGACTTTTATCACCAGTTACTGTGACTGCTAAAATTATACTCCAAGAGCTTTGGAAGCTTAAAATATCATGGGATGAAACTGTACCTGCTGACTTACACACAACTTGGGCTAAATACTATACTCAATTACAATTACTGAATTCTATCAAAATACCACGACAAGTGTCTTGTCCAAATCCAACCTCAGTACAACTTCACGGGTTCTGCGATGCATCACAGCATGCCTACGGTGCATCAATATACATACGTTGCTGTGATACATTGGGAAATTTTACTTCAAACTTGTACTGTGCCAAAACACGCGTCGCTCCACTCAAAACTTTAACTATTCCACGTTTGGAACTTTCTGGCGCTGTTTTACTGGCACAACTTGTTGACAAAGTATCTTCTTCTTGTCATTTTGACTTCCAAAACATTTACTACTGGATTGATTCCACATTTGCCTATCATGGATCAATTCATCCCCACACATACTAAAGACCTTTGTCGCCAACAGAGTAGCAAACATTCAGCAACTGTCGAATGTCACTTCATGGTATTATGTAAATACTAAGGATAATCCTGCAGATTTACTAACACGCGGGATGACACCTTCTAATTTAGTTTCCTCAAATTTCTGGTTTCATGGACCTTCTTGGTTGGTTCAAACTGAATGTCAGTGGCCAACAAACAATGCGCAACAATCTACTATGATTCTTACAGAAAACCTTCCAGAAGTTCGAAACACTAGTTGTTCTTTTATTAACTCTGTCAACAAATTCGACGCCCATACTATTGAGTTAATCAACAAACATTCTTCATTTTTGAAATTACAGCGTATATTCGCTTATGTTTTAAGGTATATAAGCAATCTTAAAATTCCTGAGAGCTCCTCTAGACAGCTGGGTCCTCTAACTGTCCTTGAACAGAATCAAGCGCTTTTCTTTTTGATTCGTACTATGCAGCAATACCATTTATCTGAAGATTATTACCAGTTGTCTTCTTCTAAACCTCTTAACAGAAGAAGCAAACTATCATCTCTACATCCTTTCTTCGACACCACACACAATGTAATACGTGTTGGAGGTCGACTACAACATTCCAATTTTGATTTGGTAAAAGACACCCAATTATTCTCCCTTCAACATGTCACCTTACATCCATCATAGCACGTTCTGAACACATTAGACTTTTACATACCGGACCACAAGCTCTCTTATCAGCTTTGAGAGAGAGATTTTTGGCCTCTAGGGGGACGCAACCTGGTAAAACGTGTGGTTCGTGAATGTATACAATGTTTTAAAGTAAATCCCAGACCTGAGTCACACCTCATGGAAATCTTCCTGCTTCTCGTGTCACTCCCTCTCGGCCTTTTTCGATAACTGGATTAGACTATGCTGGTCCATTCCTACTGCGTGATCGAAAGGGTAGAAATTTCAAAACAACTAAAGCTTACGTTTCACTTTTCGTGTGCTTCGCCACTAAGGCTATCCACTTAGAGGTAGTCAGCGATCTCACAACTGAGTGCTTCCTAGCATGTCTACGTCGTTTCACTTCGAGACGTGGTAAATGCAATGAAATACATTCTGACAACGCGACTACATTTGTAGGAGCTAACAACGAATTAACCACATTTCTTTCTTCTCGCGCGAATAGCATCGCAAATGGTTTATCACAAGATGGTATTCAGTGGAAGTTTATACCTCCCAAATCTCCCCATTTTGGGGGTCTTTGGGAGTCTGGAATTAAATCCACAAAACAACATTTAAAAAGGGTAATGGGCAATGCTTTACTAACTTTTGAAGAATTTAATACAGTATTGTGTCAGATAGAGGCCTGCCTTAATTCTCGTCCTCTTTGTCCTCTCTCTCATGATCCCAATGACCTAACTCCTCTTACACCCGCACACTTTCTAATTGGAGACAACCTGATGGCGCCACCTGATAACCAGATACTTGATCTGGCCGAAAACCGACTTTCAAGGTTTCAACGACTACAGTCAATGGTGCAGCATTTTTGGACTAGGTGGTCCAAGGAATATGTATCCTCCTTACAAGCCCGTATCAAGTGGAAGACCAATTTTCCACAATTAATTAACATTGGCGCTATGGTCCTTATTAAAGAAGATGGAATCCCACCACTAAAATGGAAATTAGGACGAATTTCCCAACTACATACTGGTGACGATCAAGTTATTCGTGCCGTCACAGTGAGGACTTCTACAAGTGAATTGAAACGTTCCGTGACCAAAATTTGTGTATTGCCGAATTAGTTTATTTTCTTTCGAACCCCTACAGTGCTTCAAGGCCGGGACTCTATGTTAGTGCCAAACCGGACCTGTTCCGAATTCCAGACGATGGTACGAGGGGTGCGGGTTGCTCCCCCACTCACCGAGAAAAGACACAGTCCACTACAAGCTTTCGAAGAGTAAAGACAATTTAAAAATATATTTGTGTATCGCTATTGTTTTAAACTTTATAATAAAAACGTGAAATTCTCAAAACTTACACTATTTATTAACAGGAGGTGATCGCATACTTAATAAAAACGATGATAAAAAGTTAGCAATAAAACATTTCATTGAATCTCTCCAATGCATAGAGAGCCATTACTGTAGAAGTCAAATCAGTACTCGTGTTTATTTACCATGTGAACTTAATTTTACAAAATTATGGAAAATATACGAATCTAAAGTTCGCGATAACCAACTACATGTTAAACTGGCATTTTTTAGGACATACATAAATTCTAATTACAACATTGGATTTGCACCCCAAAAAAACTGATTTATGCTCAACCTGCTTAAGATCGAAGGAAAAGTTAAAAAACAAAAATATTTCTAGTTCAGAAAAGCAAATTATTATCACCGAGCAACGGATACATAGACTTAAAGCAAAGGCATTTTTGCCTTATTAAAGCAGCCGCTAGAAATACAGCGGTTTTTTCGTTTGATTGTCAGAAAAATTTGCCTTTGCCGAAGCTTCCGGATCAAGCTAGTTATTTTAGTCAACAAATTAACTATTACAACTTTACGGTAATTCATGGATTGAATACATTCAGCAGCAGAGTTGGTTCCAGAAAATGTTTATTCTTATGTTTGGACGGAGGTTGATTTTCCCAAAAATTCTAATTCGATAGCTTCAGCTGTTTGGGATGTACTGAATAAGTTTAACTTTCCAATGAAATCGATACAATTCGTTTCTTTGCTGATGGATGTGGGGGGCAAAATAAGAATATTATAATGATGACCATGCTTTCTGTTTGGTTTGATGACGAAAGCTCCCAAAAACATAAAGACCATTAACATAATATTCCCCGTAGTAGGACATTCTTTTAAACCACCTGATAGGTTGTTCGGAATAATTGAAAGAGAGGTTAAAAAGAAATCCACTATTATAGCATATTATAGCAAATAAGTCGACAATTAGAAAATTGGGTTTAGATTGGCAGGTGTATAACTGGAAGAATGAAGCACAAGTAAACACCAAAGCACCATCCTCATAGCACTTTCAGTTTAATAAGGCTAAAAAGTTTGTGCTTACTAAAGGGAAAACCAATGCACTAATACGAGGTGAGCCCAATTATTGTGTTGACGTCGGTGAAGCCAAGTCTGTTGTCAACAGAGGAATAAAATTAACACGTATCAATCCTACTCAACTTCCTATTGGCTGCAAACTCAAAGGCGATAAATTGACAATAATTTCTCTTCTCAAAAAAAATTATGGAAACGCCTGGGAAGAAAATCCTGATTTGGTTTTCTTTAAAGAAAATCTTGTTAACCCTCGAATGGTGGAAAACCAAAATTCTGTAAACTATGTTGAAGCTGGCTGCAGTGATTTAAAACCTTGCGATATTAATCTACCAATTTAATGTAATATGTAAATCACTGTTTAATTTATTTGTGAATAAAATTTGTTTCAAACTATTGATGTAACATTTTTTGGTGCAAAACTCGCTAAATGCATTCTTTTTTCTTCATTTATTTAAAAAATCTGCACTATTTTTTTAAAATATGTTAAAAACTATTAGAGGTGTATATGTTCTAAAGGCACGCTAACATCATTAATTGGTTATTAAAAAATATAATGCAAAAAACGTTTTTTGCACTTTTCTCAAATTGACTTTACATGCATTAAGCGAGTTTTGCATCTCGTGCACGGATATACTTTCTTGGGTTCTAATTTTTTTTTGTACACATCTTTCTTTAGTTATGTTAGTATTCGATGGTTAAATAGAGCAATACAACTGATTATGGGAGAAACCGGTATATTCTTGAACATAACACCAATAGAAACCTATACTATAAATACTTACCAGAGTCGAACCACTTTGAGGGTAAGCCGTGAAGTTGCTTAGTGTTATTTCCAAATATCCTCCCGAATAGAAACCAAATTGGCTGAGAAGGATAGATCTACGGGTATCATTCTGAAAAAAATAAACATTTGGTAATTTATGCAAATTCATAAGGCGAGTTCTAGTAAATTCATCATTAATTACCATAAATGCACTCGTAGATGGTACGAACTCATCACCTCAATAATACCTGGATTTTAAAATAGACCTAAAGAGATTTTTAAATTGATTACTGACCTACCTCCATCCCGTGGCAAGACCATAAAATGACCGTATCTAAAAGCCAGGAAATTGTACTTTTACAGATGCGAAGAGTAAGGTGCTACATTATTTCAATGTTACTATATGGAGTTGAAGCCTGGACACTGACGCAAGCTACTGAAAAGCGGATTAAAGCCTTCGAGATGTGAATCTACAGAAGGATAGTAAAAATATCGTATGCAGACCATGCTACCAACGTTGACGTCCTACAGCGCATGACAAAAGAAAAAGAAGTGCTTAATTTAGTGAAACAACGTAAGCTTGAGTACCTCGGCCACGTAATTTGAAACGAAGAAATATATCGAATTTTTTAACTCGTTATGAAGGGAAAAGTATTTGGCAGGAAAGAACCGGGACGCCGTCGTATGTCGTAGTTGAAAAACTTCCGAAAATGGTTTGGAATGACCTCCGCGGAGCTATTTCGCAGAGCAGTCAACAAAACCATGATGGCCTTGATGATCGCCAACATCCGGATCGGATAAGCAACTGAAGAAGAAGAAGTCGTTTTCCGACTTCCAATCGCCACTCCCTACGATTGTTCCATAGGTTCTCTCCTTTGTTTCTTGCTCTCACCTCTTTATCTGTACCTTTTCTTTAACTTATTCTCAGTCTAGCTCGTTTTGTAATTTGTATGTACAAACTAGGTAAGTTGTTTTGTTGATAAGTCATCTGTAATCATTCGTTTGAATATGATTATTTTACGTTTATGATTAGTTATAATTGCTAATAACCTCAAATTAAAAATTCCAGCCAATGATACCACGAAGTTTGCGCGTCTAAAAGATTGAGGTTCTTTTGTCTTCTATACAGTGATAGCACTCTTAAGTATTTAGTTTTACCTGGGTTTCATATATTTTGAATTGACCCAAATGTCCAAAGTCAATAACGCCAAAACGGTAACACTTATAATCACTTATAATCATAACACTTATAGATCAAATTTATGCTCAACAAAGTACTCCTAAAATTCAACGAGAAATTTAAAAATGCAATGAAAATCAAATAAAGACGTTGGAGTCTATTTCTGGTCTAACCATACATGTCAAAAATATTATCATTAAAAAGTTCACTATTGAAAACCTACGCTGCTGAATTGTCAGATCTCAAATCCGTTTATATGGCAGATATGTCTTATAGGCCACTCACTGTGAGATACTCGATATAAATATATCACTTAACCACGTAAACAAGAATTGTAACAGCTGACAGGTAATCTTCCACATTAGAAACCAGCACCTTGGGGCAAAAATGTTGAAAATGAGTTTACCTATCTTCAGTGATGAGTTTATGGGTCCTCAAAGGATGCCGTGACCAGCTTACTATATATCGGAGGGTCTAATAATTTTATGTGGAGTATAAAGTGATGAGTTTGTACACATCCCTTGTAGCACTGGAAATTATTGTGAAATAATCATATTCTGAAATCTCCTTTTTTAAGTTATATCTTCTATCGAAGGTTGGAAATCATCATGGCTATACGGACTCTGTTTACTGCCGCTCTAAATAGTTTTGCACTACTGCATTCAAACCATTTCCTCAAATTCTTAACCTACGATATTCTTCGTCTTCCCATATTTCGCTTTCCTCGAATCTTGACTTGACACCTTGGACTATCAATATTGGATCGTCTGCCTAACAGAGTATTTTTATTTCTTTACTTCCCATTATGTAGCCTCTTCCTTTGTTAACGCTTTTGATGATTTTATCCATGATTCAATTGAAGAGCATGGGGCTCAATGAATGTCTTGTCTTATTCCGCTGCCTATTTCTATAGTTTCTGTAAGTTGTCCCTCTATTATGATTTCCATTTTGTTGTTTTGGTAAATGTTTTCGATAGTTTTTATGATGTTTAGGGCAACTTTTTTATTGTACAAAAGATGGATCACATCTTTGAGTCTTACTCTATCAAATGCTTTATTTAGGTCAATCAGACATAGATATGCTGGTCTAATATACTCTGGTGATTTCTCAGTAATTTGCTTTATAACGAATATTGTATCTGTACATGATCTTCCACTACGAAAACCCTTTGGTTCATCTGCTAAACTTATGCTTTGATTTATTAGTACTTGTAAAATGTTAGTTGCAAATTTTAGGATAATATTTAACCAGTTTATACCTCTGTTGTTTTATGGCTGTTTTTTATCTCCTTTTTGAATAGTAGAATTAGTTCGCTAGTTCTCCATTCTTCCGGTACCTATTTTATTGTGTTTTATAATTGAGGAGGTGTCAATCAAAATCAATCATGTCCATAAAAATCAAAAAATTAGTTAGCAGCTGTTTCATAATATAAAGAGTGAATCCTATTCTATGGTGTTTTCGGTTTCGGTTAAAAAAAATCATGTCCTGTTTAAAATGAACACACAATATTAGGTTCCCAAATCAATGAAATCATGTCCACAGTTGGTTTCAATCATACCACCACACGTCCATTCAGCTAATAGGAGTGCCCCGATTTGGTCACGTGAGTTGACCATGTCAACACATAGTCTGTGTTTTCCCTCTAGGTTATGTCGATAGCGAGTATTGAGTTTGTATTGCACTGTGGTTTAATTTTAATATTATTATACATAGTAGTTTTTATTAAATAAAATTGAAATTTTCCATGCATGAAGAAAACTTAGTGAGTGTGGGCGATGCCAATGAAGGATCTCGTAAAAATAAAAAGACTGTGGATAAAAAAACTAGAGCCAAGCTTAAGCGATACAGTACTCCAGTGGGATGTCGTGTGTTTGTTCCATGTAAACACATGAACAAAGGTATGAAATGTGCATTAGTGAGGCCTATAGATGCTATTTTTGTTCGAAATATCCTCTACAAAATACCTGACAAAAACACGCAAGATAACACCATTGCCAGTTGGATAAATCAACGTAACATAAAGCGGCGAAGGCCTAAACCTCTGAAAAATCAAAAGCTAAAAGTTTTAGTGTATATTATTCTATATTTCATCAACCGGTAAAGTTATACCTGTGTGTAGGAAACTTTTCATGCATATTACCATGGTGAAGGGAACAAGATTGACTAATATTTCTAAAAAGGTGAAAGAGGGAAAGGCTGTTAAGGATCAGAGGGGTGGCGATAGGAAGAGTCACAAATCTGCTGCGAACAAGGAATCAGTCCGCCTTTTTTTGAGAAATTTAAGGGGAAAAGAAAGCCACTATAATCGAAAAAAATCGAAAAGGATTTATCTTGGTGCAGACTTCAACATTTATATAGCACCAGCTTCTGACGTTTGCAGTACATACAATAAAATAGATCTTCAGCTGAAAATTGAGAAGGCTAAAGCTGTGAAAGACTTGGTAGTGGTCAACCAATTTATGATGGAGAAAAGAATACACAGATTAAGAGCTAATGCTTTTTATGGGCTCTTAAAGGAAAATAAAGAAAATGAGGTTACTTTCTGTTTTGATCTGCAGCAAATTCAAGCACTTCCCAAAACTCCTATTCAAGACGCGTTCTTCTTCTTTATGTGCCGTCTTCTACCGAAGGTTGGCGACCATCATACGATAGGTTTCTCTGTTTTGTGCCGCATGAATTATGTTTGCAGCTTCTGGTATTTGAAACCATTCTCTCAAGTTTCTCAGCCAGGATTTCTTCTTTCTGCCCAAACCTCTTCTACCTTCAATCTTGCCTTCCACGATAAGCTGTAGCAGACTGTACTTATCATTACGGAACACATGGCCCAGGTATGACGCTTTCCTCCTTTTAACAGTTGTTAACAATTCCACCTCTTTACCCATTCGTCTTAATACCTCTGTGTTGGTCACTCTGTCTGTCCAAGGTATTCTCAGTATGCGTCGATACAGCCACATTTCTAGAGCCGCTAACTTCTTTATAGTTGCTGCTGTTAACGTCCACCCTTCTACGCCGTAAAGTAGCGTAGAGAGTACGTAGCATTTCGTGGCGCGCCATCGGAGGTTAATGCTTAGGTTGCGGTTGCTTAAGAGCTTTCTCATTTTGATGAATTTGGATCTTGCTATTTCAATTCGGATCTTAATCTCTACTTCTGGGTCCCACTTATCATTTACTGTATATCCCAGATATTTAAATCGGTGTACTCTTTCAATACGTTCGTCTTCAATATGCAGGTCGATATGTTGAATTTTTTTTTACGCGTTCTACAAGAGACAATTAAGTTTTTACTCTTTTTGCATTGTAGCATCAAACGCACAAAACCCCATATTTTACGTATGGACTGAAGAACTTGCAGGAAGGAGTGCGACCGAAGTTTCATCTGCACTTATAAATTTCTTGAACTCCGCTAATTTTTCAAATGTAACAAGACTGAATCTATTCTGTGATGGGTGTGCCGGTCAAAACAAAAACAATGCCGTTGTTCACACATTAGTGTATTACTTAGGATCAGTGCAAAATGCTTTAGAGGAGATTGTTCTAACATACCCTGTTCGCGGGCATAGCTTCCTCCCCGCTGATCGGGTGTTCGGAAGGGTTGAAAAGTTACTCAGGAAGCAACCTACCATTGCAACAAAGGAAGAGTACTACAATGTATATAGTTCTGTTGGAGAAGTACGGAAACTTGGAGAGGATTGGGGATTGATTGATGCTAAAAGTTTGGCTACACGATTTAAAAACATTGAAATGATATTTGAAAAGAACAGGATTTTTATGAAGAAAGAGAAAGCTGTCAACCGCAATGGACAAGAACTTACTGTTATCAAAGTGAAATCGGCACAGAATTTTAGGTTTGAAAGTGATTTTGAAACCTACAACAAGCCTCAAAAAAAAGGCTGGCATTCTGCAAGGTCGTTCTCAACTCCTGTAGAGTCACTTCCACTGAGCAATATAGTGAAAGCAGCTAAGAAGAAGGACGTGGAGACGTTACTTGTAAAAATGTATGGTGATGACTGGCAGAAACATGACTTTTTATCTTGGTATAAGACCATAATAGTGGAAGTCCAGGACGACGAAATTGATGCTGACGAAGTGGACGAATCCTGTGATTCTCTAGAACCTGACATTGGACTACACATTTAAACATTTATATTTTGTGGAAAGTGTCGTTGGTAAATGTTAGCCATTTTCCAAGATATTTTTTGTAACAATACAATAGATATTTTAAGTAGTCTAAGAGCTTTTTTATCAACCCCTTCTATCAAAGTCCAATCAAATAAGAACATGTCCTTTTTTTAAAATGTATTTACAGATTTATTTATACCTTCAGATTTGAAATATTTACTAGGAGTCAGTTAATTTCAATAAATAAAATGATATATGCTAATTTATCCGATTTTTCATGTAAGGTTATTTACTAATACGTTTTTTGCGATTTCCCTAAAACTTCTTAAGGTGGACATGATTGATTTTGATTGGCACCTCCTCAATTTTATTCATTAATGTTGTTATTTGTTCTGTCATTGCTGCTCCACAATATTATTTCAGTAACTCATTTGGTATCCCATCTTTACCTGCTGCTTTTCTGTTCTTCAGCTTTTCAAGTATTTTCCGAACATTTATATTAAGTTCTTTATTTGTGGTAATTTCTGATGTTTCCGGTTTCAGCCTCGCTTGTTTTTCCTCTTCATAGAGCTTTTTAGGTAGTCAATCCACTTATCCTTTTCTATGTGTTTTGGTTCTATTAGTTCCTTTACCTGTGTTCTGTGACCCCTTATGAAGCGCAATATTTCCTTTTGCACACTGTTAAAATCATATTCCACTTATTTCGAAAAGCTTTACCAATGATAAATTTTATATTTTTTACAAGTGCATGTGTTTCGTTCCTAATTGTCTTGTAATTATGGATAGACCAACTGCAAAAAAGTCTGTAGCAAGACATTTTCGGTGTCCATGAGAGCAGTCCAGGATAGAAACAGATGGAAAGAGATAGTTACTCGTATGCTAGGAAACCACGACCCTCAGTAATGAGGAAATGATTAGAGAGAGTGTCTTCACTGTATATAGAAACCAAAGCATTTTAATTTTTTTAAATAAACGTTTTTAATAAATATTTGGCTCCCGGATCGTTAAGCTCATAGTAGAATTATTTTTAGAGATATTGTTAGAAGACAAATAGAAAATAGTTTAATTAATATATTTAACCAAAACACAAAATTCTTTTAATGTTTATATTCTAATTAGTCAAGACATAATTGGTGTTTAGTAAACAAATCGAAGCCTTGAAATTTTGAACCAGATAAGAGTTCAATAATGAGAAGATTTTTAGCATTTTGTTTTAACTTAAAAGTTAAAATTCATATTAGTTTAATTGGAAAACATTACAATATAGTAAATAGACTGTATTCTATGACCGGATGTTCATTTTGCCACATTGCTCAAGGGCTTTCGAAAATGTCGAAACAAATGGAGCTTTGTTTTTTCAACGATTTGTTATTCTACTAGTCTGTAAAACATTTCCAGGATGTTTTTTTATCAAACTTTTTTTTTGTAGAAGTTTTATATATATACGTATATATATATATATATATATATATATATATATATATATATATATAAACAACAAAGTTTATTGGGGCTGCAGTCAGAAGTTTGGCCGGGATGTTACAGAAACACTCTTTTGACTTTTGGTCTAGCTTTCGGAATTGTTTAATTCCTTTATCAAGACATAGTCGTTGAGATTATTTGTACGAAGCTATGACACTCAACATTAATAACAAACATATACACTAAAACTTATACAATAATTAATACAATACATTTTAAAATTTAGTTAAAAATAATAAAAGTTCTAAAAAGTTTGTTTTCTACATCTTCTTGGTGTGTTTTAACTAACCCATAGAGAATAAAAAAAAACAAAAATAAAAATAGTATGATTAAAAATTCATTAGGAGTTCTTTGTTTTTCAAAGAAGTGGTTTTTAGGGAGTCTAAAAGTTGCACTCCAAATGCCGTTATCATGGCCTATATTCGTAGTGAATTCGATTTCTGGTACTCCAAATGAAGTAAATAAACAAAACAAATGACGGTATTATATTTGGATTTGATACAGAGCAGCAACAAGCCGCATATACGTATTTCGATCTCTTTAGATCTCCTCAGTACGGTATAGTTACTACTCCATATCAGATATTCGTGTCATTAAAAATCTGTACTGGAATCAAACTGCTATAGTAGAAATTTGAGACAATTACACTGACGAGATCTCGATACAACGAGGACCCAGACAAGGTTGCATTTTGTCCCCAACATTGTTCAATGTATACTCGGAACAGGTATTTAAAGAGGTACTTGAGAGACAGCATATGGAATCAAAATCAACGGCAAACTACTTAATGTAATTAGATAAGCGGACGATACAGTAATTCTGTCAGAAAATATTGAAGGTCTTCAAATTCTGCTTGATCGTATTCACGAAGTAGGAGAGGAAATAGGAATTAAAATAAACTCAAACCAAATCAAATTTTTAGTCTTTAGTCGTAACCCACAAACAGATGCAGAGATTCCATTAAATGCAGTGCAAGTTGAAAAAGTTTCCAAAATTACGTATTTGGGAACTGTCAACGGACCAACTAGATCCAGACATAGAAATAAAACGAAGAATAGCAATGAATAAAACTACTTTTATGAAAATGAAGATATTGAATGCAATAATAATCTCAGTTTAGAACTAAGACAAAAAATGGTTGTGCTTTATTTGGTCTGTAATTTTGTATGAAGCAGAACTGTGGACACTAAAAGTATCAAGTATGAATAGAATTGAAACATTCTTCTTTTTCTTCAGATGCAAATCCACTAATGGATGTTAGCGATCACATTTTCCATTAATTCTCTATTTCTTGCAATATGTATCAGAGATTGTATGTCGTTAATCTCTGTCCATTGCCTTATGTTTCGGAGCCAGGATATTTTCTTGCGTCCCATTCCTCTCTTGCCTTCAATTTTACCCTCGATTATAAGTTGGAGGAACTGGTATTTTTCATTTCGAATTGAAAGATACCTTGGACAGCATGAAAAACTAATGAGGACGTACTAGGGAGGATCAACAAAGATAGAGATTTGGTAAAGACTGTTAAACACCGGAAAATGTCTTATCTGGGACATAAAGTGAAGGGAAATCAATATATCGATGTAGAATATTACAACTGGTCCTTAAAGGCAAAGTAAAATGCCGTAGAGGTGTAGGAAGAAACCAGGTTTATTGGCTAAAAAACATTCGTGAATGGACTCAGATATCATATGCATGACAATTATTCCATGAGGCAGAATATCGAGAAACCTTCGCAATGGTGATCGCTAACGGGGAATAACTCTGAAATGGCACGTGAAGAATAAGAAGATGTCGGAGATTCTTGAAATAGAACTCAGCTTCACCCAACAAATCCTACTCGTATGTCTCCGAAGGCTTTCGCCGCTTAACCACTGGGTGCATGGCGTACAATAGGTGTGCGTTATGTATCTGACGAAAGGAGGTGAAAGACGAGATTCTGGTACCCTATCGACTGAGAGAATAATCCGCCACAGAAAATTCTGGTCCTATGAGTTGGGGATTGGGTAATTGACCAGTAAACCGTTACCGTATAAAGTTCAAAACCAGGAAACCTTGCCAGGAAGACCAACATGCTTTTTAATAAAGTACCTAATATTTTGACATAAACTTTTGAAACGTTTAACCAGTGATGCGCTATCCAGTTAGTTGACAAGTTTTATTCCCCAATTTTTTACGTCACTGGAGAAAACATTTTTTACTTATTTTAATTTCTCTGTTTAGTTTTAGTTAAAAAAGTAATAATCTTTTATGCAGATGAACTGAACAATGTTGTGGAAATTTGCTTCTAAACAAAAGTTGGTATTTTGTTTTAGATATATTGATTGCCAATCCTGACAATAGTAGAAACACATTTTCTGTTTTGGAATCTGTGAAACAAGCTTCATGAAAAAGAAACATGAAGTAACAATAGTGATGAGAGATTTCAATGCAAAGGTTGGCAGAGGCAAGGTGAATGAGATCGTGGGAAACTTCGGCCTAGGGGAGAGAAACGATAGAGGTGATAGACTTATATGCTTCTGCCAGGAATATAACCTGCTGTTAAGTAATACACTCTTCAAGCTCCCCAAACGTCGACTTTACACATGGAAATCCCCCGCTGACTCACCTGACAACATCATTAGAAATCAGATAGATTATATAGCAGTACCAACAAGATATAAAAACATGATAAAATCATCAAAAACGTACCCAGGTGCTGTTGTTCCTACGGACCACAATGTGTTGGTATGCAGAATGGTCATGAGAGTAAAACGGCTCGAGAAAAGATCTTTTACGCCGAACAATATAAGATACGCCGACGACACGGTGATCCTTGCCAGTACCATAGACGAATTACAACAAGTAATGGAAAGACTTTATTCAGTTAGTGAGGAATACGGCCTGAGCCTCAACTTCAAGAAGACAAAGTGGATGCTGATAAGCAAAAAGCAACAATCTGCTCGACAATTACGGATAAGTAACATATTAATTGACCATGTAGAATCTTATGTGTACCTTGGCACCAACGTAAATGCAAAATGGGAACAGACCATAGAAATTAAGGCGAGAATAGAACGAGCTAGAGCAGCATTTAGCAATATGAAAAAGCTCCTCATAAGCAAGGATTTGTCCCTTCCCCTAAAACTACGTATAGTTAAATGCTACATTTTTCCGATCTTGCTGTATGGCGTGGAGGCCTGGACGCTGACGGAGACGCTAACGAGAAAACTAGAAGCATTCGAAATGTGGGTGTACCGACGTATTCTTCGTATATCCTGGATCGAACATGTCACCAACATAGAGATACTCCAAAGAATCGGAAAGGAGAAAGAAATCGTGAATACAATTAAACAAAGAAAGCTTGAATATCTAGGCCACATATTGAGACACGATAAGTACCGTCTGCTACAATTGATTGTCCAGGAAAAAATAGACAGTAAGCGAGGGCCAGGCAGGAGAAGACACTCGTGGCTCCAAAATCTGCGGAAGTGGTTCGGGCTCACATCGGTCGAACTATTCAGAAGCGCCGCAAACAAGATCAAAATTGCCATGTTAATAGCCAACGTTCGCAACGGACAGGGCACTTGAAGAAGAAGAAACAAGCTTCGGACGGTTAAAATTGGGGAGCAAAAATTTAGGTCGTTGTATTTCTCGAAGAGACAGAACATCAGTTCATGAGTTCAGAAATAATGACACTGATAGTATCATCATATACGACCAAGATAACTAAGAATGTCAACTTCAAGAATTAGAGACAGTACATGTGTTTAGAAATAATGGCATTGGCAGTATCATCATATACGACCAAGATAACCAAGAATGTCAGCTTCAAGAATTAGAGACAGTACATGAGTTTAGAAATAATGACACTGATAATCCACTAAAGAATAATGACACCTCGAAAGAGAAGAAAAAGAAAATTTGCAAATCAATCTAGAGCCGAACGCAAAAAAATAGAAACAGTAACATGGCCCATTTCGACTACAAAGGGCGTAAAAAAGAATCAAGAACGTTTATAGATTTCGATTGCTAACGTAATTAAGGTGTCAACAGTTTGTTTTCGTTGAAGTACGAAAGCAGAAATTCGAAAAATTCTGGGCACTAGAATCGTACAATTGCCAAAATAATTACATAGTGGTTGCAGTTGGCGAAGTCCCAAATAAAAAAAGTTATGGAAAAAATACTGAGAAATGTAACTTCTCTAGATATTTCAATATAACTGATAAAGTCATCTGCAGAGAAATGTTTGTTAAAATATTTGGTGTAAGCATTTGCTGGGTGAACACGGCACTTAAGAAATTTCATGGTCGCGCACCATTAGTAGAAAAACAAGGTGATAATCAAGACGGTAAGAATAAAATACCTGATCATAAGTTGACTGTTCGTAAGACTTATAAATTATCTCAGAACTATACTGGCCCCAAACCACAACAATTGAAATAGAGCACACAACATCCGAAGATATACAAATCCGACGAGGAGTGAGA
Organism: Diabrotica balteata; assembly: GCA_918026665.1. Taxonomy (NCBI): domain Eukaryota; kingdom Metazoa; phylum Arthropoda; class Insecta; order Coleoptera; family Chrysomelidae; genus Diabrotica; species Diabrotica balteata. The sequence goes on along the minus strand of OU898283.1, from coordinate 103,699,501 downwards.
AAGGGTTGCTTCTTATCACCGCTATTATTTAATTTGTATTCGGAGTCTATATTCAGAGAAGCATTAGACGAGGTCCAAGGCGGAATTAAGATTAACGGAATCAGCATAGACAACATCAGATATACTGATTATACCGTCTTAATGTACGAAATATATTCCAAAGAATATGATAAACCTGTAAGTATCACCAAAAACAAACAAATCTTTTATTCCAACTTTAATTTGCAAACTAAGACACTAAAAAAGTTAATAATGAAGCAAATGCCAAGAAGAAATAGGAAATAACTTGAAAACACAGACGGCATCTTTTTGAGGCTAAAACTGCACAATCCTTGAGAAGAGAAGATTTTAAAAAGGCAAAAGAATTGAATTACTATGAGAGCCTCACTTTTGATTTGGAGAAAACTCTGTCACTTCCAAGGATTCCAATTAACATCGTTTTCTATAAGAGACAACTTTGGGTCTACAATGCTACAACGAATGTATTTGCCTTCAGATTACATAAATGTCATGAAAGTGTGCAGAAAGAAAAATCCACTTCGACTTCGAACGAATTTTTTGGTACATCATCCATAGAAAGCAATGTAACCAACAGAAAAGTATCTGTTGATGCTGAAAAAATTAACTGGCTAACTATAATATCTATGACGATAACAAAAAATGAACCTTTTTCAATATTTATTTAGCAGAACACTTTTGATAGTCCCATTAAAGAGGTTAATATAAAAAAGATAACGAGAGGGCGACAACTTCAAAGTCAATGTGATTTATTTTTAAATTTAGTCGAACTGTGTCTTTAAGGGAAACCCCTAACAGAACCGAAACTTGCAAATTTGCGGGAAATGTACCATCTCTTGTCAGCAGATTGTTTAAGTTTTTATCAAAAATTAATTTAGATTAGATAGAAGATGTTGATTGTTCTAATATGAATAATTTAGCTTTCTGTATTGAAGAAATTTAAATTTTTAATATTGTTGTTATTACCATGAAATATGTATATCAACATATATCAATAATCACTTGCCCTTTTTTTGTGGTTGTGTCGAAATAATGTTAATAAATAAATTTAAATAACCTGAATTTTTTATTTAGCTGGAAGCATCTAACCCCCAAAAAATCAACACAGTACCTATTCAAAAAAAAATTAAATTTTTGAAAATGATATTCCTTGTGGTCTATTTCAACTCAGCCTGCTAAATAAAGTTTATGAGATATTAATATTTTAAACAAAAACAATTCATTATTTATAAAAACGTATTTTCCAATTTTCTGAAGAATACTCTTTTTGTGGGTTGAACGCTTTCTGCAAAACTGGGTCCAAATAAGCTACCCCAATTATATCAATATAAGATTGAATTACATTGAACTCTGAAAATATTTTTGTTTAGAAAGCATGTCACATTATAAGAAAACACCATCCATATATTGAAATAAATATACTTTACCGTTATCTGTAGATCATTCTTCATCGTCCAAGAGGCACAAGAATTAATAAAAAGCACAAAAACTAAAAACTTCATTTTAAATTTTCTGTATTTCTGATATTATTTAAAACACACAGGATGTTTTGCTCTTTGAATTCCTCACAATATTCATGTTAAAACTGAAACATGGATATACTGCAGACAAAAAACTATTTTCGAAAATAGTTTTTAATAGTTAAAATTTAAGATAAAATGACGATTCAAATTTGTAGCCGGTAATGATCTGCGTTTATCGATTATTGGTAAATATTTTCAAATTGTAGAGTCGGCGCAAGAGATGAGACATATCATTGGCAATTTTGTGTTTGCATATAAAGTAAAAAAAATATTATAGAAAAAGATTACTACAGCATATTTCACGAATTTGTGGCTATTTTGGATTAGGGATGAAAGCTCTGACTTTAACGGTCCGCTGTGCTGAGAAAGTTAATAGTAAATTCTCTTAATATTTGAAGTTCCTTTTATTTAGAGAAATATGCAATTATTATTAGTGCAAAAATATAAGAAAATCACAAATTTTGTTGTTTCTAAATTGTAGTAAGTTTTTTACCAAACGGCAGCAGTGGCACACCCAGAATTTGTCTGAGGGGGGTTTCGAAATTTTTTATGCTGCCTCCATTTTGAGGTCCTAAAAGTTTTAGTTTAATTTAAAGCAGTGGCGGCCGATCAGGGTCGCAGCAGGCGACACTTTTATAGATATTATAGATTTTTTTAATATTTAATTTAATCAGTATTTCAATAAATAATTGTGGCAGATAATCAGTTGATGTCATTTGTTTTTTGAAATAAAAAAATATCTGTGAGATAATAAAGACTAAATTTTATGCATGGTTTTTAAAAGAATTCGACCAGACTAAATTTTATTCATGGTTTTTAAAAGAATTCGTCCAATCTGAGCGTTAAGTGATCCCTGCGTAGACACTTTTCAAATTGATGATCCGATATCGGAGACATCCATCCGCCTGTGAATTCTTAAAAAGGCATGTTTTGTTTTCTCGGCAAGCCGATCCCAACCTTACGATTTACTTGTAAAAATCAACGGAATATTAGTTGATTAGCAATCAAATATATATTTCTTTCCATATGAACTCAATTACCAAGTACGACAAATTTAAATTTGCCGATGTTTTATTTGGATTGGTGATTGGTCGCGAACTGTACATTGCGAGCGTGGGACGAAATGTTATTTCATATATGTAGTAAAGTGAAGTCCACAAGGAATCTACGTTCCTGTGAAGTGATATTCAGTGCACGAACTAGCCTTTCTGTTGTGATTTATTTTTATTTTCTAAAGTAATACTGTGATACGTTACGTCTGCCGTAAATAGTTAAAGGTTAAAGGGCTTTTTGACATATTAGAAGTTTCTTTTTTTTTTTAAATTAAAGTGTAAACAAATTCAGGTAAATTAACCTAAAAATGCAAGCCATGGGAGAAACTGTAAGTATTGATAAGTCTGATATTGTAAATTATATTTTGCATAATGGGTTTTCATCTATTCCATACGAAGAACAATATGTTATTAAAAATAAGGGGCGTCCTTTGCCTAAAATGTCCCGGCTTATAAATATTAGTGCGGGTAAGGGAAGTAATAGATAATTTTCAGATAATTGGTACAGCAAGTACTCATGGCTTACCGGGAGTGAAATAAAAAACAAACTTTTCTGTTGGCCTTGCATTTTATTTTCGACAAATAGGGGCAAACATCAAAATCCGTGGTGTGAATCTGGTTACGATCATTTAAAGGAATTATTTAGTGCTTTACATGGACTTTATATAAACTTACATATATTTTTTCCTCTGGTATGTAGTCCATGAGCTTGCGTATATCTTCAATTTTTTATTATTAATTGGTACTTTACCATCCGGATAGGCCAGAACTATTGGTAAAAATATAATTCTACCAGTTATTTTAAGTTTAAAGTTTTTAGTGATAAAACCATTAATATATTTCGATACTATCACAGTCCCTGGTTGGTTTTAAGAATTTAAAAAATGATAGTAGTTTAAAATCTGGAAAGTGATGTTTTATTCTTTTTCTTTCGGCCCATTGAGTCGGTAGACAAATACGTTTTTTGTCATGTTTAGGCCACCACTTTTTAGTTTCAAAGATTTTACTATTATTTCTGTATTTTCTTTTGGGTGGTAAACACGGTCAAAGTTTTTTATGACTCTTTGTTGCCGCAAAGTTTCTATCATTCGGCAAAAAGCACTAGCCACGTTGTGGAAAGTACTGGTTTATGGTTTTAAACTTCATTGGGACCTTTCTGGCTTGAACCTCGTGGTAGGTATAAAACATCCCTTGTTTTTTTTTTCATGTTATGAATTGAAATGACGTTGTAGGTTAGTTGACGTAAGAAAAAAGTCTCCTGCACAGGAATAAGTTGAAGTAGAAGATTTTGCATATAATCAAACGTCAGGCCACATACACTGGCATGTGTCTTGCATATCTTTGCAATTTCTGACATTTTATTGTAGAACTTCTTTACACGTGTTTTATATACAGATAATTCCGCAACGGCACGCACTTCGCTGCTTTGTTTAAAGATGGACTCTTAATTTATATTTCTAACTGTTCACATTCATAGCAAGTGTCTACCTGTGGACGTCCAAAAGATAGAGAAAAATGTTCCTGGAAAATCTTCAAATAAAATTTATACTTTACTGAATTATTATTATCAGGAAATTTGGCACAAAATAGGTCATACATAATTCGCACAGTCAATTTTTTGTCTAAGTATCGCTTTCCTTTCCCTGTGTAATGTGAATCTTAGTGGGAAAACTCCCAATATGAATCTTAATCTGTTCTATTAAATTTTCAGACTTAGCATTCCCTGAAATATTTTTTCCACGTTTATGTAGTGGTGCTCTTCCTTGAACAAGAAGCTTAGAAATTCTTCGAATTCTTTCATAACTCATAGTGTGAGTTCCCATGAAAGGTTTTTTGCAAACAATAATTTTGCCACCCGAGCCTGTCACGGAGTAACTCATGGTATATCTCTTCTATTCTTTGGATTTTTATTTCGAGGTAGTCTCTTTTTTGCTTCACACTTTCCCATAAGTCCTTTTAAGTATGAATCTTGTGCATTCTTGGTAAGCATGCTTCTGAATTTGGCAAGTATTTCAGCACTTACATCCTTTAACTGTTAGCACTTTTCTTATTTTAACTTTTTCAAAGCACTTCAAGCGACAACTACAAAAAATATATAATAATTTTACGTTTTAAAACTATCTTCACCTTAAAACTTAGCGACAGTCTCCTCCTAGTTTTCTTGCGGGTACAACATTACCTTTATAATTTTCATATTCTTATTTCTGACTTATAATTGTCTTTTTTACCTCTTTTTTACTTTTTTCAAAATTCTGATCATTATTCGTACCGTGATTCGTGCCATTTATTGCTTTAGTGCCATTTTGATGGTTTTGTTTATACAAATGACAATTCCGCGCCAAAACAACATCGGTCGATGACTAATGTGGTTTTCGAATGGAATGGGTATTTATCATCGAGCAAAAAGACAAAAGAGGGAATCTAATCCTTATGAAAAGGAGACCAAAAAAAGCGGCCTCTGATGGCGGACGTATCCGGAAATGCGAATGCGCCAAATTTAAATTTTCCGACACTTATTAACAGTAGCTATATAATATTTTTCAGAATGTGTCTTAGACGAGAAAGTTTTAATTAATTATTAACGATAATAATCTAAAATGCGACACAATTGTTAAAAAACTTCAATATAAATAAGATTTCATGTGACATTTGGGACAAACAATAACATAACCCAACTAAATTTTATGTCAAACAAGGAGAGAGACTCTCTTTCCTTGTTTAATGTGGCCTCTAAAAATCGCACTTCCTGTCTAACAATATTTTGGCCCCCACTACCTTTACATTCCCTCTTTTATCTTTTTGCTCGATGGTATTTATAGTAAGCTGTAGATTACAGTGTATTAAGTCGAGACTAATTTCGTTTCTTCCTATTGTGTTCGTAGTTCTCTGCCTATACTACATTCCACGTTAAGAAAATAACATTGCGGAGATAGGGGCTGATAGGGCCATGTATTTCTTACGGACGATAGAAACGCGGCGTTGCCACGACACACAAGCACAATTTAGGGTTGTATAATTTGTATTTTCATTTCCACAGACAGGAATTAAATTAATGTTTTTTAGCGTAATTGACCAAAAGTGCCCATTCGAAACAAGAGATGAAAAGTAGGGAAAATAATTTTAATTAGATAAATAGTATTTACAAAAGATAATTTTATTTTATCTTATTTTAATTATAGTAACGACAGTTTATTTGTTTTTCGGTGAGCTATGAATCATAGAAATCAGTAGAAAATATTGCTTAGTTAAATCATGCATTTTGCCGCTTATTAAAGTTTTAAAAGCAAATAAACGGACTTGGAATGCGTATATCTAATTACTAATTGCAACTTAAAATAATACGATTTGCGTATGTCAGCGATTTTACGTCTTTCTCTGACTACATAATGATAATAAGGCATTTATTTAATAGTTATTCTAACTTTACAGTTAAATGTTAATTGAAAATGAAAATTCAAAAATTAAGCAATGGCAATATCTTGGACATCCGTGCAAAAGAGAGTGTCTGAGAGTTTTTTTGGCAACACTGATCTCCATAAGCGTAATGTTATTTTCTTAACTTGAAACAAAGAATAGAATGGTGCATTCACGTATAAAAACGGATTTTCGGGGGTCTTTCAGTTTTTTTTTAATTCCTAATGACATCATTCACTTCTGATACCAGTATACATGGCCCTGAAGAAGACTTGCTGAAGTTGGTTCGATTTAGTGTTGATCGGGCATCGAGATACGTGCTGTTTTATTCATAGGCCAAGTGAATTTAATTATTACCTGTTAATATTTTGTTGTTTTTTCTAATGACGGTCATGTTTTTACTCCTATAATATCCTGTGATCTGCTTGAATTTCTTATGGATATTAAATGAATCATAAATAACTGTTGAGGATTATCTTGAGGTGATTTCCATGTGTATTCCAAAAAAGGTGAATAAAATAAAACTCTCCCTTTTCAATATTTATATAATATGCGAGAAAAAGTAAAACATGCTTTCGCAGCGACAGTGGTTTACAAATCAGCAATCCATTTATTTATACAGTACAAATAAATATTTCCTAACTTACTTAACATTAAATATCATCAAAACAAAGACCTCTACTTAAAATTAACATTTTTACAAACTCCAACGTTAGTCGTCTTTGGTGTTTTCATTTCACCATGACAGTCATGGTATGATTTTCACAAGAGTGTCATAAGATCGCAAGTAATATCTACCGAATTTTACTAGATTAAACCTTAAGAGTAGGTTTCGTTAGGTAAGCTCATACGAACGGGATTTTTAAAAGACTTACCTGGTACAAACCACTTTCTTCCAAATAAATGTTGGTAGCGTACAATATAGGTCTGAAAAATTATTATTATTGTGAAATATTTGTATTTTTTTAATGTCGTAACATACAAAATGTTTATTTATTTAACAGACACAAAGAACATTAAGTTTACTCCAAAACATTATCAGCTACTCAGAACTCATTTAATTGTTGTGATTTTTAAACTGTTAAAATATTTCGCATTAATCTCTATTTTTAACAGATCCTCTGATAAGTGAGTACCTCCTAGTATCAAAAGCGACAATCTCCATTTTTTGACTAATAAGTTTTCAGTTATTTCATACATCTTGATTTGCCTCATTAAACACCTATAGACAATAACGTTTGGTATTAAAACAGCCACCATTTTGTCGTCCATTTATGAAATTCAACTAACAGATGGAGGATTTATATTTCAAAAAGATGATGCAGCCTGCCATAAAGCGAAACCCGTAATTTTTTGGTTGCAGGAAATGCATATTCCGGTTTTAAAATGGCCTTCAAGTAGCCCTGATCTATCCCCTACCGAGCTTCTTCGTTATCAGATGAAAAAAACACTTCCAGCTGCACCGGTTCGCACAATTCCTGAATTGAAGGGTAAAGTACAGGAAATTTGGAATCATTTTCAACCAGATTACTGTCAAATATTAGTAGGCACTATACAAAAGAAAATTGATGCCGTTTTAACCCTTTAAGTGTAAGTGGAAGCTATATTTACCACTGTTATTTTTCCAACCTAAAGCATTAATCTAACCTTGCACCAATCTGAAAGCCGTTAAGCGGTAAAAATAGCTACCAGTCAGCATTTATGTAGGATACTTTACCAGTATTACTGTTATAGTAACAAAAACTGTTATAGAAGAGTAAATAAAAAGTAAATAATAACAAGGACCATCTAGATATTTCATTTTCGAAAAAAGTTGGAATTCAAGTGGTGTCAAAAGAGTAATCCAAAATCATGTGTTTTTAAAGAAAAAACTGATTTCTACGCCTTAAATCGTTAAAACGTAAGGGTAACGCACACAGTGGTAACGCTAACTAAATATTTGGTCCAACTAATTTGCGCTACCACTTTACTTTTTATTTTTGTTTATTTTATAATTATTCTAGTCGATAAAAGTATTGGTTATTCAATATTCAATTAATTCATGTACGTCTGGGAAGTACAATGATAGTTTAACATATATTTATATTATAAGTAACAAAAAAAACAATTGCTGAAACCAAGAACTAATATAACTACTTTAGGAACTGCTAAAAATAGAGATGGGCGCAACATTTTTGAACAGTTCCAAAATCACAACAGAGGAAATAATGCTGACTCTCGTTCTGTAAAACCCGTCGTAATTCTTTACTTTCAAACATTCAGACTGTTGTACAGATCCCTTAAAGTCCCCTTCGTGTAAGCCTACCTACCTGTTGAGAATTATGTGATAAAAAAAGTATTTATATCGTTATAAAAATTTATTTATGTGTTGCAAAAATGAATTAAAGAGGTTAACAGTCAGTATTTGTTATATTAGAGCTTCGTTTCGACATTTCTAAATTGTGCCCAAATATTCGTGGAAAAGAGGACCGCCAACAAAGTGTGAAGTGTTCAAATGTTACGAATGGTCTGAAGAGGTATACTCGTAGATGCCGAAACGATGCTTACTTTTTTCTGTATTTGTTGAACATTCCTTTATCTAGTTTGCACCATATTTAACTTATACCATGTACCGTATACCATATATGGTTATTTTTGAAGTTTTTACTCTTTAATCCTCAGGAACAGGTCTAACTTTGATGACACTTATTTTTGTATGTTTGGTTTTATATGATGAATGGAGACATTAATGCTTTTGTGATATAAATAGTAATGATTTACTTTTTGTACACACTCATACATAAAAATATCGTTGTATGTCTTCTAAATATAAGGTATACGGTACTACCTTTCGACAGCTTGCTGGCATTGTTACTAATCATGTACAAACTTAGCATTAGTTGGTATCACAGTAGAAAACTAGGCGAAATATTCACAACAAAAGTATCGTTTTAATCGTATTCATGACTACTTTCTTTTTGGCTCAGTAAGAGGTCCTTTTCCTCTTCGTTGATCTCTTCGAAGGTTTGATGTAGAGACGGTTTCGCGTGCCTGGAGTTTACTTTCTTCAGTCCTTCGGTGGCACCCGATTCGGTAAGTCTGTAAAAAAAATTTTGGATCTTTAAAGTTATGTAAACAGTACAGGAATTGGATGAGCAACTAAGGGTAACCTTAAGAAAGCTAATGGCAAATTTACGAACACCAAAGAGGGGAGTCTTAGAGAACTGATAAACAGGCACTTTCTGGGCTCAACAATTCTGGATGATAAAAAAGGCTCACTAGGCCAAGATCCACAGATTGGGAAATAGCCACAGCAATCATAAGACCAAACAGAATTAGATGGGCTATAAATAAGTTTCGGCCACATAAGTCTCCAGTGACGAATGGCATATATCGAATATTGTTGCATGTGGGATTAGAGGTATTGATGCCACACCTATGCAAGCTCCTCAAAGCCAGTTTAGCATGGGGGGTCGTACCGGAAATATGGCAAAAGGTCAAATACTTGCCTAAGGTAGGTAAAGTATCAGACCTAACACCAAAGTCATATAGACCGATAAGCCTATCTTCTTTTCTATTAAAAACGCTGGAAAAGCTTCTTGAAAGGTACATCAGAGACGAAGTGCTAAAAGATCATTCTCTAAGCAATCGTCAATATGCATAGCAAACTGGTAAATCTACGGACTCTGCGTTAGATGATCTAAATAAGCTCATTTCAAAGTCGGTAGAAGAAAAAGAGATAGCAATGGCCGCTTTTTTAGATATAGACGGGGCATTTAATAATGTTACCACCAGCTTTTTGATAGAAGCTATGATTAGACTAGGCGCACCTGCGGTAATATGCAGATGGATAAGGGCATCCCTGGAGAATAGGACAGTAATGTCCACTCTGGGTAAAGCAACCATCAAAGCAAAAGTAGGTGGGGACTGTCCACAAGTAGAAGTTCTATCCTCTCAACTTTGGGCAACCTTGGTAGATGATCTCCTCAGAAATCTGTCCACAGAAGGCTTTTATTGTCTAGGATATGCTGACGATATAGCAATCATTGTCAGGGGCAGGTTTGCTCAGGTGGTGTCTGAGAGAATGTAAGCAGCCCTAAATATAGTTGACGACGTCAACAAGACAAGAGATACTGATAGTCAATGCTCAGAAAACACAAATCGTCAACTTCACCACAAAACAGCACTACACGGCCTAAAACGACCGGTGCTGGGAAGAACAGAAATTTCATTTGCCAAAGAAACAAAATACCTTGGGGTATATTTTGATCATAGGCTTACATGGAATACTCACATTCTAAAAACCACACAGAAAGCTACTATGTCCCTGGGCAGATGTAGAAGAATGTGCGGTAAGAATTGGGGACTTAACCCCAAAATGACTATATGGCTATATACAAGGGTTATTAGACCCATGATAACCTATGGCTCGGTGACGTGGTGGACAAAGACGCAGCAACTGGAGCAATAAGGCTGCTAGGTAATATACAAAGGCTAGCATGCCTATCGATGCAACAGCTACGAGATATAGCTTTAACAAGAAGTTCACAATTAAGATACCAGGCAGGGAAGACTGGAATAAAGGTGTACCCATACAAGCTGCTACTACCAGGTACACGGATGGCTCAAAAACATCGGAGGTTGTGGGAGCCGGCATAGTGACGTAGTGACAAATCAAAGGGATACATTTCCCGGTAAGTCTATCTAAGGATGTGACAGTTTTCCAAGCGGAAATAACTGCAATCCATCACTGCGTGGAAGAAATAGAAAGGCAGGAAAGAACGTTCTGTTCAGATGCCATCTTCATAGATGCTTAAGGCACTCAATTCTGTAGAGGTCAATTCTAAGCTAGTATGGGATTGCGTGTGTGCCCTAAATAAACTAGGAGACCGTAGCAAGGTTACTGTAGCCTGGGTACCGGGGCACGAGGGTCATAAGGGCAATGAAAAAGCAGATGAAATGGCCAAACATGATCATTCCCATTCGTTGGACAGGAACCCTTCTGCGGCGTTGCAAAGTCAGTAACAAGAACGGCTAGAAGGAAATAGGTAACTCACAAATCTCTGGAACGATGGAGGAGTTCATCAGGACAAAGACAGGCGAAGCAGTTCATTACAGAACATTCGCCAAAATTTACGGCAGACCTAATAAGCAAAGACAGGGAAACAGTCAAAGCCATAGTAGGTCTTCTAACAGGGCACTGTAAGCTGAATAGGCACTTGAAGCTGATGGGATTATCAGATGATAACCTGTACAGATTCTCTCACCTCGAAGAAGAAACAGCACAGCACATTTTATGTCAGTGTGACAGTCTGGCCAATGTGCGGTTCTTTGCATTAGAAGATAATCCACAGACAAATAGCTACATGGAAGATAGTCTCGAAGCTACTAAACTTTATAAAAAGGGTCAGGCTAGAAAATGTTATCTAGGACTAGAGGACCACAATAGATCTGAAAAGGTCGCAGTGGAATAGGCCGAAAGGCCACCTCTCTTAATCTAATCTAATCTAAAGGTAACCGTTACGAGATAATTGTTTAACATTAGTGAAAACTGCGAAAGGGACAGAGCATACGAATATCACAAGAACTTTGACGAAGGACATCTTTATTCTGGAATCGAATCGCATGACAAAAAGATATAATTTTAAGAATTCATACTGGGTGTCTATCCCAGACAGGCATGTATGAGAAATAAAGAATACAATAACCAACAAGGTCAGATCTGGTATACAGACGGATCCAAATCTGGAAAGGTTTCGGGGCAGTGATATACTCCAAAAATCCAAGATTTAGTAAAAGCTTTGGTTTGGCTAGGAATTGCACTGTTTTTAAAAAGAAATAATGAGAGAGCACTTTAAAAATATCCGATACATATATATATATATATATATATATATATATATATATATATATATATATATATATATAATATATATATATATATAGTATAATGGTAAGGTTAATTGGGTTAGCAGCTGAATAATGAAAGCCAAAGTGTGCTCTTTTCAACGACTTCGTTATATTTCGTTAAATTTCTTTAACATCTTCAGACGAATGTTGTGTGAGGTTGCAGGCAAAAGTGGTATTTGAAAGTTCCATGTTGAAAAACTTTTCTTTTGAAGATTTTTTTTTAAAGCAAAAAAATAAGTTGTATGTGTTATATGGTGGCTTGAAAACTCAAACAATACAAGTGCATTTTTGTTATTTTCCTCCAGTGTGATAGTACAATACAAATATTAAAAAACATTGAACATTTAAGAAACAAAACAGTTAAAACACAACTACATATCACATTGTCATTTTTTCAACACAAAAAATGACAATGTGATATGTAGTTGTGTTTTAACTGTTTTGTTTCTTAAATGTTCAATGTTTTTTAATATTTGTATTGTACTATCACACTGGAGGAAAATAACAAAAATGCACTTGTATTGTTTGAGTTTTCAAGCCACCATATAACACATACAACTTATTTTTTCGCTTTAAAAAAAAAATCTTCAAAAAAGTTTTTCAACATGGAACTTTCAAATACCACTTTTGCCTGCAACCTCACACAACATTCGTCTGAAGATGTTAAAGAAATTTAACGAAATATAACGAAGTCGTTGAAAAGAGCACACTTTGGCTTTCATTATTCAGCTGCTAACCCAATTAACCTTACCATTATACTAATTAATAATTGGACAGCTGTGATCATTCTTCCTTTATATATATATATATATATATATATTATATATATATATATATATATATATATATATATATATATACTGATAAATCGATAAACGCTTGTAATCTACGCTGATCAGTTAAACTACAAACACAATTATTTGGGTATGCAGCGGAAGATAGGACAAATAAGTACTCTTTTTAGTCTACCAAGCTTTCGCAAATCTTTATTTGCATCATCAGGATGCTACAATAAACAAAATTAGTACAAATTACAGAATAAAACGTTCTTTTAAAAAAACATATCTGTGAATGCATTAATACCCAACTTAAAACGACAGAACGTTAGATCTTAAAATGATAACAATGTTAAGGTAATAGTCTACCTAATAGATGCTGAATTTTCTGAAAAAGAAGGATAGGCAAAAGGCTTATTTTGAAGTATTAAGATATTATTATATATCGCACTATATATCATATATTATATATCTCATATATAATGAAACTTATATTGTTGACGATGCATTACCTTTATTGGTAGATTTGTGGTTATCTAAAGTCAACAATAATGAGTATAAGTTACTTAAATTGTTGGTATCTGTCTTTTTATTAATGGTTTCTTTTTCTTGAAAAATGAAAGCCATCTCGAGAAACAATCTTTTTGAAAAATTGCTGTCCGTGGATTTACATTTGAAAAATCGAAAAAGTGCCCTGTTGTGTTAGCATGTGTGGCTAGGGAACATCGATCGGGGTGTAACCTAATCTCACTCTTGTGAAGAGTCAAACAGCTGGAAACTTTTTGGGAGGTGTGACCTATATACGAACATTCACAGCCTAAACAACGAAGTTTGTATACAACATCACTTTTATTTAAGTTAGGAACTTTGTCTTTCAATGACTTGTATAAAGACTCAACAACTAGAGTGCTTTTATAAGCAATTTTTACATTCGGTAAGTATTGAGCAAAAATTCTGATCAATTTGGGAGAGACATCCTTAATAAATGGAAGTGATACAAAAGATATTTTAGGAATATTGTTAGTCAGTGAATGAGAATCAGAGCTAACTTTCAGAGCACCTGTATTTTGGGTAGGGTTCACTTGTGTGTTAAGTATAACAGAGGATGTGTTAAAGATGATTTTTCTGAGCAATATGTGTATGAGTTGTCCATTTCAATTTATAAACACCATGACAACTAACCTCAATTAGTGTAAGATACAAAATACTTTTTTATTCTGTAATTTGTACTAATTTTGTTTATTGTAGCAACCTGATGATGCAAATAAAGATTTGCGAAAGCTTGGTAGACTAAAAACAGTACTTCTTTGTCGTTTGTCCTATCTTCCGCTGCATACCCAAATAGTTGTGTTTGTAAATCAAACGGCACTGGAGGTACTTGTGTGTCAAGATGTGACGTCGAGACTGGTGTAGGACTGCATTGGAGAACTGAGTGAACTAGGAGACTGGAACAGGGTTGTAGGGCATCAAGACATCGAACACAACGAAAAAACAGATGTACTTGCTAAGAGGTTCAAACAAAACAGGGACTAGGTTTGACCTTGAGAGCAACAAAGGCTGCAGTCCGAAAGGCTTTAGAGGACTGGATCCAAGAAAGGCATGAGCGATAGTGGAAGAGACAAAACAAACAAATCAGAAAATCTTTATTGGTACAACATGTACAAAAATAGCAGAGAAACTGCTGCATATGGACAGGAATAAACTGAGAACAGTAACAGTAATCTTAACCGGGAACGTAAAATAGGTATTTACAACCTATATGAGGAACCAGAAACTATAAAACAGGTACTATGAGGTGCTGGACCACAAAAGACACAGACTATACTGAAAGCAAGAGGAGATTCTGGTATATTTAGGACACACCAAGCGAAATTCCTCTACAAACTTAAACAGTGTACAACAATTCTAGACTGGGTGTAGGAAACAACAAGTGGTAACGGAGATCTTGGATCAGTTGGGCCCAGGGAACAAAAAAAACTTTATATTAATTATATTACAATTAATAAAATCAATTTACTTACACTTGATCCATCTCATCATCGTCGTCATAGTTCAACACGAAGTACGGATTCTGAGAAGCTGGTCGGAACTTGTACGCTGTGAGAACGAAGAACACATAGGTTGCCATTTCCTTAAACATTTCATGCAGCCAACCGTACTGGAACGGCACGGTTATTTTCAACAGATAGACGATTATTCTTGTTGAGTATATATAACAAACGATCATGACATAAAAATGGCGGAAGAGTTTTAGCTTTCTAAGATTTATCGCAGCTTTGCCGTCCGTCTGCGATGCTTCCTAAAACAATGTGTAAAGGTAAAATCAAATATTTTCAGCAATATTTATATGAGAGTAGTAGATATTTATTCGTCCGTCATTTCTATTTATAAGATAAGTACATGAATTTGTTCTATTTCTTAAATTACTTTCATCGCCAAAACAGTAATCTTAAACACGTAAATGCCGTACTTAGTGATCCGTCATACCACTCAAAAGACGAAAAAAAAATTCGCTTGATAAAACCTCAACTTAGTCATCCAACTTTACCATAGTGCAATGAGTTTCGCTCCATAGTTTTACTATGTTTGTACTGTAATAATTTATTATGTCACTTTTAAATTTCTTATATAAAATATCACAGGAGCTTTAAGAGATAGTGAGAAATTAGTGATCATGAATATTTCGTACCAGTTGGTTTTGTACTTAAATTTAATCATACTAATTCTTCATTACAATTCATTATTTTTTTGGTAGTAATTTTTCATGATGTACCACTAAATTTATAGTAATAAAAAGAGAAATCATACGATTTCTACCTGGCGAAATCGAATTCAAATTTTTACCACTGTGCTTTCTAAAACTTGCAAAGCAAGCAGCTTGATAAATTACTCGGCAAGGGAATCTAAAAATTGCATTCCACATGCCGTTCATCATGGTCAAAATTCGTAGTGAATTCAATTTCTGGTACTCCAAACGGAGTAAAAAAATAAAACATAATGACGGTACTACATTTTTGTTTCGGTACAGAGCAGCGATAAGCCGCTTATACGTATTTCGACCTGTTTGGCTCTCCTCAGAGCGGTATAGCCACTACTCTGTATCGAAACAAAATCTATTCCCGTCGTAGACAATAGTTATCAAAATAACTACATATATACAGACGTAACTACGCCATCTAGATGACGTAGTTACGTCTAATTCGAAGATTTGTACGATCCGATTGGTTAAGTTGGCTTAGCTTAGATTAGGTTAGGTTAAGACTGACGTAACTTAAATACCAACAACTAAAACATCTGTACATAAATATGCATTCTGAATATACGAATATACAGTAAAAGCCAAATAAAGTTGCGTGCTCGTCACCAAGGTCGTAATTCTATTGTATGTGTGGCTACATTTCTATAGAAAAGTGTATGTTACTTTAGTTTCATAAACAATCACTTCTAAAAATAAATCGGTCAATAAAAAACTTTTGTAACAAAATAATGTATATACAATATAGCTTTTTTGGATTTAGACGTCCCTCATTGTAACATTTTGTGTTGAAATGTTTGTTGCGTAACAACAAAATCTAATATTTTTATTTTATTTTTGTATCATATCATTATATCACACTGTATATTAGTTTAGATTTATAAAATTCTTTTGTACCATTTAATAATCTGTACGGCGTCGATAGCTTGCATTCAAATAACTTTCTAGACATAAGCTTCTAAAATCGTCAAAGAATCATAACAATGAAAGGATTAGTAATTCCAAATTATCGGTTTGAGTCATTTGAAATTTCCCAACATTAACGAAAGTTGAAAAATACCCTCCTCAGGTAATTTTACCAATAAAATGAAAGTCGAAGGTATTTGAAATGTAAACATATCCGTCATATACGTCGAGGGTCAAGGGGGAGATTTCTCAATGTTAAGAAAATTACGAGCCGAGGGATTGAAGGAAGTGATCAGTACCAGTTCAAAATCCAGCATTGGATGAGCGCTAGTCTCCTGCTCGCGCCAGCCGCACTTCAGAAGGTTTAACACAGTAGGGATATTAATAAATTTACTCAGTTTGTGTCAATATTCTAGCACCGAAAAGTTATCTAGTTTTTCAGTTTCATAAATCAGCTATCGTAAGCAAGTTATCGGCGTCCAAAATACGTTGTAATTGTTTAAATAGACTTGTTAAAACGTTCTTTTCGAAACTTTCATTTGTCCCAGTTTTCTAGGTGGTCCTTCAAAGAAGTATACAAATTGAAC
This sequence comes from Diabrotica balteata, assembly GCA_918026665.1. NCBI lineage: Eukaryota > Metazoa > Arthropoda > Insecta > Coleoptera > Chrysomelidae > Diabrotica > Diabrotica balteata. The sequence goes on along the minus strand of OU898283.1, from coordinate 103,682,581 downwards.
CTATTTCCCTAAGGAAAAAAATTTGTTCCACAAGGGAAAAAACCACCTATGACTGGTGCGCGAAACAAAGGCATCAGGACAAGGTGTAAGGACAAACACACCTGCCTCTTCGCTCAATGTTCATGAAGAAACCATCAATTAATGACGGAGTATTAGTCACTATCAGAAATATTGTCATGTTGCCGCGTCGTTTGTTGAGTTTTCAATCAGTGTTCTGTGACTTTTGTACTCGTGGTATCATCGATTTTTGAGGTTATCTTGTGAAAAACATTTATTTATTTGTCACCATGTCCAAACAGCTGAATAGTAGATGCAAAGAACTTGTAGCTTCATTAGTTAACTATTTTGAAGAAGAAAGGAATAAGAATGGCCCTTTGTTACCATTAAACGCTGTGAAAGAGGTAATATGCGAATAAAATATCATTACTTTACTTTACAAAAACTTGTATTATTTTAGCGTGTAGCTTTAAAAATCAGAGTAAGAACAATAGCAGCATATGTCAAATGCAGAAAAAAGGTGAACAGTTCGAGTCACCAAAGAAAAAGCGTTGCACTAATAAACGAGTAAGAAATACAACTTTAAATACAAGCTCTATTGAAAGATAAAGAATCATTAAATAGTAGTACCACTTCTTTAAAAAGATTGCTCAAAGAACTGGGTTTGAGTGGATGAAGAATAATCCACGACGAGGACTTATGGACTTACCTAACATTGCGTTGTTTGTAAAAGAGTACAATTCTTGAGAACTTATAAAGAAGCGAAGGATGAAAGTATATACCAATTCGTGTTTCTCGATGAAACTTGAATATTTCAAAATGGGATCATTGGTCATTCTTGGCAAAATGAAAATATAAATATTGTTAAAACCACTAAAACGGATGGCAAAAGGTTTGGAGATAGCTCCATGCTGGAAATGAAACCGGATTTATAGAGTGCTGAAGCAATATTTTGTTCAAAAACTCAACTTAGTGATTATCATGGGGAAATGAACCAGGCAAATTTCTTGAAATGGTTTGAATATCAGTTGCTGCAAAACTTAGAGAATCACTGTATGTTATTGCATAAAACTCCGAATACAGGATGGTCAAAAAGTGATATTGAGGAGTGGTTGACAGAAATAAAACTTTCCCTATTCCCACATAATGTTCAAAACAGAACTGGTGCCCATCGTTTCTCAGTAAATATACAGATATAATCTTACATATAAATGTCATTTATTTTAAACATTTTTTTAGAAATAAACCACAAACAAAGTATATAGTGGACGATATGGCAGAACGGTATGGACACAAAGTTTTACGTCTTCCTCCTTACCATTGTATCTTTAACCCTATTGAATTAATTTGGGGCATAGCAAAAAATTATTACAATAGGCACATTGGTAGAGATGGTAACAGTACTAACAACTGCCTAAACATGTGGCATGAGGCACTTTACATGATTACTCCTGAAATGTGGAAAATGTGGAATCAGATTCAGAAAATTAGTTCGTTGATGTTGTTTTTTTTTGTCATGTTTTGTCTTTGAAAATACGTTCATTATTAAAAAAAATTATTTTATTACTTGTGGTTTTATTTTGAATATATTTATTGTTTGGTAACTCAGTAACTACCTTACAAATTCCATTTAATATAGTGTGAAATTTGCTACCTTCACCTTTTTTGTTTACTTCAGTTCTTTTCTGTTAATTTTCATACTTCATGAACCATCTGACAACTCTATAAATGTTCACAATGATAATGTGAACGCAACTTTATTCATCACAATAATGTGATGAAAAAATAATCACAATAGATTGACAATAAATTTGACTTAGAAGTTTACTGAAGTTTTATATTTGAAAATCTGATTATAAATGAAAGCTTTACCTGCAAATGACGAATTGACCATACAACAGGGAATAAAATACATCCACAGCACAATAAATCCACCAAAATGACAAAATTTTTCCAAGCTACATATTCTCGAGCGCTTTCTTCACTCTCTTCCAGTATAATATCAGCAACATTGGCTAAAACCTGTAGAGGTATGACAGCCATAAACAGCTTTTTATCTCTCGGTGTTAAAACGTGTTTCACAAAAGTCCATCCTGTACCGACCAACACTAGTATGACGAATAACAGCGCACCTATAAAAAAATTCTACATTAATATGAGTCAAAACAAAAAACAATCTATTAATTCAGCTGAATTAATAACTGCATTAAATAAAATATAAATATTAAATAAAATATAATAATAGTACTGTATTAAATAAAAATCTACATAATTTTTAACATAAAAATATTAGTTCTTCACTGCGAGATTCAGGAATTAATGCATTGTCCTCTTCTCGAATTTAGTATCATTAAACGGCTACTAATATGTATACATACCTTTCAATAAATGTGCAATATAAAACAATATCGCCCATGTAGCCAGATGTACACCAAGTCTTTCGATATAGTGATAATTAACTCCGTGGAAAGCCAAGGTAATAGCCTTAAGAAATACGAGTACGGCCATCATGTAATGGATTTTATACACCGGATGTTTTGACTGCTTCAATAAGAACACCCAAAACATTCCTGAGAGCAGAAACAGAATGGACATCATGCAGTAGAGCGCGGGTAATGGCATGTCTCCCGCTGAAAGATAACTGCTCGGATTGTACTCCACGATTTTGATATTGAAGTCCACATGAGTCTCTACATTTTCGTTCAGGGGACAGTTGTGGAATATCAAGGTGTACAGTCCTTCTTCTTCTAAAGTTTGAACATTCATCACAAACTAAAACCAAAATAGATAAATACATAGTTTTAATCATTATTTTTTTTGCATTGCTTTGCTTTACAAAAACGATAACAAAGTACTGTGCTATAATATAACGACGTATTAACATACATAAGTGACATAAATATAGTCATCTTCTGCAAATTGATCATATCATTGTAGATGCTGGTCATGGAACAGATGGAAACAAAGATAAAAGGCAGAGCTAAAGCCAAATCCATGAGTTGTCCTTTCAGACAAAATCGGATAGATTGAAGAAATCATCAGTTTGGTCTCATCAGCCTATTTTACATAACAAATTTAATACAAAATGAGGAAAAATGTAAAAAGAGTGCTAAAAATAGCTTGACTTTTGATAAGTAGGTACTTTTATGTCAATATCATAGTGACATAAAAGAAAATATGAAATATGTTATGAAAATGTCATAAAAAATACTTCTGGCACTATATTGATCACAAAAATTTACCTCAGCTTTGTAGCGATAAATAACAGTTTCTATATCAGGGTTTTGCAAACAATATAGACGCATATAGTCGGCACCCAAGGATAAAAAGAGACTTCGGGAAGATACCATCACCCTCTCGTAACAGAGTTGCTAAGAAACCAAGGGGATCTAACGAGCAAACTAGGTCTGCTCGTTCCCATCCTAATACTCAACTAGATCAAGCTCAAGCAAATTTCAAAAATGAAATATTTTGAATTTTTTTTAAAATGTTTCGCAAATTTTTGGGCAGGAAAAACAGTATAATAAAAAGTTACGTGACGGTTTTTCGTAATGTTGGAACAAACATAATTTTAATTCAAAGTTATAACATTTTATTTAGATGTAATAAAAAAAATAAACACTTTGAATATTTCAAATTTCATACATTTTTAAGTTTTAAAAGTAAAAATTTAACAATTTAATATATTAAAAATAAAGATTTTATTGTGAAAAAAAGACAAAAAAGACAGTTAGCAAATCAATGGCTTTGAAATTTGATTAAGCGTGGATGCATAAGTTAAATAAATAGCTCCGTTCGTACAACTTTCCCACTTCCACTTAACTACATCTTTCATGATGGTTTTAAGCAGACGGCCACGGTTTGAGTTTATGCAGCTGCCCTCTTAAGCAATGTTTTCAAGTATAATAACTGTAACCAAATAGCCCATTTGAACTGTCCTTCTATATGCGTCTATATTCTTTGGTTTTAGTTAGATTATGTTATGTTAAGTTAGATGAGGTTTAGTTAACCTAATAATCCTTCAAAATTACCAACTTTTAATTAAAGTATATAAAGAATCTTATTAATTTATAATCATACCTTATATATTAGTTATACTTACTGATGTATTGTAATAAACATGTCCATTACGCTCTACAAAACTTAGGTCTAGACTAAGATCTGAACAATCAGGCTTTTCATTGAACTTGTCATTGTCATTCCTCTGTGTGGAAATGTGTACATGTTTTTGTTTCCCTTTACACTTTATCGCTAGTCTGAAAAAAGAAATTTGTTTTTAACTATGTGTCATTTTATTTTTGGGTTATTTACTTAGCCCTATGTTGACTGTCTGTTTTTACATTTTTTGCATAATGGTTTTCTATCAACTTTTTCTTAATGTACATTTGTTTTTAATATAATAATAATAATAAAAATAATGCAATTTAATGCAACACCAGAGGTTAAGGCAAACGAAGAAATAAATATTGAGGAGGAAGAGGTAAAGGAAGCATTAAAGTAATTAAAAAAACAGAAAATCATCAGGAGAGAACAGAATACTGAACGAACTCCAAAAGTATGGACGACCAAATCTGACAATTAGTTCTGATAGAACAAAACCGAATTACTTAAGAATGAAGATCAAACATCCTAATATATCTCTTCAAAAAGGGAGACAAATCGGACCCGGAAATTACATAGGAATTAATTTATTAAACATTAAAATTAACAACCAGCAATAAAAAAATTAGAACATTAGCAGAAGAACAAAAAGGTTTTAGGTCAGAAAGATCATAGATCGAAGTTATATTTATAATGAGGCAAGTGCAAATCATTAGAATACAACAAACCGGCAGATATATGTTTCGTGGACCTTAAGAATGCATTTGACCAGGTCAACTTAAAGGACGTTATCCACTTATTGTATGCAAGAAATATCTACCAAAACACCACAATATAAGTAAAAGAAGCACTAACTGACCCTATTTAAGCTGGCAATGGGATAAGACCTCTATTGTTCAACCTGATTATGGATGAAATAATAAAAAAGTAAGAACTAAAAAAGAAATCAAATTATATAGCTACAGAAAGCTCGAAACAGAAGTGAAAGATTAAGTGAATAGAGCTAACAGAGACGCAGGTTGCCTGAATGAAACAATATGGAGTGATAAAAATATCGAGCAAGAAATGAAAGGCAGAATTTACAAAACAGTGATTAGACCAATAATGATATACGAGGCAGAAACACGACTTGACACAGAGAGGACAAAAAGGATGTTAGAAACAGCAGAGATGAAAACACTTAAAAAAATTTATGGAAACAATTTATGGGACAGGTGGTTTCAAGGTGGAGAACATCAAGGACTGGGTAAGAAATAAAAGAGTAGAATGGAACGAACATATAAGCCGAATGACAATTAATAGAGTAGTAAAGACGGCAAGAGACGGTTTCCCAATGGAAATACCACGAAAACAATGGAAAGATAACTTACTGGAGGCACATTGAAAAACAGACAGTCATGTTTACATAAAAGAAGAAGAAGAAGAATATTTGTACCTGTGTTGGCTTACCAAACATCCTATTTAAAGGTAAATAGCATTCTCTTTTAATGCATTTTCCTTTCTTCAACATACTTTGATTATTGAAAGTCCACAGCAAATAATAAGTAAATATAAATTGTATTCTCATTTTAAATAAATTATATTATAACAAACTGTTGGACAAGACTTGGCAACAATGTGCTGAGTTTTTAAAAGATGTCCATCTCTGTCTGTATTTCTTTTTCTAACATCAGTGCACCTCATGGCTCTTCACTATTTTGAGCTAGTGTATATAGTACAAGTATTTAAGAAAAAGAAATCGTTACAATTCCTAAACATTTGTTCCATGCATACACAAAAAAAGATTATAGAGCACAAAAAATACTTACTGATTCGTTTTTAAATCTAAAATAAACAGAATGATTTCTTCAGTTTGTGGTTTTCCCAAGTCCTTCTTCAAAATGCATGTGTCATCATGCCCATCAAGATAGGGATTGACTCCATCATTGATTGTCTTATCCAAACTGAAACCAAACTGTCTATCTATTAGTATGCTATTAAAAAAATTATTAAAAATAAAAATAATTAATGCAACAAATATTGGGAGTACTATCCAAATTAAACAAATAATATTCACACATATTATTAGGCACATAGCTTAGGTTATGATATTTTATTGTGAGATACATCTAAAAAAAGGTGTATATATTTAAAAAAATTATAGAATTGGCATTTTCTAACCAAATTTTATAACATATTGGAAAATGCGATGTCTTAAAAGTAAAATCGTTCTGGTTTTAGGAAAAACAACTGTGCAAAAGGACTTTAGAACTAGCGTTGAGTAATTTCAAAAGATAAATTGACCATAATAAATATATAGTTGTTCTTTTTTTTGTAATTTAAAAAGGGCAATCGCAACAGTAGACAGAAATATTCTGTTGGCAAAATTAAGAGATTATGGTATTATCTTCGTACAATGAACTGGGTAACAGACTATTAGGTTAATAGAAGAAAAAAGTGAAAATAAATGATATTATTTCTTCTATAATTGGTATTAGCATGAGTGTTCCTCAGTGTAGCGTCTTAGGACCACTTCCATGTTTAAATGATACACACTTTCTCATTAACTTCTTCCTAAAGTTCTGTCTTCTATTGAAGGCTCAATATTAACATGAAACCCCCTCTGTGGCACAGTGGTAAGAGCGCCTACCTTTAAACCTAAATGTCGTGAGTTCGAATCTCACCTGGGTGGAGAAATTTTCGTTTATTAAAAATTAATGAATGAAAATATTTCTATCCTTGTGCGATCGGTACTCACCGGAGGGACCGCAGACGATCGGATACAATTAGCGTCTCTGAGCAAAGACAATGACGTCGACTTTGCTAAGTATCAAGACAATTACTCTACACACACACTACACTAGGTACCTGACTGTACCATGCCAATGATCATCAATACCACAACTTTAAAATGAGGGCATTACACTGTCTATCTATGGAGATCTGGACAAAGAAGTAAGGGATCAAGTACAAAAAGCAAATAGGAAATATGCTGAGAGATTGAAAGACATGTGAAGACATTACAAGAAAATGTAACATACAGTGTATAAATGAACGGACACAAAATAGAAAAAAAGAATGGAATAACCACATAACTTTATGTGGTTATGGAACTTTAAAAAGTTGGATGGAGCTTAAGTTGAACCATTCTCTCAGATATTACAGCCAAAAGGTTCATCTTATATCTCTTTTACCTTCCATAATGAACTATAGCAAAATATTCAAGCTTTCACTCTTAAACATTTTGAACCCCTTCGTCATTTTTATTAACTATATGTAAGATGTCAATATTGGTCGTTCTGTTTATCCACAATCTCATTCCACCATCCATCATGTCATTAACTGTGATTTCATAATAGAATGAATACTGCTATTGATAAACTGTTTGGGATTTGGGTAATACAGGGAAACTAAAGTGTTTGAGATTTCTATTGAATAATTCATTAACATTTTAATAACAATTTAAATTACATTTCTCATTATTAATTTTTTTTTGTCGTCGACATAGTTTTGTTCTCGGACAACCTCAAGTAGATATGTACAATGCTACATGAGCTTCAGTTAGTGTGTGCCAGTGTGTGTCTTAAAATAAACATCTCCAAAACAAAATTCATGACAAACCTAGTAGCTAGCTGAAATATCAATATTGGAGACAACAAAGTAGAACTGGTGGAAAAATACATATATCTTGGACACGAAATAAAGATCACAAGAGACAACCATACATGCGAACTAGGAAGAAGGGTAAACCTAGCATGGGCAGCCTATGGAAAACTCAAAGACATCTTTAAAAGCGATATACCAATTTCTTTGAAACGTAAAACATTTGACCAATGTGTGTTGCCTGTGATGACCTATGGTGCCAAAACTTTGACATTGACAGCTACAAGTTCTAGGACGCTGCAAGTAGCTCAGAGGAAAATAGAAAGATCAATGCTAAGTATATCGCTTCGTGACCAAGTTAGAAATGAAGACCTAAGACGAAGAACATTAGTTACCAATGTAATTTCCCGAATTGCCACACTGAAATGGAACTGGGCTGGACACATCGCCCGAACCAGTGATGAAAGGTGGACGAAGAGATTGCTTGAGTGGAGGCCGAGATTAGACAAAAGAAGTAGAGGAAGACCCCTACACGATGCACTGACGATCTCAAAAATATGTCAAGAAATTGGATATAAAGTGCCCAAAACAGAGCACAATGGACAAAAATGAGGGAGGCCTATGTCCAGCAGTGGACACAAAGGGCTGGATGATGATGATGATGAATATTTTTTTTTCAAGAATTATAAAAAGATTTGTCAATATTGACAAGAGTAGTGGTGTTTACATCAAAATTGAACCATACTTCTCAATTACAGAAACTCAAAAATAGAGTTATGAGAATAATTCTAAGGGTTCCCAAAGAATTTACATAAAACCCAAGCATATAAAGTATAACAGAAGCCAGTAGTATTTATATTTGATATCCTATTCTCTGAGAGTGGGGAGTATGGAGAAGTGAACACAACTTGAACTTAATAGAATATACCAGGAACCTGATATTGTAAAATACATTAACATAGGATGTCTAAGGTGAGTAGAGCATGTAATCTAGTTGAAACAAACTTATCCAGCTAGAAAAATGCTCCTTGATAGATCCATTGGTCAGTCACCAATACATGCTTGGAGGAGGAAGGCGATGAATAGGAACTACTGGAGAGAAATTCTTGGGTAGGCTAGGGCCCACACAGATATATCGAACTAAGAATTGGAATTAGTTTATGTAAGATTAGATAACCAAGAAGTTAAAAAAACTAACAGTTAACGTCAAAAGTTTACAAAGGGGCTAATACATTAAAACAGAAATAGATGACTTATGTGTACTTTTATTGAACACCAACTTGTTTATAATACTTACTTTAAATGACTGACAACTATAAACTTAAAAACTGCAAGTACAACTAATACATGCATCTGTTTATAATATAATATATTTTCTGATGTTCCAAACTTCACTAGACATATCATGAATTTTCAATGTTATCTTGAATGTTCTCGATCTACTTTAGTAACAATAAGATACAGAAAGATAACAGAAATAGAAAGAATACTTACCAAATTTGAAGTGTTTAAAAAAGATGCAGTGAAGTTGGTGAGTTCCATTTCCAAGTAGCCACCATTATAAAATCCAAAATTGCTCAAAGGAATGTTTTTTCGGGCATCATTCTGAAATATACAAAGTAATAATTTGCATTTATTCTGTAAAACTTACCCAAAAAGCAACAATTCACATTTATTGTATTAAATACCTCTATATAAATTAGTCTTTCAGTCAAAAGAACAGGTGGAGTTCCTTTTATCTATTATTTGTACTATTTATATTCATATATAAGTTTGTAATCAATTATATTTGGGATATCTGCCTTTGGTATCTAATTACAACTAGAGTTTGATCAAATTTACCTGCTTTAATAACAATTTGATAATCAGGGTACAAAAATATGTTAGAGCAACTAACAAAGAATAAAATTGCCATCATTTTCCTGTAATACAGCAGCATCTTTACTCTTGTTTTGATTTTTGTTTGGATTGGTTTCAAAAGATACAAGAAAGTATCAAGTTTATATTAAGCCACTATTTTCTTCTTTTTCTAGTTCCTTGTGTTCAATTCGAGTGAATTTGTAGTTACTACAAATGTTTCAACACTAATTTCCACACATTTCTCTTTGTGTCTTTTTAAACTCTTCTCCATATGCATTATTAAGAGAACCTAATATATTTTTTTAATCCCATGAAAACTGAGGAACCCTGTAAGTTATGTCTATCAATCCTGAAGAATGAAATTTTGATAGTGAAAGTGTGTATATTCATATTTGAGACATTAATATCAAGGAGGTCAAAATTGCATGGAGTCATCACTAATATATGCTGATATGTATGCAAATATGTGGTTTTATTAAGTTCATTGTTTAAATTAGGTTGATTCAACAACTATTTTATTTGTAATATTTCCATTCTCCTAGCTAATTAAATTGTTAACAGATGTATCTGTATGTTATTATTATAAATTATTTTATCATTGTTGTATTAATTAATTGTAAATTGTGTATCGAAACCTTCAGAAAGAAAGTTACTGTTCATTTGCATTTTATTAAGTTTAATCTCTTATTTAAACGGTTGATTTAAATTCAGCTAAATTCAAAATTATATACAATAACTATCAAAGGTTAAACTGAGGTACGCATCTCTTGTGTACTCGTTTGTTTATTACAGTAATCCTACTCAAAACAAAGATAAAAATATCAGGTAAATTTAAGTCATTGCCTATAAATGTATAAAGCAATATTATTTGTACTTACGGAAATTTGGAAATTATGTATACGTCCCCAACTACTACTAAAGCAGAGGATAAAAGTAAATATAATAGTCTTCATGGTGAAACTTTTAATAGTTGAAAACAAGTCTAATTTATTAAAACATTCTCAAATCTAAAATCATATGTTCCAGGTTAATCACTGATGACAATTATTTGACATTTGACATTTTAGATAGTTTGCATGATATAAGGAAACAAGGTATGCTCACTATTATAGGTGGACTCGTTTTTGCACATTTCTGCGCCGACCAAAATCCACCATCTTTTCAATATGTCACCTGCGTGTAGGGATGGTGACCTGATCCCGTACCAGTTACTTTGGAACATGTATTTTATTTATACTTGTAGAACTGATCCCTAACACCAATATATTATAATAAACGAGTACGGGTTTCATTGCATTTGTCCTTAATTTTTATCGTGCATTTCTCAACGTTTACAAAGCTTTAGATAAATATCAACAGATGACAATTGGCGTGAAGTAGACAAAACTATCGCCATTTTTTTATGAACTTTTTATACAATCTCTGAATAACAGTAATTTTAGTATTTGAAGTTAAACAGTCATTTAAATAACTATAAAGAAATCTAACAAAATACAAATAATGTTGTCGTTATGTTTAGATATCTATTAAACGAATGATAACAAACTGATTTCCAAACCAGTATTTTTTAACAGGTATATTTGTTTACGCGTATCAGTTTGACCTGATCCACAAAAATACTTGGATTAACCACCTCTACATGCTTGACGTCTGCTTTGTTTTGTATTTTTTAACCTTACTTTGCAATGTATTGGAATTAAAAAGTAATTTGTTGATATTTCATTTTGGGTTGTCAAAATTTCTTTGAAGAGTACAGTCTACATTGTTGACTCTGAGAGAATATTGTGAAATTACCAACCAAATAATAGTTTTCTGAAGCTTGAAGTTTCTTACTTAAAGTATAGAAAGTATTTACAAAAAAAAGGAAGTCAAATAAGAGCCAAATTTGAAGAAAAATTTATAATTATTTTTGATTTGATAGGTTAGGTGACTGCATGCTTTTGTTTTAAACTTTCAAGTATCCTTTGATTCAAATTCAATTCATAAAGCTTGAATTATACAGTTGACATTTGGAAAATTTTGGTAAGTTACCTTCTTTAATTAGAGTTAAACTAAAAAAAAAATGGGGGATACGTCTGGGGGCGAGAAGCCCCCAGATATATTAAACGATAATGAAATGAAAGATGTGGAGAAAGAAATTAAAGAGTTAAAAAAAATAAATATGATAAATATTCCAAATAGATACGACATATATGATAAGGGGCCATTTGAAGTATATATAGAAGCCAGGAAGGATCAGTTAAATGTTGGAAATTATAATTATTTAGCAATTGCAAGAGAAATCTTTGATTTACAACTAAATGATATCTTTAAGACTCACAAAAAGGGGATAAATAGAATTAGTGTGGAATTTAAAAACAGAAATGCAGCAAATAACTTTCTTCAAAATAATTTGTTAAAAGAAAAAGGTTATGATGTATTTATACCCAACAAAAATGTTACATGCAAGGGTATAATCCAATTTATTGACAAAAAATTTAGTGATGATGTCTTGCTAAAATACTCAGAACCTAATACTAAAAACTGTAAAATTATAAATGTGAAGAGATTTAAAATAAAAGTAAAGCCAGATAAGATTATTAATGATACATGTAGTAATAGTCAAGGAAGCGAGGAAACACCTGCAAGGGGAGATCGTGGTGAGGTGGTAAATTTAGTTCCAACTGGAACTGTTTGCTATACCTTCACTGGGACATCTTTGCCAAGAGGTGTTTTAATTTGTGGAATAGAGCATAGGGTTCTGCCTTATATTATGCCAGTGATTCAGTGCTACAAATGCTTGAATTATGGGCATACAAAAAATTTATGTAAAACAAAAAATAACAAATGTAGTAATTGTGCTGAAATTCACGATTTTAATCAAAAATGCATTATGAAATGTGTACATTGTGATAGTGATAATCACAATAGTACAAGTAGGCAATGTCCAGAGTATACCAGACAAAAAAAAATAAGAGAGATGATGTCTCTAGAAAATATATCTTTTTTTGAGGCAACAGAGAAGATACCTAAGGTCAAAAATAACAATAAATTCAATGTGCACCCATTGGATTTTCCCAGCTTGCCAGCTAAGGAAAATTCAGATATAGACATACCCGTAAAGTCACGCAGAACAGCGTATGTAACCAATCAAGTTAGGACAAATACATATAGTGTTGCAGTCAAAGCAAAGAAAAGACCAGCCCCAGATCAGAGCGCAAAGAAAAGAAATTCAGAACATAATGAATTTTTATTAAATCCTAATGGAAGAATTCATACAGAGAAAACACATATTTTTAGTAACACAAACTATAACAATAATGAATGGGATATAACTACCCCTGGAAGGGATGACTCTCAGTCTCTCCAGGTTATAATGAATATGGCTACTAAATTAAACAAAACAGATAGAGAACATGTTCTTAATTTTATCACAAAATTAAAAACAGAAAATGTTGATTCATTCATAGGAAATGATGACTCAAGTTAATCAATATAACAAAGCACAAGGATGTTTCACACTTATGCAGTGGAACATCAGAAGTCTTAAAGCAAATTATGATAATTTAAATATATTTATTAATGATATCAAACCAGACATAGTTCTCTTAAATGAAACCTGGACAGATAATAGTTTTATCTTTAAAATAAAAAATTATTATGTATATAGAGATGATAGATATGATGGATATGGTGGCATCATGATTTTAGTTAAGAATTGCTTTGATCATAATAGTATAGGAATAACTGACTTTGGTAGTGGAGAAAATCTTCAAATAATAGGTACAAGATTGACAAAATTTAAACTAAATGTCATTAATATTTATAATCCTTCTGGTAAAAAAATCACAAAACCATTATGGAATAATATAATTCAAAATATTGGTACACCCGTTATAATTATGGGGGATTTAAATGCACACGATCCATTATGGGGCTGTGCTATTAGTGATCATAATGGAAACATAATAAAGGAATCCTTAGAGGAAGATCAATTAGTAATAATAAATGATGGAACCCCTACTAGAATGGTATTGCCTGGTCAAAACCCATCAGCAGTAGATCTAACCATTGTCAGTCAAAATATTGCTACCAAGTGTCATTGGTGGGTATATTCTGACACTGGACGTAGTGATCATTTCCCAACAGTATGTGAATACAATCAAATCCAGACTTCTACAAGTCCACCGCCATGTAGAAAACGTAATTTTAAAAAAGCAAAATGGTCTAGATATGCAGATACTATTGAAAAGAAAATGCATGTTCTACATGATGTAAGATATAATGAATGGTATGAAATAATCAATTCAAGCGCACAAGAAAATATTCCATATCATATGTACAAGCCGAATGGTAAGAGTGTACCATGGTGGGATGATGAATGTGAGCAATTGATATTAAAAAGAAGAGAATCAATTAAGAATTACATTGAAAATCAGACGCTGGAAAACTACATAAATTGTAATAAAGTAAAGGCTTTTGTGAAAAGGCAACTTCAAATTAAGAAAAGGAAGAGTTTTAGATCATTTTGTGGGACCCTTAATCGAGATACACCAATCAGCAAAATCTGGAATACAGTTAAAAAATTTAAAACATATTTTGGCAATAGAAATACAATTTCTCCCAATAAAGAAATTTGTGTAAATATTCTAGACAGCTTAACCTCTTGTAATGTAAATCCCTACTTTACCTTGTTCAATGATAATAATGAAAGTGTTCAATCTATTACATTTAATGAGTATAAAAATATTATATACTCCAAAAAAGATAAAGCAACAGGGTTAGATAGTGTATCATATTCTATGATTCAAAATTTACCCCCAATAGCACATTCTCATCTTATTAAAATTTTTAATGATATCATAGAAATGAGTAAAATTCCTTTTGAATGGAAACAAACATTAATATTACCTTTTTTGAAACCTACTAAATGCCCAGATAATCCAGAGAGCTATAGACCAATTGCCCTAACTTCATGTGTAGGTAAAGTACTGGAAAATATAATTAGGAATAGAATAGAATGGTTTGTAGAACACAACAGCATTTTATCGCAGTATCAAATAGGGTTCCGCAAGGAACTTAGTTGCAATCATGCACATACACTACTATCACATATAGTACTTAATGCATTTACTGATAAGCAGGTGGTATTAACTGTTTTTCTTGATCTAAAAGCTGCATATGATAATGTAGATATATATCTGCTATATAAAAAAATGACTGAATTAAATATTCCTAGTGCATATAATAATTTAATATTTGAATTTTTGAATAATAGAATGATCTATGTGAGAGATAAGCAGAATGAAATATTTGGACCCAACACTACAGATAGAGGTTTGGCTCAAGGGTCACCTCTAAGCCCACTTTTATTTAATGTGTACACTAAATCATTACATGACATTATACCAGCCAATTTCAAATTAATACAATACGCTGATGACCTAGCTCTTGTAATAACTGGCAAAAACATAAATAATCTTATTAGACTTGCTAATGATTGCCTTGGAGACATTATTATTTGGCTAACTGAAAATAAGCTTCCTTTATCAATAGATAAAACATCAGCAATGATATTTAGTAATATGAGGAGCACAATAAATGACATACCTTTAACAATAGATGGACAGATCATTCCTATCAAAAACTCTATTAAATATTTAGGGTTAGTTTTTAATAATTCTTTAAACTGGACAGAAAACATTAAAAATATTGAAACGAAAGCTCAAAAAGGAATGAATATAATGAGAGCATTATGTGGCACATGGTGGGGAGCAGACCCTGTTTCACTTCTGTTAATTTATAAAGGTATTATAAGATCACACCTTGATTACTCATGTACAGTACTAAAACCCTGCAGTAAAGCCAACCTCGTAACATTAGACAAAATCCAATTCAAAGCTTTGAGGATTATCACTGGTTGTATGAGATCTACTCCTACTAATGCCTTATTAGCTGAGAGTGGAGAAACATCATTAGAAATCAGACGAAAAATCCTGTCTGCTAAATTTTATCTTAAAATCTCAGCTGATATAGAAAACCCTTTGAATGAAATATTGTCTGAGCTAGAGTTCAAAATCAATAATCAGATAGGAATGTGGAAATTTAAAGAGAGACCATATCTTATCTACATTAAAAGTAAATTTGATCAAGATCTTAAACAATTATTTAAAGATAGTATTAAGTCCTGTTACCAGATTGAGCTAAAATATCAAATAGAAAGAATAAAAACAATATTCTCCGAAAACAAAAAAGGAGAAACATATAGTAATCAACAATTTCTTAATGAATTCTCAACCATCTATGAAGAATTCACTTGGATATTTACAGATGGGTCATTGGAACCCAGTTCAAGGGCAGTAGGGTTTGGAGTTCACATTCCATCAATAAATTATAACTATGCATCTAGACTACATGAACACATACAAATATGCACTGCTGAAATTATTGCCATTAATAAGGCAGTAGAAGTTTGCTTAGAAAAAAATATTAAAAAAGCAATAATATTCTCTGATGCAAAAAGTGCAATCCAAAAATTACAAAGTACCTGTTGGGGAACAAATAATCACATTGTAAATTTAACTAAAAGATTAATACTTGAGGCAAATGAAGCAGGATTTGATATTATTATAGCCTGGATTCCAGGCCACTCAGGAGTAAAAGGGAATACTGTGGCAGATCAATTGGCGAATATAGGTAGAACCCTAAACATCCCAGCTAACATAAAAATTGATAAAATGGACTATCTTTCATTTCTTACTCAAACGTTAATAAATGAATTTAAATTTGATTGGCTTAAACAGTTTAAACAAAAGGGAAAGTGGTATCAACAATGTCAAAGCGAATTCTCTATAAAACCATGGTTTCATAAGTTTGACTTTGTAGACCGTAGACACCTGACAACAATTATTAGGTTGCGAACAGGACATTGTTTGGCACCAGATCATCTATTTAAAATTAACTGTATTGATTCCCCTTTTTGTGAGTGTGGTCAAATAGGAACTATAATACACATCTTGCTAGAGTGTCCTATCAATAAGACACCACTATTTGATTTATATCAAAAACTTATTAAAGATGGATGCCCAACGCCCATTTCAGTACAAAATATTTTCCACAATATCAATGCTAAAACCTTGAAAACGATTGGTAAGTTTATCAATATTTTCCAAATTAAAATGTAAGTAAAATATAAATAAATACCCAACCTAACCTATCCTTTAACCACTGATGTCCTGTCCAAGATGCCAAATTCCAGATATACCTTACATAGCTTAATAGATGAAACAAGAAAAATCTATATCATTAATGACATATAGAATTATATTGTTCTGAAGCTATTTTCTTGTGGCATTGTAAATTAGTTACTATTTATAACTGGGAATAAGCCACATTAAAGATAAAAATACATTTATTGACGTTTCAATTTCCAATTCGGAAATCGTTCTCAAAATACAAATAGTAAATTAAACAAATTTTGTTTTTTGTTACATAGTGAAAAAATTCTTCTGATAATTTAATTTTATCTGACTCATTTATATTGACAATTCAGACATACATTATGCATTTTAAAGTAGACGACTTTAAAATGATATTGCCAATATTGTTGAGTTGCGCTCCTGGGACGACTTTACTTATAAGATAGTTCATTCGATTACATGAAATCAACTTTAACTTGAGAATATCCGTCAGAAAAAAAATCATAGCATGTAATTCGTCTTTAAAAAGACAAACACATGACATGATGACAGTAAAATTCTCCTGTTAGTGATTCCATAGTAAATTATGAGGGAAAACCAGGAAAAAAAAAACCTCATAATACTATCCCGACATTGTAAGTATTTGTTCGTGAATTTAGTTTACCTTCAACAAACATCAAAATTCTGATTTTATGTTACGTTATTTAAAAAAAAAAAAAAAAAAAAAAAAAAAAAAAAACATAAATGATGTATCCTCTATATGTTACTGACTTACTAATACTGGTATTTTCTTATTAATAACTTCCTCTTTCAATATTGGTAACCAGATCCTACTACATTCTGCCGAGGAATTGGCGACACAATTGGCCTCATTGACAGATTTTTTTTTCTGACGGATATTCTCAAGTTAAAGTTGATTTCATGTAATCGAATGAACTATCTTATAAGTAAAGTCGTCCCAGGAGCGCAACTCAACAATATTGGCAATATCATTTTAAAGTCGTCTACTTTAAAATGCATAATGTATGTCTGAATTGTCAATATAAATGAGTCAGATAAAATTAAATTATCAGAAGAATTTTTTCACTATGTAACAAAAAACAAAATTTGTTTAATTTACTATTTGTATTTTGAGAACGATTTCCGAATTGGAAATTGAAACGTCAATAAATGTATTTTTATCTTTAATGTGGCTTATTCCCAGTTATAAATAGTAACTAATATAGAATTATTTTAGAATATCCACTATAAATTGTCCAAAATAGTTGAAGGGAATATGGTTATTTCCAGAATCTCTGTGAGGAGAATTCCCTTCTATAATTGAAATAAAAATATATACATGAGCTGGCCACGTACCTAAGAGGTGGAGGCCATAAAACGAAAAAAGAAGAAGAAGAAAAGTAATTTGTTTTGATTTTTTTAAAATTATTTTAGCAAGAGTCTGTTCAGATCTTTTTAAATCTGAATTAATTGGATTAATGTAGAATATTTATTTTATTTTATTTAACTACGATATTTTTTATCAAATTTGTACATATTTGAATTGCCGCCTTCAAAATGGCGGATTTTGGTCGTAAACGCGATTGGCTGTTCAAAATAGATGCGCGTGAGCAGACCATGTTTCCTAGGAGCGATTAATTACAGGGACCCGATCCGTCAACTGCGCATGTGCGCGACGACTGCGTTCGAAATATTTCGAACCTTCAAATGAAAATGTTAAGCGGTAATAGCGGTATCTTGCCCTGTCGAATAAAAATTGTTTTAAATAGTTTCGTGTTTACGTAAGTTGTAAATATGTCAGTGAACTGTTTTGAATGTGGTAAAATTTTCTCAAATCAGTTTTTAACTTAAATAAACATATAAAAAATATACATGGTAAACTTTCTAGGCCGATGTAATATCCAGTTTTTTATGGAAGAGTATTGAAGAATTAAGCTATTTTATACCAGAATGTTATTTAAATTTAGTTCATTAATAATTTCTTTACTTTCAATAACAATAAATCAATTTAAGTTTATAATAATACTTATATAATAATTTATTATAATCCCTATTTTCACTCATAAACGTGTATTACGTTAAATATTTAAATTATCTGGTACGTTAACAATCTCCATATGCTACTACAACAAAATAACAATGTTGGACCGTTAATATCAAAGTCGTCAATATACATTAGATTAATATGATTTTCTTTCTTATTACTGAGAGTTCAAGTTATTTATTCTCTATATTTTAGTTATGAATGTAACAACTATGTACCTATAGTAATAAATATTTTAAAATTTCCGATTTGTATGCCTAAATAGTTTTTATAAATTTGCTCAGATTTTTTTAGTTTGGAGATGTCACTTTTGATGCCATTTCAAAAATTGCACATGCGCAGTTGACGGATCGGGTCCCTGTAATTAATCGCTCCTATGTTTCCTTATATCATGATAGTTTGACACAATATAACCAACCAATCAAAGGACTTTAGACGTGGTTTCGTCAGATATCGATCCAATCAGCGCGTTCTATTAACATCCCACAAATGACGCAGTTGAGGAGCGGCAAATTGAAAACCGTGAAATTTTACATAACCAGAGCTTATTTATTAATGTAATAAATTTATAAACATTATGGAGGAGAACCTAATTTTGTGCATATAGTTCTTTTATTTTCTTTTTAGAATTTGCTTTTCAGATATTTACAAGAAATATTGTTTACTTCAAGAATATTATAAGATCCATATTACTCTTTTCTTTAAGTTCCACCTTCTATGGAAGGTTGGAAATTACCGTTACTATGCAGATCTTGTTAGAATCTAGAACAACTTCGTTAAATTCTTAAGCCAGGATAATTCTTAATCCCAAATACCACTTTCCTCCAATTTTTTCTGGGTTAAGTAATGAGTTATAGGAAATGTTTCTCTTTGCGCTTTCATCACGCGTCTTAAATAACTACCTAAGTAGTTTAGTTTTCGTTCTTAATCAATATTTTTTCCAAATTATTATTGATATTTATTACAAGATGTTCGTAATACAACCCTGTACTAAAATTTTTCCCTATTGTTTAATCACGCTTATTACAAGTTTGAATATAAAAGTATGGGTAGCGTTAGTTTTTTGCTGCTTTTTTGTGAGCCAAATACTAGAATACGTTATTTTTTGTATATAAAAAGTCGACAATTATTGCACTCATAAAATTGTGAAACTAGGGTTAAAACTGGTTGCCTAATTTTTGACTGCAATTTAAATTTAACAGTTTATAACATTTTTTAAATTTCAATTCAAACATATACTTAATTGTTTGGAAAATCAAACAAATTAATCTTTTTTGTACTCAGTAATAATTACAACATTTGGAAAAGATATTTATTAAAATCATGTTTCACTAAAACTGACCTTGATGTTTTATTTATTATATTATTATTTCAACCTTATCGACTGTTTAAAGATTATTGTGATTGTAGTATCATTAATTTTGAATAATGTTAAGATGTCTTAAATAAATATATAGCTGTATATAAAATATATAACTATACAAAATAACTATACACGGAAGTAGACTAAAATTACTAGTTTCAATTTTAGATAAAAATGACTTCTAAGGAGTAAATTTTTTTGATCTGAATCACTGTGAAGTTTTTGGGGCCAACGTTCGTCAGGCATTCTCAATAGGTGTCCAAACCATTTTAAAACTCTTCTTTCTATTCTGTCAATGATCGTTTCTGTAGCATTCATGTTATTTCTTATAACTAGATTCGTTGCTCTTTCTTTCCAGCCTTGATGTTCTAGCACTTCTTCTCAAATAATCCATTTCAACTGCCAACAATCTTCTCTTCAGGTCTGCATTATTTGTCCATACTTCAGAGCCATAACAAATAATCCATTCAGCCATGGTTTGCCCTATTCTTTTTTGTTTCTTTTGGAAATGTTGCGATCCCACCATAAGAAGTTCAGACATCCTACAATTTTACGTCCCTGATTAATTCGGTGTTTAATTTCGGTTTCTCCCAAGCCGTTCTTATCAATGAGTGCACCTAAATATTTAAATTTTTCCACTTGTTTGATTTCCACGTCCTCGTCTATCAACAATTCAAACCTTGCATCTGAATTGGTAACTAAATATTCTGTTTTCTTCATGCTGACTTGTAACCCCCATTTTACATATTCTCCGTATAGACACTTTATCATAAATTCTAGATCATAAGAATTTTGAGCTAGGACGACTTGGTCATCTGCAAAGTTCAGGGAGAACAGTACGTCATTTCCCATACAGATTCCCATTCCATGGCATTGGTGTTTCCAATTCTAGAGGGCTACCTCAATATATACATTAAACAGTAAGGGTGACATACTGAAAAATGTATTGATTACAGCGCACAATTCTTCGTTTAATATTGTGTCGCCTCCTATAAAACGGTAAAATCAATGGTAAATAAATTCAAAATAGTCATTTTTTGTGTGAAATTTTCCGTAGAATTCGAATTCGTTGTCAGAAAACCTCTTGCCGTTTAAAAGAAAAACTTTTATTCGAAAGTACTTGTATTAAGGCAACTTTTGTGAAAATTTGAAAAAAATTCAAGAGGGTGTTTTTGAGATATGAATTTTTCAAAAAAAGCGCTTTGTTTCGCATTTGTGGCTTTATATGACGTCATATGGCAATTCTGACACCTCGATCGTGTTAAGCGGGAAATTTTACATTGAAAAACATATAGTGGATATTTGTTTAAGCATATTATAGCTCGCTGTACTAAAAAAATCGGCGAAACACGAAAAAAATTGATAAAAAGCGTGAAACTTCAATAGCGCACCACGGCCTCCATTTTGAATATTAAGGTCTGAAAATTTGACAATCATGTTTTTTTGTCTAGTACAACATGTGTGTAAAATTTCAGCCAAATCGGAGAGGGTAACCAAAGGGTCACAAATCGACTTGTGTCCATTATTTCTGGAATTACCCTTAATCCTCTGTAGCAGTTAGGATCTTTTCGATTACCCTTTTTAAAGGCGGACACTGGCAGCATTGATTCATTAGAAAAGTTATTCGTTCTACTAGGAGTGGACCTCCTGCTTTAAGTAACTCTACAGCTATATTGCCAGGTCCTGGAGATCGCCCCTTTTTCATTTTAATTAACGCAATACGGACCTCTTTGTTAGTAGTATTAATGTTACTATTTGTTTGTCTCTCCATACTGTATTCCTCTCCCATTTATTCCAATCTGGACTCTTGGAGTAAATTTTAATAGTGATTTTCCCACTTTTCTATAGGAATTAAGTTGCTTAAGGAGTTATGGATGTTTTTATTTAGATTAGTGATAGGTCTCCATGCTTTCGTAGTCTGAGAACCACCAATTAAATTTTCAACTTGAAGACTTTTGTGTTCCCAGTAATTGTTTTTTTTTTATTTGATTGAGTTCTTCTCCTTTTTTCCTTTGATATGTTGTTTTATTGGTAGATGTTTTATTTGTTAGCCATTTCTTATATATTTTTTCTTGTGTCATTTCTTTTACGTTTTCTGTCATCCATGGTGGTTCGTGGTGTTTTTTGTCGTCGTTCTCTGTTCCCGTATAATGTATCCCGCGGTAAAAACTTGCTTCTAGTCGTCCCGTCGAAGAGTTTTTATCGGCTTTATCAACAGTTTTTTAAGTGTTGTTTGCAGTTTTCTATATTTAGTTAATTGTATAACTTATCAGTTACCTGATTTGTTTCCTGATTTTTGAAACTTTTCGAACAACAGGCAACGCCGTATTCAGTTTGGTCAAGACTCATTTCCTTATCTGTTGTGAAAAGAACCGGAATTTCTGATCTTCTAAATGTGTCTATCTTCTAGAGATGTTGGCGATCACAGTTGACCCATCTTATTCTATTCACAGCAGCTCGAAATAGATTAGTTGACGTTAGACCAGTCCATTTTCTAAGATTGGCCAGCCAGGATATACGTCTCCGTCCAGGGCTTCTCTTACTCTCAATCTTGCCCTGTAGAATCAACTGTAGAAGTCGGTATTTATCATTAAGCATGATGTGGCTAACACCTAAACTTGATTTCT
Organism: Diabrotica balteata; assembly: GCA_918026665.1. NCBI lineage: Eukaryota > Metazoa > Arthropoda > Insecta > Coleoptera > Chrysomelidae > Diabrotica > Diabrotica balteata. The sequence goes on along the minus strand of OU898283.1, from coordinate 103,659,829 downwards.
ATCAAATGACCATTTGCATACCATAAAGATCTTAATAGAAAAGTGCATCGAATACAACATACCACTGGTTCTTGCATTTGTCGATTACGAGAAGGCTTTTGATTCTGTAAAGTTTGAAACAATACTGGAAGCCCTAAATCAAAGTCGAATAGATTACAGATACACGATACTAATCAAAAACATCTACGAGAACGCTACATCAAGTATACAACTACACGAAGACACAGAAAAATTAAGCTTAGGTCGAGGAATTAGACAAAGAGACAATATTTCACCAAAATTGTTCACGGCAGCTCTAGAGTCAATATTTAAGAGCACTCAATGGCAAGATATGGGCATCAATATAGATGGAGAAAGATTAAATCACCTAAGATTTGCAGATGATGTTGTATTAATCGCAGATAATTTATAAGATACAGTTTCTATGATGCATTCGCATAAAAAGTCTGTCTGAAAGAGCAGGATTAATGATAAACTTTGAGAAAACTAAACTTATAACAAATCTCGTAATGAGTGGAAATATAACTATTGGCAATAATACCATACAACAAACAGACACTTACAAATATCTGGGACACGAAATCAAAATAAGCAGAGACAATCAAACACATGAAATACAGAGGCGAATAGGCCTAAAGTTCAATTCCCATGTGTCTCAAGCGAAAGGTTTATAACCAATGTGTTTTACCTGTACAAACTTATGGAGCAGAGACTTTAACACTCACGCAAAAATCTGCGAATAAACTCACAACGAGTTACACAACGAGCCATGGAACGTGTAATGCTGAACGTGAGCCTTCGAGACCACATAACAAACCAACAAATTAGGCAAAGATCAGGAGTTCAAGACGTCATCGAAAGAACCACGTCGCTTAAGTGGAACTGGGCAGGGCACTTAGCCAGAGCACAAGATGGACGGTGGACAAGACCTATTATGGAATGGAGGCCCAGAAACTATAAAAGAAGCCGAGGACGACCACCGACTAGATGAACCGATGATATAAAACGTGTAACGGGAAACTTACTACAAGCGGCCCAGTGTAGAGAACACTGGAAATAACTTAGGGAGGCCTATGTCCAGCAGTGGACGCGATTGGCTGATTGATCATGTGGCCGAAGTAAACCAATTTTATGTTTTTTATGGCATTAATAAATTCTTTGCCTTTTCTTAGCCTCTGGAGAATAGTTATGTCACTTGTGTGGTGTATATATGAGACCCTCAACATACGTCGGTAGCGCCACATTTCAAATGCCTCCAATCGTTTTATGGCATCTTCTGTAACTCCCAGCTTTGTACTCCATAAAGGAGGACACTAAAGACGTAACATCTAAGAAACCTTATGCGTATATTGATACTTAAAGATAAGTTGCAGAGAATTGTTCTAAGGCAAGTATCCTTAAAGTCTGTTTTAGACTATAACATAAAATGATATAAGAAAATGTTATAACAAAAACTTACATAAAATGATTGTGTACAATATTGGTACAAGAAGTTTTGTGTATTACATTGTCACATTTTGGTATCAAAATATGTTATGTGATTCTGCGCATTACATGCTAAATAGTCCTTTTGTAAAATTATTATGTTGGTGTACATGTACTTTTAACCTCAATGTTCTTATTCTTCTTTTTGTTATTGTAACGTTAACTCATTTTCTTCAACATTTAACCTAGTCTTTTATCCACGTAAATACCTAGTTAATTCTACCCTATTTACTTTTGCTTTAACAAAGACATAGGTATATATATTTATGATGGATAAGAAAAGTCTCCTATTATCTGCTGCTTCCATTACAACATTTCTTTTAATTCAGACAAACAAGAAAAAACGCCAATGAAATATGTGGTCTACAGCTTGACTTCAAAAAAGACAGGAAGGTCGTGGTGTTTTAAGTATGTTGTAAACTGAATTAAAAGACAATGAATCTGAAAAATATAGACAATATTTAAGAATGTGTAAGCCACAATTGAATGAACTTCTTGAACTGATTCGAGAAGCGAGAAGATATTACCAAACAGGATACAAAATTGTAACTGCGCATGCGTGTGTACTAATAATTGGTATCAAAATAGGACATGTTCTAATTTCTATACCATTTTTTGTTAACAGATTTTGTTGTCTGTTTTACATTATGACACAACTTAGTATACCATTTTCTTATATCATTTTATGTTATAGTCTAAAACAGACTTAATATTGCAGCCCAAATAGCATATTTTTTCCAGTCTTTGTAACGGTGTATCATTAATTGTAATTTGGACGTTTATGCCGGTGTTCTTACTAATGATCATTATTTTTGTCTTCTTGCAATTTAGTTTTAGGCCATATTTGTTTTTGCCTTTATCAAATGCCTTCTCAAAATCAATGAAACATGCATAGACATCGCAGTTGACATCCCTGGTACTCTATATTAGAACTTGCAAACTAAAAAGTGCTTCCCTCGTTCCAAGTCCTGCTCTTAATCCAAATTGAACTTCACTTAAGTGTTTTTCTAATTTGGTGTATATGCGCGACTGAATGATAGTAAGGAGTACTTTGAGTACATGTCTCATCAAACTAATTAATCTATGTTCTTCACATTTTCTAGCGTTGGCTTTTTTAGGAAGTGGAATGAATATTGATAGGAGCCAGTCTTTGCTGAATAGCTTCGTAAGAGCTGTGATTTGGTGTGACTGTAATAGCTTTAAAATTTCACCATGCACCTTATCAGGTCCTGGGGAATTCCTATCTTCAATCTGCTTAATTTCTGATAGTCATTTGCTTTTAATACAATAAAATATTTCTAAATTTTACTCATAGAAGACCTTTTGCCACTTATTTTACACTGCAGATAGTTTATATTCGTATATTACTTTCCGCATATAGTTCAAAATTTATTTCTTCAACAAATCGGGATAAACACAGGTGAGCATTTATCACACAGCACGCTGTTGCCGAATCGAAAGGTTGTATATGATAATATATATTTTCATAAATAACCAAAAATAACACTTTCGCCTTTACATTTTACATTTATTAAATATAAAACCAGGACAATATAAAACGTAACTAACTATGGCATAGTTATGTTTGCAGGAGCGGTCAACATATAAAACAAATAAATAAAATTTAAATAAAAGTCCGAAATAACACATTCATATATAGACGAGTATTGAAACGTGACGCTTATATCTACGGTAAACCTCTGGTTACGCGAATCCTTTAGTCATCTGTTGTTCAACAACGGATTTATTCTGCAATCATATCTTTGGTTCCTTGGCAGCACGTCGGCTTGGAGCATTGTATCGCTGGGTCCTGGGTCCTGTAACGACAACAAAAATTTAGCAAAGTGTGTATATAAAAGAAAAGATAAGAATGTAAATAGGAATAAACTATTATAGAAATCCACACGGGAAATGAAATTCCTATAGTTGGCTGTAGCACAAAAGTTTATTTAAAATCCTTTAAAAAAGGTATATAATAACAAATCCGTTTCGGGCTACATCAGAACGTTTTCGGACTAAAAAGCCCATCATATTAATAACTTGAAGCTTATAAACAATTTGAATAACTTTATCAATTGAAGAGTGGAAGTTTCAAATGAGCTAAGTGCCAAAACCAGCATTTTTAAATATTCAGTAAAAACGTTAAGAAAACGCAACGATTAATTTTGTTTGTTTATTTATTAAAAAATCTGTATATAATAAAACGAAAAACTTAATCTAAAAATATAATAATGTTATTAAGAAACTAAACGAAGAAAATTCTTTTTTTTTTTTTTTAATAGGAAGGTGCTAAGTGTCCACCTACTTTTTCTCAATATTGTTCTGTAGCTATTTCCTTGCGACATTTTTAATTTATTACTATTTAAATGGGAATAAGCCACAATTAAAGGTTAAAGTACGTTTATTGACGTTTAAATTTCCACTACGGAAATCGTTCTTCTCAATTGTGGCTTATTCCGATTTAAATAGTAATTTACTTTTTCTTAGTATCAGAGTGAAATATTATTATTTTGCATTTGATTTGTTAGTGTTTTCAGCAGGGTCTTCTTGTGCAGTTTCAACTACTCCTAGTAAATCTTTGTGGAACTGTTGATGCTGAGCATTTTTGAGGTATAGTATCATTGAATTAGCTATTCGAAGAAGTCAAACAGTTCATATCTCTAGGGACATCGGTTAACCCCAATAATAACACATCTGAGGAAATAAAAAGGCGAAGAATAATTGCAAACAGGTGTTATCATGGTCTATCAAAGTACTTAGCTAATAAACGTCTGTCTCAAAAAACTCGTATAAGGCTGTATACAACACTGATAGTCCCCGTTCTCACATATGGATCAGAGGCATGGACGCTAACTAAAACAGATAAATCCGCTCTATCGATTTTTGAAAGAAAGGTGCTACGCAAGATATTCGGAGCGGTCTGTGAGAACGAAATATGGATAACATATTTCTGTTGATAACAACTCAGTTGTCTCTTCGTCTCAGGACCATTTTACCTATGTAGGGTCATACGTCGCCATGTTACCAATTCCAACGATAACTTAAACATCATAATTTGTAATCACACATAATGTAAATCAAATGTAAATTTATATCATTTAAAGGGTTTGGACCCATATATTTTGGTGGCTCATAGCATGTATACCTCGTTTGCACTGATGATGGATTTATTAATCCGAAAACGTTTTGCAATATCTTTGTGATAGTAAGGATTTTAAATAAATTTTTTGTGATATATGGTATACAGCCAGCTACAAGAACTTAGTTTCCTAGTGGATTTTTGAAATATGGAGGCGTAGATATAACTTTGAACTGCAGAATATCTACAAGCATACGTTTGGTGGTAAAGATTCCACTATAATTAAACGAAACCGCCTGCAGTGGACAGGACATGTAGCCCGGGCTCCTAAATCGAACATGATAAAAAAGATTCTAGCAGCGCAACCCGTGGGAATAAGAAGGCGGGGTAGAACAAAGCTGAGGTGGATGGACGGGATAACACAAGACGCCGAGAAGATCAAAGTCGGCAACTGAAAAATGCAAGCAAGGAACAGAACAGAATGGCGTAGAACGCTTGAGAAGGTCGAGGCCCCTTTAAGGGCTGTAGCACCAAGATGATGAAGTATCATTGATTGGAGGCTCTTATTCTTGTTTGCTGCTACTTTGTTTTCAGGTTCCATTATCACTAATTTAATTTTTTCAAATCATTTAGCATCTTGTTCTTTTTTTAAATGTTAGTTTCACGCCATGATTCAAATTCTGAAAATTAATGGGTGGTTTTGAAGTTTATAGGATTCTCTTTTTCAACACGTATCCTAACTGATTTGCTAACTCGTAGCTTAGTGGTATTTACCCTTAGTTTTTCGTTACATTAGGTTCAATTTTAAATTCTATCCAAAGTTTAAAGGTACTTTACTAAATGATACATACTACGTGTAGCTAGGTGCGTATTTCAATTTTGAGTTGTTAATGATTCTTCTTCTTCTTCAAGTGCCATCTCCGCGGCGGAGGTCGGCAATCATCATAGCTATTCGGACTTTTGAGACGGCTGCGGCTGCTCTGAAAAGTTCATTTGATGTACATCCGTACCACTCTCTCAGGTTACGCAGCCATGACATTCTACGCCTCCCTATGCTTCTATTTCTTGGATCTTTCCCTGCATAATCAGTTGGAGCAAGGTGTATTTCTCTCCACGTGTAATATGTTCGAGATATTCCAATTTTCTTGTTTTAATTGTATTTAAAATTTCTATTTCTTTATTCATCCTTTTCACAACCTCTTTATTTGTGACATGTTCTGTCCACGATATTTTTAGAATTCTTCTATGCACCCACAGCCCGAATGATTCCAGTTTTTTCACTGATGTCGCATTCAATGTCCAAGATTCCATTCCATAAAATAAAGTCGAAAAAACATAGCACCTCGACAACCTAACTGTTAGTTTCAATTTTAAATCATTTTCGACTGTTGTAGATTTAATTCAAGACCGAATATAATAATATCGCACCCTCAGTGCAAGACTGCAGTAACTTAAAATTTTATGAAAATGAAGTAATCATGGAATTCGATTGTAAACATGCATATCTATGCCCTGTAAAACTTTCAAATGCTTAACCGGCTAAATATTAAAACAACAACAGTTTAACTATTTTGCGTTTTTGTACATAAGTTCCGTGCAACACTGTTGTAATTCTAACGGAACAGAGTTACAACAGTTTTGCACGGAACATTGCAATAGAGAGTTTTTAAGCCCCTTATTTTCAGTAACGTTAAACGTTATACGTTATTCTGCTCATGCGCATTAACAGAAAAATAACGGATTACTTTATTAGCGGATAAGGTAGGTAGATAAGCGTATAAGGATTACGTGTTTGTAATGTTGTCAAATGCCAGATATCTAAATCATAAAAAACAAAAAAAAAGTCATATGAGCAGAACCAAAGATAACTAGAATAAAAAATATAGAAAATTTAGTTCAGCATCTTTCTCTTCAATTGTTTTCAACACAAAATGTAGTCTTGGTACAACAGGGATTACAGGATCAAAAATATTGTGAAGAATTAAGCCTCTTATCAAATTGTGATCTATTACTTCTCCGTGTCTTCGTCGTCTTAATATATTTTCAATATTTTCTTCCATTATAGCAAATAATTCAAATAAAATAGGTTATAGAGTATACCGTGGTATAACTGCCGTTTTATAGGTTACATTCGTCAAATGTCAATTAACGTTAATCTTTCATAGCTTAATTTCCGAAAGGATTCAAAAACTATTTTAAGTAAAAACGTTATCCCTTATTTATTATTCAAGGCGCATGACAAGTACAACGTTTTACGTTTAACGTCCATCGAAGAGTAAAGGGCCTAAAAACTCTCTAATATTTGTTATTTTAATATCTATATCTGTGGTGTTTAATTTTAATATACAGCGTGTCTACGTAATCCATTAACGGCCGAGATAATAAACAAAGATTTACGAGACCAATCTATTTATGTAAGTTTTAAGTCCTTTGTGTGACATTATATTTTCCACAAAATATGTGCGATGTCGTTTGACCATTTATTTATTAGATTGGATTAAAAACACATTAATTAAGACTAATTATTTACAGCCAAAAAGTATTTTTTTTTATGAAAGGAAAAACAGTTATCTTAAAACTTGTGTATTACCAATACTGACAGGTTAAAAAATTTTATTCTCAGAAAACTTGTTCTATAAAATCTAAATCCCAAATTGTATTAAATCTTCGTGTAACCTTCCGGGGCGATTGTCTTATCATATTGTTCCCCAGTAATTTCCAACTTTTACTAAGGTAGTGAATTTCAATCCTTTTTTTAATCACTGTACTCAAGGTAGCCTGATTTACATATAGTATACAAATATATACTATATGTAAATAGTCTGGTATACAACTATACCTAGAAAATTAAATCCGAAATATCTTGCAACGAACAATACAAACTTTTATGTCCTATACAAAATAAAACTAATAAGTCGTGAGATATATGCGAAAAAATGAGGAAAATTTTTTTCATATTTTGTTGATTAAAAAGTTAAACCCACATTTTACAATTTACGCATAGTGAAATTATTATTTATAGTAATATTTTCGAGCGATTTATTCAAAAAACTGCGATTATATGCTTCACACCCAACTATCACTCTAAAAACTTTTCAACATCAGTTGATTTTCTCCGTGAAATTTCAATTTCAATAATTAGTATTACAGTAATACATATAAAACATAACAAACATAAAAAACGAAACGGTATTAGAATGTAATAATTCTACCAAAAATGCCAAACATACTTAACCTAAAAGCTGTACAAAACAATGTCCTAACAAAACGGTAATTTCATTTCTAGGAGTGCCATCTATATTCCATGCCGTGAACGCTTTAGTTTACTTTATTATATGGTTGTAAAAAATATCTTGAACAAGTTGTAAAATATTTTATTTGTGATTTTTAAAACATACTCAAGTTTATTAAAATTATTTCAAAGATACTAATCTTTTGCTCAAGAACAACATCATGTCTTTGTAGTTTATGCTTGTTATTTTATATAAGAATATATTTAGTAAAGAAAATTTAACATTACCTCACTAGTATCAGAAGCCTCTTCGCCATTAGTTTCAGTAATAAGAAGCAACTTATTTTCTTCTGCTTCAATATCAATAATACCGCCTTTGCTCTTCTGATAAGTAAACAATTCCTTCATGTGTTCCTGTAGTATCCTTAAATCACTGGTAACTTCGAATTTTTGAGCATTTTCTAAATCTTTAGGAGGAAGAGCTGATTTCAGTTCTTCGACATCACAGTTTATTGATTCCCGACAAACTGGGCAAGTTGCCTAAAAACATTAAATGAATCTTTAAAACATATAAAGGTTTATAAATATATGACATCCTCCAAAGATCAAGGAGAAATGGATCTTTTAGAAACCAATAACTTAAATATCGTCCATATACTGCGAAAACCAGGTAAAAGACAAATTTTAAAATATTGAGTTAAGTATACCAAAATTCTCAGCTTTTTCCGCTCTACATACAGGTAAAACCCAATAAATGATACGACTTACCATTCAGCAGATAATTTGTGTAATAAACAAATAAGTTACACCTAACCAACTTTTCATGTTCAAATAAAACAATACATCACTACTTACTTCTCTAAAATTAAAGTTCTGTTGCATGTAAAACAAAGTAAGCCCACATAATTATGCCGGACAATTACATGTATGATTTATTAAAATTTCTCTTTCATATCGACTAGTAGTAGAAAAACCTTTAAGTACACTTACCTCATTCTACCTGAAAACGGGTTAAGTTATTATTTAAAAATGATTACTAAGCTAAAACCATAAATGATTTTAATGGTGTTTATGGTAAAATTTATCTGCTAATATCTGCTGTGTAGATTTATTTTAGGATTCATTGAATACGTGTTTGTATAATATGGACAAACGTTTTAGAACTTAGTAGAAATTAAAATGCGTTAGGCTTTCACGGCCATCGTCTAACTTATTAACTGTTTGTTCGGGCTGTTAAGCCGTTGTCTTCTGAGATTAGTTCTCAGCGTTTAGCGTTCCTTTTTTCGTTTTTTGGGGGAAGGGTGTTTCTGGATTTTAATATTGGTATCCATGTTTTGTTAATTTTTAGTCCTTCTTCTATATGATTAAAATTATTTGGATGCTTATATATTTCCATCACTTTCCGATATAACTGTGGGTAGTACTGTGAAAACATCATAATATTCTAGGCTGTTATGCAGATACGGATAAAAGAGGCAAGCATACACCACCAAATAAAACAAGCAATGCAACCCGAAAATCGTGAAGGCTCATATAGAGTGTTTTCCAACCATGGGCCCAGGTTATAATCGCGAAAGTTCAAATTGTAGATATTTGGACAAAAATTTAACTAAAAAAAAAATGTACCAACTTTATATAAATGACTGAGCAGAAGAAACTGAAAGGTGTTAGGCAAATTACATATCGAAGAATATTTTCTAATGACTATAATTTAAGCTTTTTTGTTCTACAAAAGATCAATGTTTAGTTTGTAATTAATATGATAGGGCTAATCCAACTGACAAATCGGGTTTAGAAGACAGTTTAAGAGAACATCAGAAAAGAAAAGACCTATGTAATCTTAAAAAACAAAATGATAAGAAAAGATCTAATGAACAACGGTATTGTGTTTCAATTACTTTCAATCTACAGGCGGTATGACAGATTCCAAGTGGATTGACTGGACAACTATATTATTCTCGAAAATTATGCGTGTGTATATGAAGCCGCATTACCAAATATCATCTCAGATATATGCATCTTTCACTAGAATACCTAATATCAAAAACGAGCTGACTGCTTAATTCATATTAAAAAACTAAACTTTAAAAATGTTTGTTCCTGATTTCGGTATTCTGACATTTACCTGGTTTTTGCAGTATACTGACAATATGTCAATTATTATTTACTTATTTATTCAGTCAAACTTTTTTCAGAAGCTCTTCCCTCAACCTGGTTCCTGGTTTTTTTGTTTATTAAAATGTGCACATCTTTCAATAAATAATAAATTCTCAGAAATGTGAATGCATAAAATAACTTCATTATTGTCAGGTTTTTTGGATTCAATCAACTCAGGTAAATGGATTCAATCATCTCAATATTTATTTAAAAAATATATAAAATTTGTATTATTCTGGCTATAAATGTTATACATGACAATGTTGCTTACATCTTCATTCTAATGACAAGAAGTAGAAAAGAAAATCAATGTTGCTGTAAGACCACCACTAATTTAGCTATGTGGTGCATAGCAGTAGTACGATTTACTTTAAAATATTTGTTTATGTTGCGATGGATACTAAAATATGCTTATATTAATCACAAGTATAAAAAAATAGACTAATAAAAAAAGATTTTTAAATGCACACACATATAACTTCTACTAAAACATACAGTTTTTGTGTGTGTACATTCATGAAAAATGAATTACCTGAAATCCTTTGGTAGACTTTTGCCACAACGGTAGCTTATCTTGTTCCTCTTGATAATGCCTTTTGGTAGTGACAAGATGTTTATGTAAGCAATAGGAGTGGAAATAGTGGTAACATTCAGTTTTGGTAAAACTATCCCCTTCAGTAAAACCATATAAACATACAGCACATTGGCATGTAGGCAAATTACTTTCTGTAAGGCTTTCTCTGATGAGCTAAAATATATGGGTAATATGAGCATTAAACATATATAATTATTGATAAAAATAACTTCTTACTGGTGGTGTATCAAACTTACATTATTTTTTTTCTTTTATAACAACCTGTATTTTAATGCATTTTTAGATTGCATAACAAAAATTAAATAATACTCTTAATAATACAATACTCTTACTATATGTAAATACTGGTTTTCGAGAAATACTTCTTTCTAGATTTTATTGTGATAACTTGACCAGGATTTTGATTACACTGCATGTTTTATTCTCCAAATTTTAAGTAGCTTTATGAAAAACGAGATTAAAACTACTTCCCTTCTTAATATAAAGTCTAATACATTAGTTACCCTTAAATAAAATATAACTACGTAAATTCAGCAAAAAGCATTAACACAATTGAAGGTATTGATTCCCAACCTATTCAAAATTTGATTGTGTATAATCAATGCTGGAGAACTACTTCTACATTTAAGTTAATTATATTCAATTACAAAATAAGTAATCTACAAACCTCAATTAATTCAAAAATTACGGGTTGGCCGACGTATTCTGTGCATTTTTCCTCAATTGATTTATATATCTCGCTTATTGTAGAATCATCTAAACCTCGAGGATTTCTTAATTGAACATTTGGCATGCAATCGGGATAATCTTCTGGAAGTTTCACTTCCAGGGTTACACGAACATATTGTTTGTTGACTTCATTGGCAGTTGAGGGAAAAATTGTCGACTTGACCAATTCCGGGCGACCCCTAGAAAAATAAAAGGTAGGCACTAAATAAATTTATTTAAAAGCAAACCAAAACAACATACTGTTCATCATATACTATGGATATATCATCCAATAAAATTGCTTCTAATGCTTCCAATTCCTCCTGGACCCTGCAAATTAAACTCTAGATTAACAAACCAAGCACGACTTAATACCTTTATGTACCTTTCGTTAACAGACATTCTTTTTATAATTATAAAATCACAAAAATGGAATAATATAAGATAAATCAATATTATTTTAAAAAGTAAAAAATATAAGTTTGTTCGTTTGTTAAAACAAACAAAATACGATGATTCACATACAAGAGTGAGATGGCAGTAGTGTACTTGGGATTTCTAGAATTTATTTAATAAAAATATGTCCACTAATGCGACAAAATGATTTAAAATTAATTTTTAGAAGAATTTAATACACTGTTTAGGCTTATAGATTAGTCATGATATCACAACTACACCGTTAAATAAAATTATTAAAGATAATTAGAAGATATTTGTGACTTCCAATAAATAATTTATAAAATGAGAGATAAAAACTTCTTCTTCTTAGTGTTCCTGTCCGTTCCGAACGTTGGCGATCATTCTGGCTATGATAATTTTGTTGGTTGCTATACGAAATAGCTGTGTTGAGGTCTTTCTATACCATGCTCTCATGAGATAAAAACAAATGTGTAAAATAGCAACAAAGGCTTCCACGAAAATCATTTTTAAAAATAAACCTCTATTTTTAACTTGTATTATATAAATTACACAACATATTAACATAAACAGTTTTGATATGAAATTTACCCTTAGCTGTAATGCACAATTATGCAAGACCGATGAACTGATTAATGATTAAAGTTTGTAGATTGAGTAAGAAGTGTTTGTCAATTATTAAACGTCAATCAAAACCAAACGAACATTCGGTTTTTGACAGATAAGAATGAATCCTGAATTATTTTATATAAAATATTTAAAAACGCAACAAATAAGTATGTGATTACTTCCATTAATGAAATTATGTACTGTCTTCAATGGCTTATTCCTGTTTTATTGATGCCTAAACCTTCCAATCCAGCACTTGTACAAACACACGTTATGTTTATGGTGTTATATCTCATAGGTTTTTTCTTAGAGAGAAAGCCATGTACAATATGTAGTTTAGTGTTTCTAGCTGCAGTATTTTTAATATGTTACAGTGGATTAGGCAATTGTTTATTATGGTCTTCGCATTGTGATAACGATAATGGATAGTAATGTATAGACTGCCTCAACCATCAATACTTTGTGTTGGATTGTTAGTTTTAAGAAGAGATGTTGGTACAGACACCGTTCCTTCCTGAAGGAGTAAATGTATTAACTGAAAATTTTAAGTGGACATCGAGTGGTGTTCAGTTATTTATTGAAATGTAAATATTTTTGTATATTTTACTCTTTTACACTATTGGTGATAGGTATGTTTTTATGCCAAAGAAGTTAGTTCTTTTATATTATCTGTTAATAAATGATATACAAACTAACCATGATTTATCATTGCATGAATAAATCAAAGTAGATATGAATATATACTATAATTTGATTCTATTGAAGTAAATATCTTGCATGAAATAGATAAAATTATGTAGAGAAATTATACCAGCTTGATATTTTGACAATCGGTACTGCAAAGAAAACTTGATGGAATTAATGTATCAGCTGTATAATAAAGTTAGAATAATTATTAATGAATCAAATAGTATGTTTATATAGTATTGGATAACCAGAGAAAAGGAAGCTTGATAAAATATTCAAAATTTACAGGATATATTATAAAATACATATATTATATTTATTTGCAATTTTAAGTAGTGTTTTAACTACTTTGGTTATTTCATCAAGATTCCTTAAACCAATACCTTAAAAGAAAAACTTGAATATCATACAGAAAATAATTAATATCTAAATGAACATGGTATAAATGTAAGAAAGGACCTGCAAACACATCATTAACATCAGGCAAGGTGACAGTAGTGATTTTAATATAATATACTGGTATTTTATAGACTGTTAAAAGTTGTTTGATTCAATTGAACACTGGGCACTTGCAGAAGACCTTAACAATGCCAGGATTTATCATGGAAATTTAAAAAAATATATAAGTATATCAGAAATCACAATTAATAATTAGATTTAACAAATAAAAAGAGCAATGGGAGGAAATAAAACAAAAGTAGAATACATAATGTAAATAGTGGCAAAATTAAAGTTTCTTTTACATAGGGATATATTGTATGATGAGAGAAGATTGGTTCTACTGCAAGTTATGGGAAATACTGATCTTTTTAAAGATCAAGATCAACAGGACTGGATTACTTAAAATACTCTAAGTCAGTAATCTGGGTCTGATTTTTATCGTTATTGAACCATTGGCTTAAAAATGGTAATGTCTCATAACCTTACTACTCTCAATACTATTATAACTACTCTTAATATCCCGAAAGGTTCTTTAATGAGGTAAAAAGGATATTAAACTTACATTTACAATTAGTCCATTTCATTCCTTACTGTATATGTAAAGTAGATCGTGAAGTGATTCCCAGGTGTAGACATCTGGAGGGCTGTTTGATCCACATATTTGAGGTTGCTAATTTTTCTTCTTGGCTTAATTATACTAGTATGTCCTTATGTTGATTTATTTCTACTAGACAATTATATCATACTGTGTTGTCAGATCTTCCTTTGCATATGTTGGCTTTAAAATCACATATGATAATGATTATTATTTCATTTTTATTTATATTTCTTGATTCCTGTATAACATCTATCAGCTGTTATCAGGCATAGCAATGTTTAAAAAATGTTTTTAACTATTTTTCAAATCTGCATAAAATCATATGAGTGTTATACTACATTCAGTTGGTCTGGGAAATTGTTACCTGAGTAGTATATAATCAATTTGTTGGTAGTATTATATGATATATTTGTTGGTGTTATTTTTTTTCATTTCTATTTTGAGTTTGCCTTCCATTGACATTCTCCTGACATCTCATATTCCCACATTAATATCTACCGGGTGGTGAATCGTCAAACGGGCCATAGGAAACTCAATGGGAAATTTTAAATTGTTGAATTGCTGCTTCCCTAATTATTTTAGATCAAAAGTCATAAAAAACTATTTGTAGAGGACTAAATTCTAAATTAAAAACAAATGTTAAAACCGTTCTACGAATCAAATGTACTTCAAAATTTTGCAAAAATATAATAGATTTTTCAGACCACCCCTAAAAGTTAGGCCACACGTAATACAAGAATATATTATAACGTTTGTGTTTTATCATATTCATGTCAGATGTTTTACAATGAATTTTAGTAAATACTACTACTACTGAACAATATTACTTCGTGAACAATAAATTATATTGTTTACAAATCGATCAATATAATGAAATGTACTCAGTTGACGAAAAATCGCATAATGTTGTATTCAGGCAATAGCGCGAACCTTTTCCTGTCACTACCAGATCTTTATTTAAAGTAAGATATTCTAATACACTAAAATTTAATTCCATGTTAACAATTCAATGAATTCCAATATATTGTTACTGTGATCTTTATTCCTAATAATAATATACGATAATTTCTAAACATAAACTATAACAAATGTTGTAATAAACCATGAATAAAACATTTTTATTATTGCTCTTTTCTCCTTAACTGAGTACATTTTTTAATCAACTTAATTTGCCTTTTAAATAATAAATCACAAAATTTTGGCCATTTAAATCATAGATAAATATAATATACTTGATATTTAAATATTGTCAAATATAAACCTGTCAATATGACAAAACGCAACACGTAATACACATTCTTTTCACGGCGTCTAGCCTGACTTTTAGGGGTGGCCTGCAAAATGTATTATATTTTAGCAAAATTTTGGAATACGTTTAAGTCGTAGAACAATTTTAACAATTGTTTTCGATACATATTTGAGTCCTCTACAAATAGTTTCCCATGACTTTTGGTGTAAAATAATTAGGGAAGCAGGAATTCAACAATTTAGAATTTCTCATTGAGTTTCCTATGGCCCGTTTGACGATTCACCACCCTGTATACAGATTTCTGCCTTCGGGCAGTTCCTTTATCATGAAGATTCTTTTTTCTCCTTAACTGTAAAAATTAATCACATGTGAGTGTTTCATGTAAAAACTAAGAGAACATGTGTACTTGTTTCAGAACTTAGTACTTGGCATGCATATCTGCAGGGATGTTCCATCAGACAATAGGATGTGCTGGAGTTGAGAACTTTATCACCCAGTCTGTCTTGTAAATTCTATAAGCTATAATAATTATTACTAATCAGTTGATTGATTAGTATTGATCAGTAGCATGACTTTTTTAATTACTAAACTATCTCGCTATATTAATATAAGCCTCGCTCTTACTTTCTATGTTTAAATATTTAAAAATCATTTTGTATGATTATTTCAATAGCACCTATCCTTTGACATTTTTTTTATACTTACTATTAACTAGTGCAAAATTTAATTTTATTAAAACAGTTTATCTCTACCAACAGAGGCTTACAGTGTAATGATATGAAGTATGAAATGAAGTATTTTTTCTATATTGCATACTACTTGGAGAATTGTATTTTAATACAATTTTTCAATTCCTCAACAGTTATTTTAGGTCAGTAAAACAAATTTACACCGTATAGTGTGTCTATTATCATCCATAGTGTCATGTAATATCTCATATATGTTCATTAAAAAAGAAGATACTGTGTAGTGCCCTTTTGATAATTGCCTTGTTTGTATTTTTATCTTAATATATTTGTTATATCCTCTCCTTTCATTTGCTATGTTGCATGTTAGGATTCGATCAGTTTTTTATTTTGTACTCAGCCAGAGGCCTTCTTTATGTCAATAAATCAAAATTTGTCTCTTTGAGTTAATCTATTTTTATCCTATATAGTGTCCTATGATATCTCGTAAGTAACTATATGTTCATTAATAAAGAAGATACTGTGTAGTGCCCTTTTGGTAGTCGGCTTGTTTGTTTTTATCTATTTATATAATATAATATAATATATAATATATTTGTTATATCCTCAACTTTCATTTAACGCATCACACGCTCCAATAGGACTAATAACAACGGAACTATTGTTTTATGGCTCTCAGCATATTCGCTACCCCCTCGCCTTTCCAATGATGTATCATTGTATTCTACTCCCACCACAAAACGCTAAAAAATGAGCAGACTGATCCTTACCGTTTTCGTGTGGGATTTTACATGGGAAATGAGGCACGAACAGTATAGCCCTTTTACTTCAACCTAAAGATTTAAATTATTTTGCTTAATAAATCTTACCTTCCAATTATAGTAACTTGTACTTCTGGCAATTTTGCAAAAAAATAATTATTGTTGAACCGTATCGCTTCAACGACAAAAAATATGATTGATATGTCGTTAATAGTTGGTAGTTCAGATTTCTTTCTAGGTGGCGCTAGGAGGTATCGTACCGACAAATTACGTGAAGTGTCATCCTAGCCTTTTATACAGATAAGTACTTTTGAGGACAATCACAACTGACTAACCATATGGTGAGATTTGTGCTGCGACCCCTAATTCCAAGATGTAACACCATCGTGAACATGGAGTGCATTGCACAGAAAATTGATAAGCGATACTCCACAGAGCTTCTTGAACGGTCGTCCATAATAGTTGGGTCAGTGGGTAGCCCCATTGTTCTTAGATCTGACCATACTGTCTCTCTATCGCATTCATGGACGTCCTAAGGGCCTTCTTCCTGTGGGGACTTCCTCCCATATAAACTTGGCAAGGCGGTTATTAGGGAGTCTATGGACATGGTCAGCCCATATTAGACGTCGGGATTTAATCTCTTGGTATATGTCGCTCGCTTCATACATCTGCTTGACCTCAGCATTTGTTCTCATTTGGTATTGGTTGCAATTAATGTCGTGATAAGGCCCAAAGATGAGGATTTTTCTCTCAAAACATCTAAGTTTTCTTTCAGTTTTTTTGGTCAGGGTCCACGTCTCACACCCATACATGAGAACCGGTCTAATCATCGTTTTATATATACTAATCTTTGTTATTCGTGTTAGGTTTTTAGATTTAATAGTATTGTGGAGGCTGCACATACATCTGTTTGCTGCCTGAATTCTTCCTTTAATCTCTTCCGTATCGTTATCTGCAGTGATTGTTCCTCCGAGATAATTAAAACTCTCCACTCTTTCAAAGTTATATGGGTCTAATAGTAACATTTTGCCCTATTCTATCTCGTCCCTTTTGTCTGTTGATGCATATGTATTTGGTTTTTTCTTAAACCAGTTTTCTTTGCCTCTACCTCCAATTGATTAAGTCTCCTTCACATTGGTGACTGTTTCCCACAATGTCAATCTCATCTGCGTATGCTAGTAATTTTGGTCCATTTACTCTCAATAATTCTGTTTTAAGTTGTGCTGCTTTTACTACTTTCTCCAGTATGATGTTAAAAAAGAGAGGTGACAGTGCATCTCCTTGTTTCAGGCCACTGCTTATTTTGAAAGATTCTGAGAGTTTGTTACCGTACTCTGGATCTACAGCTATTCACACATAACTTAACAAGCTGGATAAGTTTTTTTGGAATTTAAAGTTCTGCCATTGCATTAAACATTTGATCCCTTTTAATGCTGTCGTACGCTTGCCAGAAATCTATGAAGAGATTATGGATAGTTTTATTGAATTCCCATCCTTTTTCCAGCAGCTGTCTTAGAGTAAAGATCTGATCTATGGTCGATATATGTTTTCTGAAGCCGGCTTGGTATTCCCCCATGAAATTTTCTACAAACGGTGTAAGACTACTTAATAGGATGTTCGATAAGATTTTATATGCCGTATTAAGTAGGGAGATGCCTCTATAATTAGAGCACTTGGTTTTGTCTCCCTTTTTATGGATGGGGATTATATGGACTCTTCATTCCATATAAGTGTTATTAATTTGTATATTTGTCTATGTAGAGTTTCTCCTCCGTACTTAAGGAATTCAGCCAGTATATTGTCAGAGACTGGAGCTTTTCCGTTCTTCAATTTGTTAATTGCTTGCAATGTTTCATCTATTTTGGGGTCCTCTACCGGTAGGTCCACCCTAAAATAAATATTTTCTCCATGTTCTTCCTATTGATGTATGTTTAGTAAAGTCTTGAAATATTCTTGCCATGTTTTGAGCAGTTCTTTTTCATTTATTATTAATTCATCATTTTTTTCTGAGTACAGACACGCATCTAGGTCTGAAGCTTTTCTTTTCGTTTAACACTGATTTGTAAAATGCACGACTATTTGACTGTTGTCTATTCCTTTCCATTTCTTCATATTTCTGTTGTTCGTACTTCCTTTTTTCTCTCTAATTAATTTTTTTGTTTCTCGGCGTGAAGTTGCACATTTTCCTTTACTTTCTGCTGTTCCTTGTTGAAGCATAATGCTCCGCTTTATCTGCCTGTTGTATAGTTTTTCTTGACATTCTCTATCAAACCATTTCCTTGTTCTCTTGCTGCTTTTTCCTATTATTAGTTCTGCTGACTCCGTAATTGATTTTTCCATTTGTTGCCACAGCCTTTCGACATCATTGCTCTGGTCTATTGTATTTAGATACCGTTTAATTTCTTGTTTGTAATTTTCTAGGATTTCCTCATTTTTATTTTCTCGATGTTTCACTGTCCCAATGCTTCGTTGGCCTTAGGTTTCTGTGAAGATATTCTCAACCTGATTTTTGCTCTTACTAGGTGATGGTCTGTATCTCCGTCTACTCCCCTGAGGCTTCTTACATCCAGCACATTACTTCCATGTCTAGCATCGATAATTACGTGGTCAATTTGGTTCCGCGTGGAGTGGTCATTACAGACCCAGGTCTATTTATGAATGTTTTTATGTTGGAACATAGTAGATTTTACAAGCATATTATTAGCGCCGATGCTAGCTCTACGAGCCTTTGTCGTTTGAGACATCGTGGAGGCTGTGTTGTCCTATTGTCGGTCTTAGGTTAGGTTCTTTGCCAATTTTTGCGTTGAAGTCTGCATGTCTTGTTTGGGAATTTTCTCAAGTGTTCTTTCGAGTTGTATATAGAAGTAATCTTTAATATGTTCGTCTTTATCTTCTGTCGGAGCATGTATAATTGAGATATGGTACCATTTTCTTTTCAGTCTAATATAACAAAGTCTTTCACTAATGGGCGTGAAACTTATAATACTGTTCAGGTATTCTTCTCGTACTACGAAACCTGTCCCGAATTCGTGTTTTCCTGTCTGGTTTCCACTGTAGAAAATGACCTCCTTGTCTATTTTTATGTTTCCCGTAAAGCCACCTTACTTCTTGTATTGCCGTAATCACAGACCACTAATAAAACTAAAATTTACACTTAAAAGTGAACTTTTATTTATTATTTATTTCAAACTGACTTTAAAATCGGGCGCAAGAATAATGCATAATTTAGGTTATGTTACTTATGCTTTTTTATGATATAAATCCACTTTTCTCTTTGTAGTAATTTGTTCTTCGAAGTTGGAAACGAATAAACCTTAAATTGACAATTTTTTGTTGTATTTTTACAATTTATAACACATCATTTCCTAAATCCCATTTTCTTCAGTGACAGAAGGTGTACATAAACAAACGAGTATGAAATATGACAATTGACAATATGAATTTATGAAATATAAAATTTCCATTTTACCTCTAAACTTCAAATAAAGGCGATCAAAACAACAACACTCAAACATGCCCACTGACGTACTGTACAAACTGCACCATACGAGGTCCTGATTTTAAAATATTTTTACGGCGCAATTACGAGTTAACATTCCCTTACAGTTTTCTACCCAAGGCCTGAAATATTCGGTTCTTTAGAACTGCCAATAGATGGATCTGTATGTCCTAAACTAGATTATATGGCAAAACACATTTTAATAAAAATGTCACTTACGAGGTACTGTCTTTGAACCCTTGATAAATAAGATTATTTGTTCTAAAAATGATTTTTTAAATACTAAAAAACTGATCATATATAGGCGATAAGATTTTAAGTTAGCGGTGCCAGCATCGATAAAATATCTAAATAATTTGAATGTTTGTTTATAACTTTTTATATCTTTACCCTATGTACTTATTGTAAATGTTCACATATTTTATATTTAAACATTGCCTATTGTCATACTATAAGCCTTAAAACGAAATTAAAACTCTTTATTATTCTAGATATCAAACTCTAACCAAACACATTATGGACGATTGCTTGACTGGTGCTCTTGGTAAAATCAGCAGGCCGAAAGATATGGACGGCATGATCGATTTTTTTGGAGACATTTCTTCGCCCAAACCCAACAACAATACCAACATCAATACCAACATCAAATCTGCAAGCGTCACCTCAAATTCGGACGTCGATCAGGGATGTAGTGACGAAAGGACGACTGCTGAAAGTTTAAAATCACCTGAGTATGATTTGTTAAACTTCAACACTTTGCCCGACTATATAGATAATTTCGAGGAAGAGAGTAGTAGGACGTCATCTATATCTGCAATGACGTCACAGAAAAAACAGGAAGAGGGTATGTTGTTAGCAATCTATTTTTTTATAGAAACTATACTATACCAAATTCATTTAATAGAAAAGTAGCCGTCAATAAATACATACACAGAACACGTGAAACCTGATGTTTATATAATCGTACAGGTTTGTATTAAGAGGCTACATCAGCGCGTCATCAATATTAATTCGAGAAATGGTGGCCGCACCGTCTTTCAAAAGTTCTGCGAATCGTTGGCAACAGTGCGTCGGCAATACGTGACATTATCAAAGACGAAGGCACAATATTGTGATAATTAGAGTTCGGATCGGATTTAAAATCATAAAGAAGCGCACAAAAAGCTTAACGATTTTATGAAAATATTTTATTATTTATTTATTATATAAAAAATCATAAACATAAGCATATAAATTTTAACAAACCTTTTTTACGAAAATTAGTATAAAACATCTTAGCTAAAGAATTAGTAAGTACCTATCATAAATTTAATAATAATATACAGTGTGTTTCAACGAAAATTTAGCCGCCCCAGAATCTCAGAAACCAAGAGTTTGTCAAAATTAAATAATTTACGAAATAACTGAAAATAGTTTTTGGTAGTTTATTCGTTGAACATAAGTAATAACAAAAAACATAAAATTTCATCAAATTAACCAATTTAATGTTCGAAATTCTCCTTCACCTGTTCACCTCCTGTGACCTCCATACAATAATACAGTATATTTTCAAAGCCCCTTCGTACATTTGCAAATACCTCATCGGCATACCTAATCGGCATTCTGTCACAATCCTTTGTCGGAACTCGGTAAGATCTACAGACGGAGTGGCATATATTTTTGATATTGGACCTAGAGGTAAAAGGCAAAAGATCCGGTTATCTGGTCGACTACTCCATTGGACCCCTTCTGCCAATCCAAAGCCCTGGAAAACGTTGTTGATTTAAAAATTGTCTTACGCGTATATCATAATGTGGGGATGCCTTGTTCTGTTAGGAAGTCATTTTATCGCTTACAAGATTATCCTCAGGTTCCAATGTGTCAGTGAGCAGCGGATCAATAACGTCTTCTAACAAATTTAAATAAGTTGTTCCGTTGGGATTGCCTTAAAAAACTAATAGTCCAATAACGTGATTCCCTAAAATTCCAACCCATACATTCAGTTTCCGAGGTGTTTGTGTATGTGTCTCAAAGAACAAATGAGTATTACTGATATTCAAATAACGACAATTATGTCTATTGTCTTCACCATTTAACATAAAAGTACACTCGTCGGAAAAACACGTACAATCGGTGTTGGTTGTTTTTATGATTTCACTAAATTCTTCACAAATTTGACGTCGATGATCAGGATCATCTTCGTTTAATTGATGAAGTAATCGTATTTTATAAGGATAAAATTTATAGTATTTTATAATTCGATAAACACTCGATGCTCATAGACCAGATGCACGAGGTAGTTATCTGATAGACTGTCGATTATCCATTTGTCAATGTCAGTAATTCTGTATTAATTAATATTGTATACATCTAAACAAATAAAGTACCTGTAAAGGAAACACTACCCTGAAAATTGCTCGATCGATCCGAGCTCTACTTATAAGTTTTAACGTATATATCAAGCAGATTAGCCGTAGGAAATGAACTACAGATTGATTTATAGCATCAATTCTGACGTATAGCAAATAAAAAATATAAGTTCGGAAATATTGTCGCCAATGAATATCTTACACCTGAAAAATTGGCATTTTTACTTTAGTGAGGATTTCTGTACCCAAATACAGATTTATTACCAATTTCATTTTCATGGGAAACAACTTTTTACACCTTTTATTTATGACAACAGTAGATTGCTTATACTTAAACTTACATTATTAAAATTTGTGGTGGTTCTAATTTCGATTTTCGTATCGTTTTAGCACGGTTTTTACTGGACCTTTTCTTGGAAGGCGTGACTTTAATTTTCGCTTGTGAAATTTTTCCCATTTTTAAAAATACTTATATTTCTAGAATAAAAAGTCCTCCTAAGACTATATACTCGCATTAGAATTTGAAATATTTTTACGTAAAATAGACTTTTAAAACCCACAATTAATAATAATATATTTTTTTCAAATAGTCCGACAACTCAGTTCTATTACCCAAATATAATAAATTAATTTTAAACAAACACTACTTCACTATGAATCAAAACTCGAATTTCAATATCTTGAAAATAATACACTACTGCATGAACAGATATCGATACAGATAACAGAGCAGAATGGTGCTATCACTTACACAGAAAACAGACGTAGAAGTGCAAATGCGATAGCGGTGACTATTTCTCTATGTTGCCAACTCACTCAGTTAAGTTCGATTTCTTGTTATAGTTAATTGATTTTGGTTCATTTTAGTAATTCCAATGTGACACAAAATCTAGGCTTGGGATAAAAAAGTTTATTTGAAGAAAGTGTATTTTTTTCTTTTTCTTAATGGCGGTAAAAACTCGTTTTGTAATATTTTATTTATTTATAAAGTAATTTCCACTTACTAACATTTTTCTTAAATTGGGCTTCGTACCGCCATTCTTTACTATATCACTTATATGTGTGCCAAATATCTCGTCAAAATATTTAAAATTAAAGCTGCAATCTTGGAACGCGTTTTCCGTCTTGATGACGCGCTGATGTAGCTTCTTAAGATTCTAGCAGTCTGTAACATCTGAATTTGAAATAAATTAATTTATAATTTTTAGGATTACTGTTAAAATAATAGTAATCAATTATTAATCTTCCAAAGAAGTATATTTAAATATTAGTTTTTGAAAACTGTCATTCACACATCATTAGTTAATTGTGGTATTAATCAAAAGACAAAAAATAGAAAGTTGTTTTTATACATTTTACGCTTTAAGACCAATATTTGGAAATAAGTAATAATATTATCATTAATTATATAAAAACAGACCTCTTCTTGTAAAAAGTTAGGGAAAATACTTATATTATTGGGTAGATAGACTAAATAAAATTTATTTAGTCGACTTTTCGATTTAACATTTATTTGTGTCAGCAGAAACGAATGTATATTCATAAGGATTATTACGTCACCATTTTTTAATTTGATGCCAGTTATGTCGAAGATGGTTCGAGATATAAAAATGCCGTTTTCAGATTTTAATTTGGGAGACAAAACTATATATGAATCCATCGATATATCGTCCCCAAGTATTGCATAGGCAACAATGCACAAACGAACATACTTTGCGGATGTAAAACGAAAGATTTCTTTGAAAATTATAAAAAAAAAACTTTTTACTATTACATATAAGTAATATCGAATTACGAAAAATAAGTACTGGAAAACTACATAGGTACAATGAGTAAAATGGGTTACAGTTTTTCATTTTTAAAATATTCCATTTTGTTTATGTAATTTCGACTAATTTAGTATCTTTTATTTATCATTGCTACTCATTTCCACCTCAAAAGATCCACCTTCAACCGGACGGGGGCCTTCTTCAAGAGCCACAACCTCTCTCTTGGTATAAAAGTAAGAATACTGCGATGCTAGGTCTCCTCTCTTCATTTTTATGGTGTTGAATCGTGGACCTTGAACGAAGATATGTGCAGAAAATTGGAAGCATTTGAGATGTGGCTATATCGGAGAATACTTAAAATCCCATGGACTGACCGAGTCACCATCAAATCTCGAAAGGCGACATCTGGTCGCCAGGTGTGCAAGAATGATGACAAAAACTCAGACAACAAAGGGAATTAAAACCAGGGATGAGACATTCCGAAGCATTGAAGTAGTTCAAGGCTCTGCTGTGCTACGTTCAAAGTCAAGAAGCTACTTGAGCAAGTGACGCGATGCTCTTAAAAAGGATGAGACACGTGGCTTGAAAAAAACGTGTTCGATGTGTTAAACATCGAAAAAAAAAAGCAGAAAATAACCATTATATAAATTTCAGGCCGTTTACAGCTAAATATTTTTAAATGGTCTTGATATCCGTATTTTTTCATATCTGGATCGGTCGGTCGCCACATTGATCCGGATGTGGCAGGTTATACTGTATACACTTTAAAAACTTGTGGAAGATGGAAAATCACATATTATGCACTATGATGTTTATATTTACATACATATAGGGTGTGCAAACCACTTAAAGAATAAAATTGTTTGTGTTCTTATAGAAAATAAAAAAAAACTCTGGGACATGTTAACTTTTAAATTTAAATGTGCGCTTCTTAAACATAAATTTCAATGTACACGGTGATCCACGCAAGTCTGACATAGTCCATAATACTTATTTTTAATGAAACACCCTGTATATTTTTATGTTTTGAGAATCCTCATTTGATGCGTAAGACACACACTCAGTATCCTCAAAAGTTGACCGTTTGGTCAGATATTATAGGACGTCATAGTATTGGTCCTATATTTGTAGATGGTAATTTGACAGCGGAAAAATATTTAAGCATGCTAAGAGGCGATGTTCTTCCTCAGTTGGCTAACCTATATTCCAATCAATAGATCCGACCCTACAACATGAAACAGTCTGGTTCCAGCAGGACGGTTCAACACCCCAGTATGCTTTAATGATGAGAAATTACTTGAATGAAATTTTCTTCAATAAATGGATTGGACGAAGGGGTACTATTTAGTGGCACTATCTAGGTCGCAAGATCTTACGTCTTTGGATTTTTTTCTGTGGGGTTATCTCAAGAACAAAGTAACACAACCAACTAGCATTGAAGA
Source organism: Diabrotica balteata (assembly GCA_918026665.1). Taxonomy (NCBI): domain Eukaryota; kingdom Metazoa; phylum Arthropoda; class Insecta; order Coleoptera; family Chrysomelidae; genus Diabrotica; species Diabrotica balteata. Next base: position 103,634,067 of record OU898283.1, on the reverse strand, counting down.
CCTCAAAGAAAGGATAACTACAGAATTACGGAATATTTCACCTCAAACTTTAAACAAAGTTCGGGACAAGTTTTATAGGAGAGTGTGTTATTGCCAACAATAAGGTGGAGAACATTTTGAGCATTTATTTTAATGTAATCCAGTCAATCTTGCGCCGCACTTATAATATAAGAGCGGCGCAAGATAGACGGGGTTGGAAACATGAGGGTGAGGCCTATGTTCACCAGTGGACTCTTGAGGCTGGATGATGATGAATCCAGTCAATTACCTCGGGTATTCTATGAATTAATTATCTTGAAGAAAATAACACTTAATTTCAAAATTCCACCTTGTATTATTCATATATCATCCCTATCATATCATCCCTACATGATATAGTTCGTTGAGATCGGGTTGTTAAGGAGCTTTTAAAAATATAAAAATATACAGGTGTTTCATTTAAAATACATATTATGTACTATGCCAGACTTGCGTAGATCACCCTGTATATTTAAATTTATGTTTAAGAAGCGCTCATTTAAATTTAAAAGTTACCGTGTACCAGAGTTTTTTATCATTTTTTATAATAAGGACACAAACAATTTTATTCCATAAGTGGTTTCCACACTGTATAATGATCAACATATCACCTCACTACAATCATAGTGTCATAAGGAAAAGATAAAGACAGACAGTACCCTGGATGTAAGCGGGAAACTTCTTATTGGCGATACCTATATTATTATTTTTTAACAAAACAAACTCTTTGCTGAGCCTGAGAATGAGGCAAATATTGGAAGTCTCAAAATCGATCGCTTCTGTAACACTTTGAAAGTAAATATTAGATTGTGAGTATTGGCCTTTTTAATACATCTGTTCAATTATGGACTCACACTTGCAACCCTTTTATCATCATAATAAATTCACAGTTCTAAGTTTATTTAAATAACACTATAATTATAAACCAACACTATAATTATACCAACTATTACATAGAGCTATTAAAAGTAAAAATTATATTTATGTAATTAAATTCAAGAGACATAAATGTGATTCGTAAATATTGCTGAATCCATATCTGTTTAAAACTGCAAATTAAGCGTTTTTGTGTAGAGGTGTAGATTGTCGTTAGTTGTGAGTTTCTACTTGTTACTTTTGATACGCTTTTGTATATAATCAGTTACAATATAAGTGATTTTGTAACAAGTAAATACCTCTTCAGCATCTCTAGAGATTGTGTATGAATTGATCACGTTTTAATAGTGTTTATTTCCTACTTTTCTGTTAGGCGAATATACTTTAGTACATATTTAAATAAATGTATTTATTATAACACACCATATATTATATGAATACGATGATATCCAAGGCAGCAGGGGTTGTTAAACCAGACCCTCTCAAAAACATCCCCCTGGTCGGGATATATCGTCAGCACGGCATTCATCTGCTTTCTTGCAACGTTTATTCCGATTAATTCAGTTTTTAAAAATATACTAGCTGACCTTACGAACTTCATACAGCGTAAAGTTGACTAACTAAAAATTAACAGACAACCAAAAAATATTCAAAAACGTCACTAACAATATTTTTATTTTTTTTTTTTTTTGTCTTGCGTAAATGTACAAAAATAACGGCTTTCCGACACACGAATAATTATTGTTAATGCGATGATTAAATAAATGAACCACAAAACACAGTCCTCTGGTACGTCCTTTTACCAGCAATGCAAATCTTAATATAAGTATTTTGTCGTTATTAACTGAATAACAAATATCCGATTACATATAAAAGAACTGACATCTTTAGACATCACTATTATATTTTTAAAATAAAATTTTAATTAAAGTACCTTCAGTATAGGTAAAAGTTTATGGTCGGTATAGACCTTACGTGAGATGGAGTGAGAAACACCTGTTTAAAAAGAGAGAGGTATATTAGGTCCGCCCTTTATATCGCCGAAAATGAATGAGTTGAAATAATAAAAAAGGGGAAATTCAACGTTGCCAAACTTATTGGTTTTATTTGACCTGTTGTCTTTTTTGCATTTGAACAATGTTCTAAGATAATGAAATTTGGGCGAAATGGATTTAAATGGCAGCTTACTGTTTTTTATTGGGAATATGCCACAATTTTACTTTTTGATTTCTACTTCGGAAATCGTTTTATATAAATAAAATTATAAATTAATTAATAAATAATTAAATAATATTAATGTTTCGTATTGTAAGTACGATTTCGGAATTAAAAATCTAAACATCAAAATAAGCATATTTTAAAGTCACATTGTGCCTTATTCCATTAAAAATAATAAACTGCATATGATGCCACAGCATCAAAAAAGCTTTATACAAAATGATTTTGGCAACGTCTCGTCTCCCGATCTCTCGATTCGTCAAAGTACCGAATCAAAGTAAGGACAGGGGTAACGAGTAGAGGTGGGTCGTTGACGTTTTTATCGTAAACCGATTTTCCTAAACAAGTTACTATGATTGTTTAAGAGTAGTTTCAAGTAAGAGAGTACCTACATAAACAAACAATGGTTATTACTGTTTATGTGTATTGGCGACGTGCAAGTACTTGGAGGGGATACGAGAAACGATCGTGCGTGAGTAGTGGAGAAATCTTGCATCTTTTACTGCACATTTCATAGATTATAGATTTCATAAATTCATATTGTCAATTGTCATATTTCATATTCGTTTTGTTTATTTACACCTTCTGTCACTGAAGAAAATGAGATTTAGGAAATGTTGTGTTATAAATTGTAAAAATACAACAAAAAATTGTCAATTTAAGTTTTATTCGTTTCCAACTTCGAAGCACAAAGCTACTACAAAGAGAAAAGTGGATTTATATCATAAAAAGCATAAGTAACATAACCTAAATTATGCATTATTCTTGCGCCCGATTTTAAAGTCAGTTTGAAATAAATAATAAATAAAAGTTCACTTTTAAGTGTAAATTTTAGTTTCATAACACTCACTTAGAGTTCATTTTAACACAAAAATCAAGTTTAATGTTTGAATTTTATTTTTTTGAAGTTTACAAAAATGCATCAAGTTCAAGTTTTTCTGAAGATGCATTAAGATATATTCGCTGTCCAAAAGTATACAGAGAAAGAATTAATTGTTCAAACCAATATGATGATATCATGGGCTTAACCTGCTAATTTATGCATTAGCATTATTTATGGTAATTTATTTTTCTTAATTCTTCCATTCTTTTTTGACATTTGCCACTACTAAAGCTTTTCCCTTTGACTCGTGCTTGGTTGAAAAGTTATTTGGTGATTTACTTTCTCAAATCCAGTTTTTATTATTGCATCCATATTAACAGTAATGCTGTAATTCAATAATATATTTATTTGTATTTACGCTACATCAACGTTTACCTTTTAATAACATACCGACATAACCTCAATCTTACGTTTTCTTCTTATTCTTTTTTGGGGCCACGTCCCTGACAGTTATCCGGTAACCTCGATCTAACATGAAAGCGCAGTAAATTTGGCTGATTTACGACACCAGGTGTCGCTGTTCCGAACTTGCACGGTCCCAATATTTATTGAAGTGAAAGAAACTAGTGAAGGATATATTTATTATAAATTGAAAAATAAACTAAACAATACAACCCGATATTAGTAATTGTACTACTTCGTATACTTTGGATGTACGGTTACCGTTTGCTAAAATTTTATTGCAAGATTCTTGCAGGCAGCGTACCATAACAATCACTGAACTATCCTTTAAGTATTTTTGGCCACTCATTGTACTTGTTATTTCTTTAAAAGGCCGTAAAATTTGGGAAAGTTGAGAAAGTTTAGATTTGGTCTAAGTCTGTATTAACTAATACTAATGTGGAACGGATTGCCTCTTCTAACTCGGTCATTCTTTTTAACATGTAATAGGTGAAGTTCTACTTAGTTTCCACGTCTTGGATTGGCCGTTTGGGAACTTTGTTATACTTTCTGTACTTGATTAATACTTTCACTAATTTCAAAAGCGATGTTTTCTGAATTATGGTTTCCAGAAAAATATTAGCAGCCTAATAAAACCGTTTTAAATTCTAAATTTTCGGTAAAATATTGTCCTGTTAATGCGATGTAACTCTCAGTTACTCCAGATATCCAGAGGTCAGTAGTAATTCAGATATTTTCTACTTCTTTAACAACTTGTGATCTAATAATTTGCTTAGTTTTGATATAACATTCGTGGAGTAATGAAGCTGGCGTAATTATATCCAGGAATCCACCCTACAAACTTTTTAAAAGCTCGTTCTTTAACTATGCAAAACGGATGAAACGAGTCTTTGCATAGGTTTAATAAATGTATACGTATTTGTTTTTTTTTTGTTCTAAACTAATATTTTTATTAATAGAAGTATCACCTAATCACCAGTAATCACCTTTTGACGCTTGGGTGGCGGTGGCAATATGTCAGTACTTGTAGTAGAAGTAGTCGAAACGGACAGAAATGCGTCAAGAGAAGTTTCAATCATTGCAATATTCAGAAAGTGGTCCATAAAAGCTGCATCTTCTACAAATGTGCATTTTTTTTAAATAAAATTATTATTCTTATACTAGGTAAATAATTTTGCCTAAGAAAAAGAATTCTTTATTGAATATTTACAATAAATAAATCCTTTGACGAACTATCAATAAAGATTTGAAATCGAAAATGCAGATCAATCGTAAATCAAAACTCATTCATTAATCAGAATACCTAGTTATAAAAAACAAAAGAAAAAGTTAAGAAGCTGGCTACTTCTATAAAAAAAGAAAAAAAAAAAGATTGTACTAGTGAAAATCAACCAGTACAAGAAAAAGAAACTGATAAAGATGACTTAAGTCCATGGTGTATTTTTGATGAATTAATTGGATATGACTTATCTAAACATACACCTGTATCGAGAGATATAAAAGAGGTCGGCATGTATTGGTCTGATGATATATTACCCACAAAAAATTTCGAACGGAGATTGGAACTGTTGATTACAGTGGTGGAAAAACCATCGCCATGTATATCCTAACTTAACCACTATATTCACAAAATATTGTAGTATTGTAACAAAATCTGTTCCTTGTGAACACATGTTCAAAATCTGGTTTAATTTTAAATAAAAGAAGAACACGGTTAACAAGAAAAGTGGAAAAACTTTTGTTTTTAAATGTCAATTTAGACGATTCGCGATTTAATAATGTGTAATGTAAATGTAAGTACTATTTGTATTGTTTAATTTATTTTTCAAGTTATAATAAATATATCCTTCATTAGTTTCTTTCACTTTAATACTTATACACATAAACGATAATAGCCAATATGTTTGTGTACTCGCTAATTTGAATACTGGTAAACAATCAACTAGTTACAGTTTACGAAAAACGGTTCCGATAAAAATGTCAACGACCCACCTCTAGTTTTTTACGTATATTAGGATCGGCACCAGAGATTTACAAAATATCTCTGATCGGAACTAATCGTCTCACGAATGAGCAATGAGTGTTAAAAATATTTATGGAGGGAGACCAAGGGGAAATATGATTGTTGTCTTTGTCTATTCGCTGAAAATATGATTTTATATCTGTTAGATATCCTGTTAAATTTTACCATAGCGACCATAAACTTTTACCTACACTGTATATAACAATACATTTGATCGTTTTTTCATAACCCTAACGAAACATTTTTTAAAGTTTAAAAATAAAACAATTAATTTAACAGTAGCTGATGCTTGCTAGGTACTGGTATGCCATTTTGCTAGTAACAGGCGTGTGTATCTCCGGCTTAACTGAAAACCCAAGAGGAAAATTTGTGGGTTTTTTAAATATACATATTTAATGTACTATTGCCCTTCATTTTATTAAGAGACATTCTCAACAGGAAATAAAATTTGCATAGGGACAATTTTGTATAGAAAAATTTCCAAATTTTCCTGAAAGCGGACACGTGAATTAAAATAAATATACGTAAAGATAACCACGGTTTGAGTGACCTTATTACAAATGAGTATAATTATATAACAATTTCATCATACTTTTACTTTAATTTAATTTTATCGATTGATTAATCATTAATAAGATTTAAAATAAAAAGTTAATCATAAAGAAAAAATTTTCATAAAATAAAAATTTCCACGGCGAGGAATTGAAGACCGGTCACACCTAGCACGACATTTGAATCGTGGTGTTCTGTTCGAACTGTCAAACGTGAAATTGGTAAACGCGCGAAATTTAAATAATCGTTAAGATTTCCAAACTTTTTGAATTTTCTGTGCAATTCTTTCCCTGTAATAAATAACCTTCTATCGGTACTCGGAAATCGGATAAGTTGTTAAGTTATGGACTGATACAGGGAATTAGGGATTCTTGTTTAAATAGATTATGTGTATTAATTGTCAACTGAATTGTGTAAATCTTTCAGAAGTACCAACTAAAAAGAGGAGAATATGCTTCGCGGATGAAGTAGGCGGCGACATAGCTCCGAGTGTTGATAAAGCGGTTCCCAAATTCAACAAGCAACAAGGTATCTTAAAGAAACCCTTAAATCAGGTCTTAAATCAGGTCAAATGGAAAATACCACCCAACATGATGAATTTGCAGTCTTTGGCGAAATATAGGTAATTATAAAAACTATTATAAAAAATATGCAGATAACTGTATTTTTTTTAAGTTTTACAATCACGTTTTGGAAAAACAAATTCTTCTATTTTTAACAATATGAATCAAAACTTGCAACATTTGGCATATATGTTTAGCTAATATTTATTAAAATACCATCAATCTCTATGATACGATTTGGAATAAGGGGTGAGTAGCTAAAAACTTGAAAATTCGATTATAAAGGATGTTTGTAGATGGTGAAAACGCGTTTCTCGATTTCTCGATTCTCTTTATAAAAACTCCATTATATAAAGTGATTAGTAGCTCATCAATTATATACACATCCTCTTTTCTGTTCATTTTTGCAATTTCTAATAATTCAGGTTTTGTGAGTTTAGCGTCATACTGATTGTTTGTTGTAAATTAGATAATCATTTCCATTCTAGTGGAAGGTTGCTTTTTCTAAAAGAACACTGTGATATGGAGTATCATCCATCATAATTAATGATGGCTCTTCTAAATGGGAATTGATTGTTCACTTATCCATTTATTGAAAATATTGTTCATTTTCCAATGATAATCAGCTACTTTAGATTTTGAGCAAAATAATAAACTTGCTTTAGTAACAAATATGTTCGAAGAACCAGTGTCAACAAATATAAAACGAACTTTGATGATATACAAGGCAGGATATCGAACACAGTATTAATTAAATCTTGCCCAAGTACTTTCCATCACTAGATCATCCTCAGGGGCATCTGAAATAAGCCAAGAAACGTTTTTTTTTTAAGAAATTAATTCACTTGATAAAAAACTCGAAGTTTATGGTTGATAAAAGTTTTTATGTGATTAACGTTTATAGACTTACTTCGTCAGTTGTGGCCTATCCGACAAGACCAGAATGTCATAAATGTAAAATGGGACGGAATCATAAATGTAATACCGACGGAAAGTTGATGACGAAATAATTTTATGCAAAGAACTACATACTCCTCATCAGTGTCTTTAATTACTAAATGTCGGATGTATCCTGGCGCCCCGCACTGTGAAGGAAGTTGTTGCTTAAAATTTTACAACTCGTCAGGGGAATAATGCGTTCTTGCTACACATAAATTCCTTAACAGGTTGAGTGCCAACCAGAAACTGAGTAGATGAGTGGATTTTCAATTTTTTTGTTTTTATAATATCTAGAATGCTTATAAATTTTTAGGAGAAATGGAGTCGTAATTTTTTCAATCCGACCATTTTTTTCAATTATATCGCCGTTTTTCATAAGCAGACACCGGTGTCTGCTGTGGCACTGGTGGCAACATTTGCCTTTTATTAATTCTGCAGACACAAATAGCAGACACTTAGGTTTACGGCGCCGCTGTCGTTTAAACCTAACCTCAAAGACATACACGTGAGTTAGTAGTTTGTTGAGTTATTCTTTTGTTTTATAGCTGTATTAAATACCTATATTGGTGATTTTTCTTAAAAATTATACATCATGCATAATATTAGTGATCGCACAAAGAGATTTATGGCTGCAATTTATGCAAAACAGTCTGCAGCAAGTTACGGTAAGTTTTTTAACAATAAGTGTAAGTTAGATCAGACTGCAAGTAAATAAATGTTTTCAGAAGACAGCTGCGATTCATCAGATGAGGAATTTAGTTCCACAGATTCCATAAACGATCCAGCTTATGTTCCAAGATCGTCAAATTCTGATGATTCTGAACCTGCTGCTCAGGTGCCGCCAAAGTCTAAGATGGAAAAACGCAGACAGAAAGTGAATCTTCCGATTCGAGTGATACCCCATTGACAAATGACAACACAACAGTCTCCCAAGTCAACCGACCCGTTACAGAAATCAGTGATGGTTGGTCTGAACCTACTGGACGGCAGAAAAATCTTTGTTTTATAGATGAATGTGGTCCTAATGACGCGGTTGTGGCTCAACTTTCAAGTGGTACTCCGTTTGACTTTTATTCTGCTTGTGTGGATAATAACATAATTGAGCATATTGTCCAGCAAACAAATTTATATGCTACACAATTCCTAACAACAATAAATGATATCCACAATCCTCGCGACTACATAAATGGGAACCCACGACTATTTCTGAAATGAAAAGATTTCTAGGACTTATAGGCTATACGGGTCTGGTGAAAATGCCAGCAATAAAGAGTTATTGGTCCAAATTTATATTGTATAATAATAATGTTGTGAGGAATACAATGAGCCGGAACAGATTCCAGCTTCTTCTGCAGATGATGCATTTTGCAGACAATGAACTCTGCCCCCAAGGTGATCGCCTTTATAAAATACAGGGATTGGTAAATATGTGCTACACAAATTTTCAAGCGTTGTATACTCCAGGTGAAGTTTTTTGTATTGATGAGAGTATGGTTCCATTTCAAGGACGCTTGCTTTTAAAACAATATATACCGCAAAAAACCCACAAATATGGGATAAAAATTTTTAAACTATGCTGTAATTCTGGTTATACCTGGAACTTGGAAGTATATGGTGGTAAAAGTAATAACAATAGAACTACGTCTTTGCCCACATATGTTGTTCTAAGATTGTCTGAGAAGCTCTTGGGTAAAGGTAGAACTATTGTCACAGACAATTTTTACATAAGTCTTGAACTCGCAAATAATCTGCTTAGTAAAAATACTCATTTGATCGCAACACTTCGTAAAAATAGATGTGGAAATCCAAACGCTGTCATAAATATAAAGTTGAAACGAGGTGAAATAATTTCGAGGGAAAACGATGATGGTATCACAATTACTAAATGGAAACATAAGAGAGATGTGCTCATTCTCTCAACGAGACACGCAAATGAGACAGAAGAAATAGTCAGGAGAACTGAAACTGTGATAAAACCTAAGTCAATTACAGATTACAATACTGGAAAATCTTCCATAGATTTATCTGATCAACTGGCTAGTTATGGTTCGGCATTACGACGCAGCCTGAAGTGGTATAGAAAACTAGCCATAGAGTTGTTGTTAGGAACATGTATTGTCAATGCTCGCTTTTTGTACAAAGAAATCACAATGAAAAATATAACTGTTCATGAATTCAGAGAACATATTGTAACAGAACTCTTGAACACTGCTGTTGAGACTTTACCACCAAATACGTCTCAAAATCCTGAACTACCAAAACGAAAGTCGATATCCAATCATAAATTTATAAAAAAAACAAGGAAGTTCAAGAGTGGGCCGTATATATTGTCGAGGTTGCTATGAAAAAAAAAAAAAGAAGTTGGGTGAGATTCCACGAAGTAAAATATCAAAAGTTACCACATTTTGTAATGATTGTATTGGAAAACCTCCAATGTGTCTTTCTTGTTTTAATAAAACACATTATAATTAGTTGCTATGTATTTTATCTTTTTATGAAAGTAAATATTTGTCTTCAAAACTAGAATTTTTATAACCTTCAAAAAAAGCGGTCCCGTAAGAAAATTTAAAGAGTTTTTAGTTGTCGCATATAAACCATCACCTTAGCAGACACCGATGTATTTTAAATACACAGGATTTGCAGACACTGTGAAGGTATAGTCAAAAATGTGTATGAAGTCATAGCAGACACGGGTGTCCGCTCTGGCAATATTGGGCAGATACCTCTGAGCAAACACCGGTGTCTGCTGTGGCACTCAACCTGTTAAATCAATGTTCTTTGTTAACTAATAAAGTAATTGATAGGATTGATTAGAAAATAACATACATGGTCACTTTATTTAAGTTTTTTTGGGACAATATTAATTTTTATTCTACAATGAACTGTAGTGGATTTAAATATTATTTTACACTCATATATCGGACTAAAATTTTAGAAGGAAAGATGTAACAGAAATATAGCAACACTGTTTGAAAGTCATACCTACTCCTTCGAGATGGTGACGGCCTCTCACTTCTATTCAAACAATTAAGTGTTATCTTTGTTCCACATACTGAATAACGTATACGGTAGTTGAAAACTTGCCATATCGGTATTCAAGTACGAAAAAGGATTGAATATTTAAATGACGAAAATAAGTTATAAACAAACTACAAACGCTGTCAAAACAAAGGTGAATGAATTTAGGTATATCAATCACCGACCATCGTCCTATGGTTGTCTTTGTTCGATGTATGCTGTTGTGTATGGACAGTCGGATTACGTTCATTGATTTAGTTTCTGTGAGTAGGAAAGAGACGTAATATAAAAAATACTTCATGAATAATGCCATACTAATGCATATACAGTGGTGAGTGCGATATCACCCGGCTTTTTAACGTAAGAGATAGAAAACACAGTTACCTTGTGAAATAAAAGGAGATGAAACTCGTAGAGGTGGGAAATAATCGATAGAAACCTATAATTTACATTACATTACGACTATCGATAGTCTCACACCTTTAGACGTTACCTTCGATCTAAATCACCTCGGTCATAATTATTATGTTTGACAGTTTGACGTCGTATGTGTGACGTATTTCCATTTTTTAATTTAGATAAAGTAAAAACTGATTGACCACAATAAAGCAAAAATGTGAATAAAATAATTTAATTAATAGTGATTATTTATTCTAAAGTTTTAAATTATTAACCAAGAATAATTTCTACTATGATTTGAGGAGTTTCATACACTCTTGTCACAGAATAATTAGCAATCCTTCGTGGATTAGTGGTAAGAATTCGACTCTGCGACTCAGATGATTAGAGTTCAAAACCTACATGAAGTTTTCTTTTTTTAATAATTTGAAATTTTGCAGAGATCGTTCTGCTTTGAATCACTAAACATTTATGTCAGTCGTTACTAGTATTTGAAGTGTTTAAAGTTAAACATAAATATCTTATTGAAAAAATAGTGTCGTCGTACTTTCGAAACTAAAGTAAAATTCTTCAAAATTAAAAGAATGTTTAAATAAGTAAAAATTTTACAAAAATAAAAAAATATTGTAAATGAACGTATTTACAATATGTTCAAATAAACCTTCATTAGCAGCAGAATAATAACCCAAACTGTCACTAAAAAATTATAAAAGTCTGATAGATCAGGGCTGAAGGCACGATGTACTCATGCAGACGGTTAGGGTTCAAATCCTACAAAAGTTTTTACTTTTTTAAAAATTTGAAATTATGCAGATATTATATCGTTTTGCTTTAAATCATAAAACATTTATTTCAGTCTTTATTAGAAGTGTTTATAGTAAAACATGAAAATCTTATTGAAAAAACAATGTACGTTCTAAAATAAAGTAAAAATTCTTCAAACATAAAAGAACGTTCTAAATAAATGTACTTACAAAAAATGTTTAAATAAGCAGAAATTCTATAAAAATATTCTAAATAAACGTATTTTATTCTAATGAAATGTATTTACAAAAAATGTTCAAATAAGCCTCCATTAGCAGCAGAACAATAACCCAATCTATTATAAAAGTTTCGTCTAACATTAGTTAATGTTTCTGGACTAATACCTCTCATTGAATCAAAGATCTTTTCTCTTAATTCTTGGAGAGAATTAGGCCTATCGTCTTCAATTCCATATAGTTTGGACTTGATATATCCCCACATAAAAAAATCACAAGGTGCAAGATCAGGTGATCTTGCAGGCCAAAAAATATCTCCGTGTCCACTAATCAATCGATTAGGAAAAGTGGCACTGAGATATTCACCGACGATGCGAGAATTAGGTGCAGGACAACCATCGTGTTGAAACCATATGGAATCGAAAGGAATTGGTAAATTACGAAGGGCTGGGACAATTTGATTTTGCAGAAGTTCCAAGTATTTCCGCCCAGTCAACATACCGTCTATAAAAAATGGACCAATGACATGATTCCCTATTATGCCTCCCCAAACATTTACTTTTTGAGGACGCTGGGTACGAGCAACATAAATCTGACGAGGATTTCCTCGGGACCAATACCGAGCATTCATTGACTTTGACAGCCATGCAATGAAAACGTACATTCATCGGTGAACAAGACGTTCTCTAAAAAATGTTCATCTTGATGTGACATTTCCATTGCAGTTTGACAAAATTCTAAACGTCTATATTGATCCCCAGGGAATTGTTGGATTTATGAAGTTTATAGGGTCGGTATCCATGCCTTTTCAAAATTTTACCAACTATAAATCTTGAAATTCCATATTGTTCTCCGAGACGAGATGTTGATTGGGTAGGATTTTGCTAAATACTTGCACAAATCAAAGTGTCTCTTAGTTCCAAATCTGGATTTACCTCCCTTCGCCTACGAACTCCTCTTGGAGCGAACACGGATCCATAAGTAAAAAAAATTACGTATAATAGATTGAATTGTTGATCGTGATGGAGCCGGCCTATTTGGAAACATATTTACAAATTGTTGTCTAATCATGTTGTCTGAGAATCCATTCACATGCCAGACAACAATTTGCCCTTTTTCCTCGACCTTTAAAACCATTTTCACGAATTGTTTTTTCAATAAAAAGTTTCTGTTTACCGTGCAAAAACACTTCTCGATATGTTATTATTTGATGGCTTAAAGGCTTTGCTTCGCGCGCATCCATTCCAATGTTGTCAATTGTTTTGAAAATCATTATCTGTACAGAGGAATTGATATTAAAATTGAGAATTTAGTGATCGATTTGATATAAACAGTCTTCACCGGATTATTTTGCATTCACAACTGAAGACTGTATGAATTGAATTTGAATCATTTTGTATTTCCGTTTTATAACATTGGAATAAAAATAAATTGTAAATAATGAGTTTTTCGAAAATTTGTTACCTAATATGTATCATATTTTCTATTATTTTTTTATTGATAAAACAAAAATTTTATCCTTGGTGTGGAATTGAACCCCAATTTTCTCGTCAATAGACAACGTCCCTAACCACTACACCAATTTCACATACATTAAGTGTTTGCAGACAAAACATACCTACCTTTATTTTAGTCAAATATTTCGGTTGAGTTATTTTTACTATTAAGTAAATTTAAAGATTTATAATTTAAAATCGCTACTAATGAATGTTTTTTACTATAACATATCTTAATTTATTCAAGTATTTATTCTAACATCAGAAATTATTAAAATAAAATATTTTTGAGGGTATCCGTATAATTATGACTGAAGTCAAATAGCCACGTCTAACGTCTAAAGGTGTGAGACTGTCGATGGTGGTAATGCAATGTAATGTAAATTATAGGTTTCTATCGATTATTTCCCACCTCTACGAGTTTCATCTCCTTTTATTTCACAAGGTAACTGTGTTTTCTATCTCTTACGTTAAAAAGCCGGGTGATATCGCACTCACCACTGTATAATTAATATATCTATATTTTTTTGTTCTAGCGTTCTACCTACTGACCCATGCCTTCAAGGAAGGAGAGAGCTTTGTGTGATGTTGGATAACATGAATGTGAAGGTGGATACTACGAATGGGGGGGTGGATAACATGAATGTGGAGGTGGATAACATCGGCAATTCAGATGATAGATGGCTATTAAATAAAAAATTAATGGAAAAAGAGTTTGTGCGAGTAAGTACTTTTATATTAGGTAGAAATTTAGTTTGGACATTGTGTCAGTGTTTTACAAGGTTTTGAACTGTAGTACCACAGACTACTCACATGCATGGAGATATTTCACGTTTTTGTGCTCGAAAATTTGTTAATATTATACTTAGAAATCCATATATTGCTTTATTTCTATTTAAGCCGCTAATATCTATACTTTCATAATTTTTCGTGGTCAAATCAACCCATAGAAATCTAAACATTTTTACACCATTCTGCACCTGCATCTGCCATACACTGACATCCGTGATATCGAACTATTGGTGTAAGTTTCGCAGAGAGAGAACTTCTTTCGTCCGATCTCTCGTCTTCCTTCGATCTTTCCTTCAATGATCAAAATATCAAATTAAGCTACTTTTATTCGCTAACTATTCTTATTCGATCAAAAGACTGATATGTTTTTTGTACACACTTATGACAAGTCAAAAGAAAAGGCAAAAAAGTATTTTTGAAGTGTGTATATTTTTTAATAATTCCTAACTGAGCGCTTTCGGCTTTACAAAACCATCATCGGAGCTATGGTCAATTTATAAATACCACTACAATGGAGAGATCTCATTTCCTTATTTGTTGAAATTTTGATTTTTTTAAATTACTTAGTTGTTAAAAATTCTTAAAAAACATACAAAAAACCGACACTGGACTTCACAGACACATTAAAAAATTTTTGTCATGGTACGGGTGTAAGAACCCGACCATTGTTTGCTATGAGGAGGTAGACAGAATAGTAATTCTATTACTATATTCTATTCTATACCTCAGCCTCCTCAACTTTGGTTACGAAGATGGAAACTCTTGCCAAATAATAAATTGCGGCGAGTAGATCTATCCGTGAAAACACCAATTTTAGTAAAGCGAAGGGACCAGGTTGTATTACATCGTATCCGAATAGGACATACCAGACTGACGAACGAACATCTACTAAGGAAAGAATCTCCTAGAATATGCTACGCCTGTGACACCAACATAACTGTAGGCCACATTGTTATAGACTGTCTTATTATATCAAATGGAAACACAAGCTACTGGACTACCAAGTGATATAAAGTGCGCTTGTGACAAAATCATTAAGTTTTTAAAGAAAACAAAATTGTATAATCAAATATAGGTGATACTTCAAGAAAAATTCTAAATTATAATCAACATTTTAAAAACTTTATAGTTTATATTTTATATTAATCCTTATAATACATTATAGTCTATATTGTACCAGCGCTACTAACCTTCTATGGTTGGTGCGGGATATTCCCAATAAAAAAAATACTGTATCTATTTTATCTAAGTTTATGTATCACATAACAAAACACTTCTTGGATCACATAAACACATTAGACCACGACATCTGTTGATGTACGACACATTAATGTCTAATCAGATTAATATTTTAGCAACTTTATATGTATCTTGGTGTTTTCTATATTATGTTTCTTGACCTATTTACCGCACCTCTTCAGCATTTATAATATCTGTATGGTAATCTGATAGCTAGTTAAATAGTTTCTTTAGTTTACCGCTTCGAACTAGGATTCTTATACCCCAGGTGAAGATGTATGACCTGCAGAACAATTTTAAAATTTTAATAAACAACGTTAATCTTTTACCTTAATTTAAGTAATCTTAACACAGCTCTAACTTATCTTTCTGTTCCAGATTGATTACGACAAATCTAATCCTTTATCGTGCAAAGGAGACATAGTACATTTTAATGACGGTTCACTCTGGAGGCTTCGTAATTTACAGTTGCCGGAAGAAATAAATGAAGGTACAGTAGATTCAAAAAAAGATGACTTAATTCAACCTATTTGTGAAAGTATATGTTGTAATAAACTTTTGTTGGAATTCAAAAAGCTCCATATATATAAAACGAGCGACATTCCTAAAATATCGTCTAATCCGTTCTGTTTCAAGATATCTGAAAAAGAAAAGACCGACAACAACCATAGGTTATTGTTTGTAGGTCTAAATTCAGTAAATAAATCCGTGGAAAAGGTTGCTACTGCTAGCACATCCACTCCCAACAGCTTAGATATCGTCCAGCAACCGGCTATCGTGCCGGAGGTTGAAGAATTCGAGAAGACCATGGGAAAAGAAGAAGTAGCCAAAGTTTCAACTATACCTTCAGATTTACACAATCTGAATCTCAGAAAATTTTCTCCCAGCCCCGTTATGAACTGTTTTAGTCCACATTCTCCTAATTACTCTTACTTTTCAGATAATTCTAATTTTGCTGATAAATCAGATTCGTTTCACGAATCTGACGATATAGATATTGAAAATAATTTAATACTAGATAACCAAGAACTCATAGAGAAGAAAGAAGAAGCTCAAGAGAATCAACATGCGCCAATAAACGAAGAAGCAAGAAAAGAAGTTAGCGAAGCAACTGTTTGGATCGAAATTGCTGAACAGTGCGTTACTGAAGCGAGTCCCAGTCAAGAAACCAATGAACCGATGGTTTGGGAGAAAACTATCGATACTATTATCGCGTCACAATCAATAACTTCAGATAAACTGCAAAACCAATCGATAATTTGGGTTAATCCTATCGAAAGTACAGTTGTGACATCGGAGTCCCTTCGCCAAAATGATACCATAAACGAATCAATGATTTGGGTTAAATCTGTAGAAGACACAGTTGTGTCAACTCACTCTGTCTGCGAGTCAATGATGTGGATCAAACCCATCGAAACGACAGTTGCTACACCTCAGAATGATTCTGTGATTTGGACTAAACAATCTGAAGATTCTATTGTTACGCCTGTCTGCCAAAATCAGGCAATAAACGTTTGGGTTGAACCGATTAAAGAAACATCCATTTCAAATTCGTTAACTTGGGTCAAAGCTGCAGACACCACAGTTACTATCTGTCCAATAAATGAACCAAGTCATTGGGACAAACAAGCAGATAATACAGTTGATAATTCTTCAACTATCTCTTCAAACACACCAATTTACGTTAAACCAGCTGAAGGTTTAGTATGTGCAAAACAAACAATGTCTGCATCAACGACTCAACTTACTCAGGACACAGCTCCCACATCCCAGTTGACCAGTCGAAAAGAACTGACAAACAAACCTGTCGTTTGGATCAAACCTATCGTCGAAACAATTGATACTCCTCAAACCGTCAGTTCTAATCACCCAATCAACGAGTCAGTGGTTTGGTTGAAACCTACGCCCGAAACAGTCGAACCTATTTGTCAAAATCAAACAAGTGATCCAGTTATTTGGATAAAAACAGTTGATACACCTCAAACCGTGACTTCTACTCAACCAGTGACTGACTCAATGGTTTGGATCAAATCTTCCGACGAAACAGTTGTCACAACTGTTTCTCAGGCTCAACCGATTGCTTGGATAAAACCAATTGAAACTGCTCAACGTCCAAATCAATCGATGAACGATTCGATGGAATGGGCCAAACCAACTGGGAAAATATCCCAAACTGTCTGTTCAAATCAGCCGATAAATGAGTCTTTGGTTTGGCTCAAATCTACAGAGGAGACAGTAGTTTCGCAGCAGCCTATTCCAGATCAGACCATGAATGAATTACTGGTTTTTATTAAACCTATGAAAGATCGTACTACCGAATCTGAATCGACCACCAAAGAAGTAGGTGTAACATCTCAACAATACACTTGTTCATATCAAGACGTCGAAATAAAGACAGACGCCAATAGTAACATAGAAGAATATACCAGACTTCCTCTTAAAAAACGCAAGCATTCAGTAAATAAAGGCAGCGAACTAGACGAAGAGATTATAGCTCCAGAAAAGGTAGATATAAGTTACCCCGCCACACCGGCTATCAGTATAGCCGAAATACAAGAAACTCTCGACCCGCCACCTAGGACCTTTAAAACTCCCGCTCAAAAGAAAGAAATGCCCCCGGCTCCCATACCCACTACCTCACATCCCCAACAAAAAATTATCACTGAACAGTACAATAATCATACCTACAATAATCCCACCATAAACTATCACATGAATAATGTTCCTTATCCGTTTTTCCCGTGCCCGAGTCTGTCGTACTTCCCTTCTATCCTAGTACCAGTAAATGGAACCACTACGTTCGACGTCAACGTTGTGAATACGCAGCAAGCGCATAGTGGCCAACCGATGTCGACGGCGCACCAAGAACCCACTGGAAAAGTGAAGAAAGAAAAGAGAGGAAGACGAAGAAAGAAAGATTAAATTGACTAAATTCAATCATAAAATCATTTAATTCAGTATTTGCTTTAAAGACTAGAAATAAGAACAAATCTTTTGGTATGGCAAGATAAACTATTGCAGCATTTCATATTTTCCAAAAGTACCGTTAGATTATGAATATTTGATATTGTTATAATTCTTAAAAACGGGAATATAACAATTATTGTGATGTTACTTTTAGCTCTTGTATATAATATAACGCTATTGAATTTTTTAAAGCTTAAATTTTCAATGGTAGAATTTCTAGGCGATAATTTTTGAAGGCATCCTTCGAAGTTTAATTTATTTAATTCAAATTTTGAAATATGTATGTTACGGCAAATGTAATGAATCGGTGATTATGCATAATTCACCAATAAACTTGGCAAATGTGATAAATTCTTCAATATTATATATATATATATATATATATATATATATATATATATATATATATATATATATATATATATATATATATATATATATATATATATTAATATATATATATATATATATATATATATATATATATATATATATATATATATATATATATATATATATATATATATATATATATATATATATATATATATATATATATATATATATTGACTGATTGTGCCAGTAGAATACAGCGCATTTTTTTGAGTGTAGTACTTACTACTCAGAAGTTTCGTTAAACTCACACTACTCCACTCTACTATGATATGAGAGGCTGCGAATAATATATTTGAATAAGGTACTGACATGTCTTGTGAAATGAACGAAATAATTACGACAATTTTATTATTAGAACGCATACAAAATAATGACCTCATGTTCCTCGTGAATTATGGTAAAAAATTCTTCAAAGTACACGAAAATCATAACAAGAGGTTTTTTAGTCTTTGATAATCTTGTGGTGTTTTTCCACTATTTTGTTTACTACTACTAACTTTTTTAAAACTCATATGTTTTTTTGCCAGAAAACTACTGTTTGCTTTCTTATTTTTCATAATATTAACTAGCTTGGAGTTAAGACGCTCAATCATACTAGCCATCATTTAATATTTCATAAAATAAAAGAGACTTGCGAAAAAGTCGTATACACAGCACGGGTTTGCACATACTACTGTAGGAGTCAGCACTCAGTGTGACCATATATTTTTTAGAGAATCTGCCAACAACCAGGTCAAAAATCTACTAAAAACTACCAAATGATACTACGCATGCGACATTGCAAAAAAGGTTTATGTTTTAATATATATCTGACGTTAAAACTAATCATACTGCCATCTAATACAAATACGCGATTTAAATGTTAAATTGGCGTTATAGATCATAGATGTCGTGAATGTTTTACTTATTTTTCGTTTTCGTCTTTTCATACTATTTTTACTAAGAAACCAGGAATCTTGACAATTTCCTTTGAAATCATTTTCAACACAAAAAGATTTGTTCTAAATCATTTATTTCTATTTATTTACATTTACAAAAAACGTAAAAGAAGTACGAAGAAACGTAAAAACGTAAAAAACGGAGAAGTACGAAGTTGAAAATTTAATTGGTGGTTCTCGGACTACGAAAGCATGGAGAACTATTAGTAATCTAAAGAAAAGCACCCATAACTTCTTAAGCAACGTAATTCCTATAGAAAAGTGGGAAAATCACTATAAAAATTTACTCCAAGAGTCCAGATTGGAGTATATGGGAGAGGAATACAGTATGGAGAGACAAACAAATAGTAACAGTACAATAAGTAAAAAAGTAGTTTTCTATACGGTCACACTGTCGGCACTAGTCGAGTGGAATCGTCTTTCATCGCATTCGCCATTACGACTTGGGAATTATATAAACTAACCGGTTAATTTGATATATATTAAAGAATTCATCACATTTAACAAATTCAGTGGTGATTATGCATAATAACCAGATTAATCAAATTAATCGTAACATAAATATATTTTCAATTATTTTTAAGTGTTAAAGAGGTCAGGGAATTTATTAATAATTAAAGATTTACTCACACTGAAGCTTTATTGGGCTTAGACAATTTTTGTCAAATTTCCAGTCATTAAATGATTTTTTTACCCTCAGCATAGAAGCTGGTTCTTCATAGATGTTAATACTAGTTTTAAATCGCTCCAATCATTTGTGCAGGTTTGTTTGTATTTTGCAAGCATTGTGTGTTTTATTTTTATTAATCGTATTATGTCGGCACCACAGACCACTAATAACTAAAGTATCTTCACCGAGTCGAGATAGTGCACCAAAACAAATAAATAGGCCTTGTATAGGGATACGAATATTTTAACTGGTTGAAGGTTCTGACCGCTCCACCCTCTTCAGGGGTGTACTCTGACACGATTAATATGTTTTTTACATAACACTTGAAACTACGTCAAATTTTTAGCTTAAGTAATATACTAGGAAAGGCAAGAATTTTTTAGGATGGGTTTTTGGCAGTTTTGAAATGTTTAAAGTTTTAATTATAATGTTGAATTTATTGTTATTTTAAAAATGTCACATAATGTGACATTTAGTTGATTAAACCTTTTAATTGTATGAAAATTATAGATTTTTGATTGTGATTGAGTTTTACACTTTCAGATTAGAAATGAAAGATTAATTTAAATATTCATTAATAAAATAATAATAAACAAGGTATTTATTAATATATTCAAAGAAAATTAAATGATATTAGAAATAGGGATTTGTTTGTAAATGAAAAATATTTAATGAGCGACATTTATGTGACAGAACCCTTACAATATAAAAGAAAATAAGTGAAAAAAAGAGGTCATTCAGGTTGTCAGAAAAATATGGTAAAATAATAATAAACATTAATATAAAGTATAAAGAGCGTCTATATTATCCATTTTAAAGTTAACAAAATTTGTAAGAGTGTGTGAAATAAATAAAATGTGGTTTGGCATTTAAAAATATTAATTATTCCTAAGCAAGTTTCTAAAGTTATATAGATATTTATCAAAGCTAAACCAAAAATTCAGCCAATACTACTAAGTGATCTCAAATATTTCAATTTCAGAAGAATAAATCAAAATGGCTGCCTAAATTTATATCAGTACTTACTTTATGTGGTTAGTTCCTTGATGTTGATCATCAATCAGCCAATTGCGTCCACTGCTGGACATAGGTACCCCTCAATTCCTTCCAGTGTTCACTTCACTGGGCTACTTGTCCATCTAGTCGGTGGTTGTCCTGGGATTCTTTTATATAATTCTGGGATGTCCTGGGTGGTCGTCCTGGGATTCTTTTATTATAGTTTCTGGGCCTCCATTCCATGATTCGTCATTCCATGATACGTAAGCTTAGTAGTTCTTTCAATGACGTCGTGAACTCCTGATCTTTACCTGATTTGTTGGTTTGTTATGTGGTCTCGAAGGCATTGCACGTTCCATGGCTCGTTGTGTAACTCTGAGTTTATTCGCAAATTTTTATGTCAGTGTTGATGCTGATAAGTTGTTGTAAAAATACAATCAGTATTTTTACTCCGATGAGGAATAACTGCATATGTCACTCTCACTATTAGGACCAACTTCTATAATTACTGGTTCCACTATAACCTCCATAATATTATCCAGCTCCCAGAACTTTTTTTCCACTATATTCTTAACGTGATCCACACAATTTTTCCATTTTTCTGGGGTGATGTTGTTAACAGCTTCATCAAAAAGGTTTTTTACATCTGCGAACTTGAAAGTTTTGTTATTAGCAGCAACAAAATTTTTAGCGTCAGCCCATATGAGCTCAATTGGATTGAGCTCACAATGGTATGGTGGTAAACGTAACACGGTTTTATTTTGTTCTTTTGCCATTTCGTCTACGACACATTTATTGAACTTTGCCTTAAGGGGGGCCACTAATTGTAAAAGTTCCACTTTTAAACATATCATCATCGAAATAAATGTCTTTTGACTGTAGCCATTGTTTTATTTTTTGTTTATTCCATGATGTTGTGGGTATCTTTTCAATTTTCCGGGAATGATAAGAGGCATTATCAAGAACTATCACACAATTATCTTCTAACCGAGGCAATGTACTTGCAAACCACCTTTCGAAGCTCTCAGCGTTCATCTCTTCATGATAATCGCCGCTCTTTTTTGAGTCAAACATCCATAAACAATCTTCTACAAATCCTGTTTCACTCCCTATGTGGGTAATAATAAGTCTTTTTCCCTTGCCCGATGGATTTTTAAGACCTGTTGAAAAACCAGACAAAAATGCCTGCATGGAAGATTTCACCGTTTCGTCAACCCAAACATGGGATTTTGTGTGTCCTGAATTTACCCATGTTTCGTCTAAATAGTAAATTTTTCTATTTTGTTCCCGAAATTTTTTTATGGATTTTAAGAAATTTCGTCTCCACAAGATGATGTCGTCTCGATCTAACAAAGCACTATTTCTGCCCCTCCGTACGTATTTAAAATCAAGTGATTTGAGGAGTTTATAAAATGTAGTGCTTTTAAAATTCGGCAAGCTTTCGTCCTCATTAACAACTGAAAGAACTTTGTGTATAGTAGGTATTTCGTTTTTAAAAAAAAATTGATGCACAATTCGTCGTATGGCCGATTTATCGGCATCATCAATTTTGTCCAATATAGTTTTCCTGGGCTTAGTCTTTTTCGGGGAAGAAAATGTTCCGGTATTCTTCTGCTCTTTAAGAATTCTGTACACAGAAGCTTCACCTACGCCACAAGAAATAGCTGTCTGTTTCACTATTTCCGATACCAAAGCTTCTGGATGCGATTCTATTGTCGATGTATAAACATTATAAATAACACTTTTTTCAGTACTACTAAAAGGACGCATTTTTGATTGCTTTTTTGGTGTAACTTCCTCCGCAGAATCGGTAGAACTGGACATTTTAACTTAAAAATTAGAACGCACAAACTTGGACTTAATAAAACTAAAAAACTACTATTTTAAATTAAAAATTAGAACGCACAACTTTGAAAAGTCTTAATAAAACTAAAAAACTACCACATAAACTTTAAATTAGCAAACAAATAATTATTATAAACACAAATAGTTCATTTTTAGATCGAGATACAGAAATAAACGTTAACGCGAAACTACTCGACTGATACTGAATAGGGATGCGCGATGTTCATTGTTAAATGAAGACATTGACCACCAACGATCTTAAGTTTTAGGAAATACCATAAAATTATTATCTATAAAAATTCACAGAATGCTACATAAGAAATATTCAAATTAAAATACTTTTATTATGGTTAAGATATTGCCCTGTTGTTAAAAGATTATAGTTTATTATTATACCTGCAAACCTTTTAAGGTAGGTATTACTTTAATGTTATTCAAACTCGCTAAGACTGGCCGGAACATCTTGTTTAGATTATTTCTATAGTATAGCATACTAAGAATTTCAAAAATAATCATTTTCCCTATCTTTTTGAAAGCCGTTTTTAAACAATACAAAATTGGGAAGTATTAAAGAATTACAAACGTATTAAAAATGATATGAACGTAAAATGAACGTAGACAGAACATCACCGAAAACAAGTCCAGTCCTGAAACAATAGACCACGCCTACTTGTTTACGCTGGCTATCACGACTGAACGTAAGGACTTTAGACGTTTCACGTAGGTAGCTCAAGGTCAAACTAAACTTAATGTCATTTGTAGTACCGATACTAATCTTCAGATGTCGCTTTACTCTGTCTCTACTTTTACTCTGCAGTTTAGGTTTAGAACACAACTAAGAAAAGAATTATAATTGTCAATCGCCAATTGTCATATTAGCGTCTATATTTTGATTTTGTTAGTTTGTAAATTACAAATCACCTACCTCAGTGATCTATGTTTTAAATGTTCCTGGCGGTGTTCAAATAGTATTTTGCAGATTAATAATAATCAGTTAAATATGGTTTTTCACAATAAATGTTGTATCCTACAATGTACTAGTTCGTCATACCTTTCCAAATCCTGATGAAGACATTACACGATTTAGGAAGTGGCTTAGTGTTATAAATAATCCTAATTTAGATATGATGAACAGACGCTTTGAAGATAAGTTTGTTTCTTCATGGAGTCATAAATTGTATAAAAATGCAATTCCTAGCTTACATTTGTATGGTGAGTCCAATAAATATTTGATATTAGAGAACAAATAACTGATTGATGAACTTAAATCTGCAACTTCTTTCCTTGAGTTCCGTAAAAGAACAAAATCCTATCTATCTGAAAGATCATATTATTATTATTCAGTAGAAGAGTTTCTTAACGAATAGTGTTATGTACAAGTAACTAAACAATTTGTATAAATATATATTTGAGTATCACATGCAGAAACTTGTATTAAAATGTATTAGTTCGTAAGGATTTATTATGCAATTTATTTAAATTTTGCAATACATTGTGTATTTTATTATTTTTTATTTTGTGATATTGACGATTTATGTAATTTCAGTAAATTTTCAATTGCTATTTTTCTGACTTTTTTGTAAGCTTTTTCCATAAAATTGTACAATTTTCAGTGATAATAGCATATTTTTATTCTATATTAAATTACAAAGTTGTTTTACAAGTATTAAATAAATAAATAAATTACATTTTGTTTTATTTTTCCTAAATTGTATTGTGTATATTTGAAATTAAAAATGTCATCCATTTTTTTTTCAAATATACCAAATTATATTTAAAAATTTTAAACTTTATTTAAATTTTCCCACCAAAATTAAAATTTGAATTTCCCGCGTAATTTCTCGCTTGAATTAGTTCCGATACTAATCTTATGGAGCGCTGAATTTCATATTCAACTAAAGTATTGTCGTGGAACATCTAGGGAGGTAGGTGATCTGTGGCCGTAATGTGCATTCCTACTTTTTCTAACTATTTTATTGCATGTATAGATGCTCCCGTCCGTTACCAACTTAAAACATTCCATGTTCCAACATTCAAAGTCCTTGTCCATTGCGATTATTGTCGTTTTCCATATGTATCTGTTCGATTCCGGGTCAAACTTGCAGTTTTCATAACAGACTGTTTTTTATAAGGACAGGTTGTTGGCCTTCCACCCAACAGTCATTCCAGGCGGAGTTTTCAAAATAATACTAATCTAAAATTTAGAAAGAGCAAGAGTTTACATAGCAATTCTTGCAACTGTATGAAATATTACAATGAATGTCGTAGACCAATCGACAGAGATTTGACCTCTAAAAATCATACGAACAATTTTGGCTGAATTTTGCCCAAAATATAATTTTTGGGACAGTATTTTAAATAAAATTTGTATCAACTCAACGGTAAAAATTCGATATTTTAATCAGTGTCCTATCGACAAAAATCAAATGCGTTTTACGTGAAGAGTAAGTGGAGCTTTTGTATGAAAATTTTGTATGTGTCGTAATTAAAGACAAAATCTGTTCAATAAATAAAGGTTGGGCTATTTTTGCAATTTTGTACGATTCTTGCGAGATCAATAAAATTTGTCAACTTCATTGACCGGTCCTAGTAAAATTTCTATTGTTAGAACCTATTCTTTAAAGCCTTTACATGTAATTTCGATTTTTTGCGTTTACACAAATATGGCGCATTTAAAAAATGCCTAAAAAAACGCAGAGTTTAAACTTCCACATTACAAATGATGGCACATCACGGGAAATGCCTCCACGAAGATGATGGTGGGTTAAGTTGTACAGTTTCGAAAACGTACTTATGTAACCGAAAAAAAAAAAAACAAATTTAAAGATTTTAGATCGTTTTTAATGTAAAAGGTTAAATTCAGCGTTTTTTAGGCATATTTCAAATGCCTCAAAACCAAAATTTAATATATCAGGTTTCAAAGATGATGATTTAAAAATGGAAATTCCATACCGACTAGTCAATGAAAGTGATACGATTTTATTGATCTTAATCAGTAATAGAATCGTAATAAATGGCAAAAATCGTACGTTTATTTATTTAACTCAATACAAAATCTGCACTCATTAATATGCATTTTGATTTTTGTCGATAGGACACTGATAAAAAAATATTGAGTTTTTACTGTCGAGTTAATACAAACTTTATTTAAAATTGATTTGGCGCGCGTAACGGACATTCAAAAGCGCCGGTCGCTTCAAGCGTTATTTTTAAGAGAATGTTTCATTATACACAAAAGTGCTAATAAACATTTTTGCTCATTTTTTATTTGAAACATTTTTTTTTGTTGACTACAAATTCTAGGTAAATTGATTTTTATGTATTTCTTCCCCTACAAAGCCATTTTAAGGGGAAGCCCAGAGGTAGGAGTGGTAAACTTTTTTTATATTGTTTAGTATCCCAAAATTAACATTCTCAGCTTTTTCATATAATTTTTTAAGGTTCAGTGACATTTTCGTCTTTGACAAATGGAGTATTAATACAATATTTAATTTTTGTGTGGATTAGAACAGTAGTTTCAAGAGACGTGCCAGTTCTGAGCTGACCATTGAATGGCGGCCGAAGAGGACACCAAAGCACCCAAAAGTGACTCAGAGCCTCTCAGCAAGACGGTTCCGCGGGAGGCCAAGGACGGGACCGAACTCGGATCCATGAAACCCAACTCGTAAGAATTAGGCTCACTTATCCTTATCCTGAAAAATCAGATAGTACCAGACAGAACTCAGGGGAAGAGAAATTGTCATTTTATGGCCATTTCCTAAATAAATATGAACAAAATGCTCAAATAGTGCCAAACCCTAGGTTAGAGATTAAACAGGTCATTATTGAAATCATGTCATAGTCTGTCTTTATTCGCCCTGTTAAGGATGAGTTATGAACTACATTAAAGCCAAAATAACACATTTAAAAACCTATAAAATGTCAAACATCATAAATATTTCGTTTTCCTTTAATACTCCACTTCTCCATATATGCATAGAGCTTTTATATCTCAAAAAAAATACTATGAACTATTTTCACTAGTACCACAAACATAATAAATGAATGAACTTTTCACATGTCAGAAAATTTAAACACTGTTGTTGCATTCATTTAGTTTAATGTAGTTCATAGACAATTCACCATGCACCACCACTCATCCTTGGCAGGGCAACTGATAACATAAAGGAAAAATCCTAGAATATTGAAACTTGATATAAAGGTTCGTCTTGATGTAAAGAAAAGCCTTATTGTTTTATACTTCTCATATTCTTAACCTTTTTCTTTTTATTATTAAAGTTTTAAACTTGGTATTTATAATTCACTTAGCCTAAGGAGGAATACTATTTAAATTTGGGGCAATAAGTTTTTCTAATGTCTTTTCTGTAAAGAAAGTCCTAGAATCTTGGTAAAAAAAGTTCATCTTAGTGTAATAACAACAAATCCTATGGAATTTGACATCTTTTCGAAGTTAATACATATTGTTAATTTCTTAACACATTTTATTTGAATAAAATTTCTTTTGATTCAAAGAAAAGTTCATATATCAGTTGATAAGATTTATATCAGGTCATTTAAGACTTTTCTGTATCAGATTGTGATCATAAACTTTGAATTACCAAATTATAAATGATTAGATTTACATTCTTTGGTTTATAACTATCGAAATATGTTCTGCAGGCCTATCTATAAAACTTTTCACTTCTGTCAGCACTGAGCTAAGCACAATATTAACTTCTTTAACATAGGGTGGTGTGTTAACTGTTTGTTTGGACTGTTGGGCCATTGTCTTCTGAGATTATTCTCGATGTTTCACCAACACTAGGGATTGGCATCTTCTGGGGATGTTACTGCTTCACTTGTAAGCTGAAACTGGTCAGTCCAAACAAACAGTTTAACAAGTTAGACGATGGCTATGAAAGCCTAACGAATTTTATCATAGGGTGGTGTGTTTTAACTGTGTGAATGAGTTAAATTAATTTTTACATCAAATGCCTAGGAATTCACCTAAAAACAATATTTTGTTTTAATTCGAATTAAATCATCATATTTGGCATCCAAACTGTTAAAGAAATTGTATATTTTAAAATATATGCACAATTTTGATTGTTGCATAAAAAATTATCACTTGAAATGATATATCCATATATAAGTAAATTGAAGGGATAAAACAAAATGAAAAACTACATTTTATTTAAAGTCTGTACTTATATTACATGAAAATAAAAAAAAACAATGTCAAGACTCTCCTCCACACCTGAAAAACAAAAAAAAAAGAAATTAGTATTTTTCATTTATCAAAAGAAACTTTTATAAACAAATGGTGTAGCCCTTTGAAACAATTTTTCATAAAATTTCTTTTATTTTGAGTTGTACTGTAGATAATAGAACTGATTAGATCAAGAAATTGGTACCTTGTGGCATGTACATAAAAAATACTCATAGTACTTAGGTTTTTTAAGTGTAACCATTTCAGTGCACTTTTACAAATATATTATCCAGATACCCTAGACTAAATATCTATTCACTATCTAGTTATATGACAGTGTAGAAAATGTATGTCTTACAGACACATTAGTACTTATTTTAGGTTGATTTTTAGACCATACAATTGCCCTTTATAACCAATGCAGCTAAAAGCCATCAGTACATCATTGCAAAACAAAAAAAGAATTTACAGTTTTCTTTCGGCTGACTTTGGAAATCAGTTTGTTTTCTGAAACATAAACTTTATCAAAAGCCACATATTTGATCATTTAAGAATAACCTCGACAACTATCCCCATTAATTTTACTTATCCAAAGCTGTAGCTAGAACATTTACAGTGTGCATGCTGTTTTAGGTAATAGCTAAAAATCTAGCTTTGATATTAGTAATATATTGGTATTTGCACTAGTAGCCAAAAGATGTATGAAGAAAAAAGAACACCTATCATATCATTGTGAAAGGAATGATTGTTATTAAGATGTTCCTTTACTAAGCATGAATATATTGGACTTCTTCAATATTGGTGCAATGAACATAACCTGGCATCCACCTATATGTTTGTGTGACACAGTGTTGCCACTTTTTTTTGTATAAAGTATAGGAGTGTTTAAAATAGAAAGATACTTTGACGAAATTATATATGCTTTAAAAAACTTATACAGAAGTAAAATGCTTCACATTTGTATTTAGGTAAATGTGAAGTATTTTACTTCTGTAAAATGTAAAAATGTACACGCCACAGCCACAATTTTTGAATTCATATTAAAAAGCATTCATAAAATAGAATTTTTTATTTTAAATATAGCTAAATACTTTTGTTTAACCTAATTTTTTTTTCATTTAACTTTACTTTATTCTGTAGTTTATAAAGTTTCTAAACTATTAATTTTTAAAATCCACTAGGAAACTAAGTTCTATTTTACAACTATTTTAAATGTAAGTATTTATAGGTATAAGTATTTTAAATGTAACATATAATTTTATTTTATAATATTTATAGGTATAACTTTAATGCTTTTAATTATATATACATACATACATATATATATATATATATATATATATATATATATATATATATATATATATATATATATATATATATATATATTTCACATTTTTGTTTAATTATATATGTATTTTTCAATTTTACATTTTCATTTCATATAATATAAATCTTGCCAATAATTTTATATGTGAGAGTGGGAAATATTTGAGTATATGGCAACACTGACGTATATTAAGCTTACATTTAACGTCAAATATATCAATGAGGTTATGTTCATTGCATCAATATTGAAGAAGTCCAATATATTTATATTGACAATTTCGTCCACATCACATTACAATTGGTGCCCAAGAAAATGCCCGGACATAGTTTTTCACTCCTTATGTGATTAACAAATCTAACAAACTTCAAAAGTACTTTTCAAATAATACAGAAATTTTCTAATTTTTATTCTATTTCTAGACAAAATGAATTTAAGGTACTTTTCATGAGACACATTTTCTGTAGGATTGAGTTATATCTTTCAGTAAACATGTTTATTACATTTACGTACTTAAACTAAACTCAGTCGATTAAATGGTAAATCATTAAGTGGTGTAGTTACCTTTTGAAGATTATCTTAGCCTTCTGGCTTCACGTTCAGATTCCAGGAGGGTGAGGATGTCTCCTTCTCTTACGGGTCCCTTAACGTTCCTGATGATTTGACGGTTTTGTTCGCCAAGAAATTCAACTTTTACTTGCGTACATTGTCCCTGGGATCCAGTTCTTCCCAAAACTTTGATTACACGAGCAAGAACTACGGGTTTATCCATGTTTTTAAGTTAATTTGTGGAAATTATTTGCAACAAACACGTGCACCAAAAGCACCGCTGCTAAGAAAGGATGAATAAATGACAGTTGACAAAAGACATGGAAAATGTTTGTTCGTTATATAAACTCTTCTTCTGGAAATTTTTTATACAATTGTTAATCAGTAAATTTGACAAAGAGAAAAAGAAAATAAATAAATGTTTCCGTTTTAATTGGGTTTGTGTTGGGATATTGATTTGTATAATATTATATACTTAATACTTATACTTAATATTTAAATACTTTTTTTACAAACTATATTCAATTAGGTCAGTATTGATTTTATCTGATAAAAAATATCCGATTGAAACAGCTTATAAAATATATTATTTTTTATAAGACAAATAAAATGATGTTAAAAAATAAATTAAAATGATTGCATGACTTTCCTAAATGTTAAAATTTTCGCATCTTAAGGTTGTCACCATTGTTAGTCACATGATTTTTGTCACCATTAGCGTTCATATACGTCATTTCATTAGTGTCAATGTTAAGTTAAAAACCATAATCACGTATTTTATTCTGCGTTGTGCGTTGAAATGTAATCTATAACTCGAATTAAAAAAAATTAGCATAGTTATTATTTAACCAGTGAATTAATCGTTAAGGGTTTATTTTAAAATATGTACAACATATTTTAAACATGGATTACAAAAGAAGAGGATATGTGATATGTACCATAGTGTTTTTTATTTTATTTGTAAATATTGCGTCGCTTCAGAATGTAAGTCAAACAATCGTTTCATCAGAATCCCCACTGACTAAAGAAAATGTTACTGAAGCAGAATTAAAGAATCAAGTTGAGAAAGCGACTCCAGTGCCAAGCAAAGATTTACTAAATGTTACTATTACAACTGCAACTACACCAACTATTGTTACAAATACGACAGAAGCTACTGTAGAAAAAACAGATAATGCAACGACAGTGGTAAAGCAGACCAATACAACATCAGAAAATGTTACTACTGCACAAACAGCCGACCCAGTACCAGTACTGCCAGCCAAAGAGGCTGCTGAAGATGAACATAACAGTTCTATGGCAATATTTTTTGTACTATGTGTTTTAGCTTTGGGAATTTTGCTGATACATTTAATGCTTCAGACTCACTTCCAGTATGTCCCTGAAAGCATTGTTATAGTTTTCTTAGGAGCTTTAATAGGATTGATTATGAATGCTCTGTCTAGTAGAAATATAAGTAATTGGAGAAAGGAAGAAGCTTTCTCTCCTACAGCTTTCTTCTTAATACTTTTGCCACCTATTATATTTGAATCAGGATATAACTTGCATAAAGGTAACTTCTTTCAGAACATAGGCTCGATACTGGTTTTTGCCATATTTGGAACAACCATTTCTGCTTTTATTATTGGCTTTGGAATATATTTCCTGGGTTTAGCAGATGTGGTGTATAGATTAGGTTTTGTAGAATCTTTTGCATTTGGTTCACTGATTTCTGCTGTTGATCCTGTGGCCACAATTGCAATATTCCATGCTCTTAATGTAGATCCTATTTTGAACATGTTGGTATTTGGGGAGAGTATTCTTAATGATGCCATTGCTATTGTTCTTACTAATGCCGCTCTGGAATCTAACAATCCCGATATGAATACTGGTGAAGCTATTGTTTTGGGTATAGAGAGGTTTTGCTTGATGTTCTTTGCTTCTGCTCTTCTTGGTGTGGTTTTTGCACTTGTTAGTGCACTTTTATTAAAACATGTTGATCTGAGAAAGAATCCTTCTCTAGAATTTGGCATGATGTTAGTGTTTACATATGCTCCTTATGTCCTGGCTGAAGGCATTCATCTTTCTGGTATAATGGCAATTTTGTTCTGTGGAATTGTTATGTCGCATTATACTCACTTCAATCTGTCTACTGTTACTCAAATCACAATGCAGCAGACTCTTAGAACTCTAGCTTTTATTGCAGAAACTTGTGTTTTTGCTTATTTAGGTTTAGCTTTGTTTAGTTTTAAGCATAGGGTAGAACCAGCACTGATTGTTTGGAGTATTGTTTTATGCCTACTAGGAAGAGCATGTAATATATTCCCACTAGCAATTCTAGTCAACAAATTTAGAGAACATCAGATAACCAAAAAGATGATGTTCATAATGTGGTTTAGTGGATTGAGAGGAGCTATCTCTTACGCCCTCTCCCTCCATTTGAATTTTAGTGATGAAACTAGACATGTGATAATTACTACTACTTTAATTATTGTACTTGTTACCACTCTATTTTTCGGAGGATCTACTATGCCTCTTTTGAAGTTTATGCAAGCTACTAAGAATCCCTCGAGGAGACTCAAGAAGCGCAAGAAGGACAGGGAAGTCACTCTGAGTAAAACTAGAGAGTGGGGCCAAGCATTGGACTCTGAACATCTATCAGAAACTACAGAAGGAGAAGTGGAAGTTTCTTTTGTCTCTGACCGCATCAAAGGCTTTGCTAAATATGATCTGAAGTATTTCATTCCATTTTTTACTAGAAGATTCACCCAACAAGTGAGTAATTTATTATAATACATTCTTGTTTGTGATTATTTTGTATATTTTTAGAACTCTTTAACCCATAATGGGTTTCTATTTATCATGTGGTTTTAATATAGATAAAAAATAAATAATTTATATAATAATCAGTTAAAACATAGTTCTTTTTATGAATTCAGAGAAACTTTAAAATTGTTGATACTCTTTCAGTACATTTTTTAACATTATTTTGACTATTAATTGATATTAAGCAGGTGTTTCTATAAAGCAGATATTGAAGTTTAATTTATATTCTTAATTAGGAATCAATGGGGTAATTAGGAAAGTCAATGCTTTGGACTTTTTAAGATTATCTTCTTTCAATTCCATTGATTGTTAACAAATTTTAAATTATTTGATGTTTTTTTTTTGTTCTTTCTAAGTAAGCCATTGATGTAGATATATTTCTAAAGTATCTATCTTGTGCTAATGATGAGCTGGTTCTAGTCAACTTGGAAGGTGTTTTTTAACTGAACAAAAAAATGCAGTGTTTTTATTTTCAGTGTTTATTTTTTAATACAATTCCTTCTTTGTTCAATACACTTGATAATATATTTTTCCCAACATTTTTTAACCCTTTAAAATAGTCATTTTGCAATAAACTCCCGAAATAATCTGAAATTTTGAATCTGGTCTCAGCTAACATCCCTAAAAAGCTTGCTTCGAGTTGTTAATATTATTTTTTAGGTTGTCTATATTAAATAATGATTTATTAAATAATTTTAAATACAGAAAAGTGTCAATTATCTGAACTAATTGGGGGACATAGTTGTTCAGAAAACCGATTTGTTTAGATAATTAACCTATATTGATTATAGTCATACATATTTATCCACAAGTGAATGAAAGCCACATTTATATACCTACATATTTATTTATATCTTTAATGGGAAATAGGAATTAAACAAAAAAGTGTTGTTCTTTAAAAAGTTCCATGCTGCTCCGATCATGTAGGATGCATCCTTCAAATCAATTATTCTTTGATTTCTTATCAGGCTTTCTTCTCCCTCCTCTTCTTTTTCCAAAAGTAATTTACATAAAATATCTTTTCTATAAAACTGTTTGAAAGTTTTATTAACACCTTTATCCATGGGCTGTAATAATGAAGCCACATTAGGTGGAGGAAACATGACTTTTCTAAAATCGTCTTTTTCATTTACGATGTCACATGATGGATGAGTTGGGGCGTTATCAAGAAGCTAGTAGAATGTTTTCTCTCTTTTTACCATTTTTTAATTGATGGACGTTAATGGAGGGTATAAAAGTTCTTATAAACCAGTCCATGAAAATTGTACTATTCATCTAAACACTCTTTTGCAAAGTATAAACGATAGGCATGGCATTCATATTAAAGTATTTAAAACAATGTGGTTCCTTGCTTTTACCAATGACAAGCATGGACAATCAGTGGCTGCCAGTAGCATTAGCACAAGCTAAGGCAGTGATACAATCCTTGCTTATTTTAGGTCCAGGTGCTGCTATTCACGTCATGACGCAAGAGTTTTTCATGGCAAAGCTTTCCCATTGAAAGACCAGTTTCATCTGCATTGTAAACATTTTCAAGTGCATAATTTTCTTCCTTCAGTAATTCACTTAGTCTTATTTTGAATGACTCTGCTTCTGATAAATCAGCAGATAGTTTTTCTCCTTGTATTTGAAGCTCACGAATGCCATGTCTCTACTTAAATTGTTTTAACCAGCCTGTGCTTGCTTGAAAATTTGATGAAACTCTGAGTTTTTCATTGAATTGAACTGCTTTTTCACACAGAATCGGACCAGAAATAGGTTTTCTCTGGGATATTTTTTGAGTAAACCACTTATAATTGATATGAGGTTGAATGCTCAAATAAATGAACTTCTTGGATCCTTAGACAGTCAGATAAATTTGAAATTTTGAAGTATCAAAGGTCATCAGCAAATAGCAAAAATTCACAAAACGTTATTCCTTGAGAAATAATATTAATAAACAAGTTAAACAGAAGAGGACCCACATGTGAAACCCCTGTGGAACCCCTTAACTGACTAAGATAGGAATCCAGGGTGAACCCTTTAACATGTTACCTGCCGTTTCGGCGTAAAAAAAATTGCTCTGCTCGCCAGCGAGGTGTATTTGACCGAAAATTTTAATGTGACTGTGGTGCCGCCTCGGTCAATTTTAAAAGTATTACAAATTCCTCTAAGGTAGGCAATGTGTTAAAAGATAAATGGAACTCTTGCATCAATGTAAGTACTTAACCATGAAAGAAACCACTCAGGAAAGCAAATACATCTTAATTTAAAGATGAGCAAAGAATGGATTACTGTGTCAAAGGCCTTTGAGAAATTGATATAAATGTAGTCCACTTGGTACTCAACCTCAAAAGCCCTGGCAATGCAGACATAGATTTACAGTGCCTAAATCCATGTTTCTCATTAATCAAGAGATTTCTACAATGGCAGATAACAGCACACCTATAATTTTTATACTGTCTCTGTTAGAGATATATAACTGTCACGCCACTTACTAGGGAAGGTGTGCAGTCTCGAAGATAAATTAAATAATGCAAGTAACGATTTAAATAAACTGTAGATACATCTTTTTAAGAAATGTGTAGGAATATTATCAGGACAATAACTCAGGTTATCCTTGAATCCATTTATCTTGACTCAAAACTTTAGAAAGTGAAGATTGAATAAATAAACACAATTGAATTTTCTATAAACTTCTAATTCCTTTTATGGATGATCTTATGACGATACTTTATAACAAATAATTACCCTACTGAACTTATTTTAACATCGAAAATAATAAATAACATAGAAATATGTATATAACAATAGTATCTTTTTGCCATTGGAATATTTTGAATCAAATTAAGTAATTTCCACATACATGAAACAGTAATTTCCCTCTCTATGAAGTATTTTTTCATAAACCTAATGATTTATGACACTGGCAATTTGTTTTTATAAATTTATTAATATAATATAGAGGGATTATTGTATTAAGTTGTTTTTCACATTTATGCCGTTGTAAATATTAAAATCAGAGGGCTAGTCATTTT
Source organism: Diabrotica balteata (assembly GCA_918026665.1). NCBI lineage: Eukaryota > Metazoa > Arthropoda > Insecta > Coleoptera > Chrysomelidae > Diabrotica > Diabrotica balteata. The sequence continues at coordinate 103,597,971 of OU898283.1, read as the reverse complement.
CTTCAGAATCCTTTATATTTTTTGTAACTCCAGGTAACTTGTAGTATAAAATCTAATAAACAACTTGCAATCTGATAGCTGTAATCATTTCCTTTAATTAACTTGTGGTATCATGCATGAACATTCAATTGGCAAATGGGCAACCTTGAAATTTGCAACAGTATGTTGAGCAATCTTCAAATAAATCACAGATAGATAATTGTTGAAGATAATTTTAAAATACAACCATGTATATTGCCGAAAGTGTACAAAAGGTTATGTAAATTAGATTTTAATTGGTTCATAGTTAACGAATCTTTCAAATTATTAATATTTGGGATAGCTAGCTTCGTTTATCTTGATTTTTTTAATTGAGTCAACGGCAAGGAGTTTGATTCTAATAAGTTCTACAGTCTGTCTCACATTGACTGTCAGTTTACGGAAGTTAGAGCAATGCAATCCTCAGTGGCGGCTTGTCAATAAAATTATCGGTAAAATTAACCAAAAAATGTTGGTAAAAGATAAATATTACCTTAAAGAAAAGTATAAAGACTTTGGATTCGGAGTTCCTGTAGTCCTGCACTTACCGAAGAAGTACAGTGAAAACAAAGAATAATTTTCCTTTGATAATTATTTTACCTCCGTACCTTTGTAAGAGAAGTTAAAAAGTGAACAAATTCTAGGGTGTGGAACAATTATTAGATCTTATAAAAAGTTTCTTCATAATAATTTGAGTACTCATAAATCTATGAAGCACGGAGATTTTGATTATAGGATTTTGTCATTGGACATTGAAGTGTGGAAATGGAAGAACAATAAAGTTGTTCACTTGGCCAGTAATTACCACGGTTGTGAGGAAATAACTGCCCAAAAGACTCAAAAACATAGTTCTAATGCCGATATTGTCGTTCATATGATTGTAAAAGATTACAATAAATTCATGGAGGTGTCATCCATGATAATTGTTTGAGAACAGCTTATCGACTAAACAGACGCTGTAAGAAATGTTTGCATAGACCATTTTGGGTCTTGATAGACATATCATTAAACAATACTTACATAATATTCTGCGACATAAGAACGAGGTAATCTCTTTTAGATTTCCGAAGAGGAGTTTTTACCATCAAAACAAGGAACACGAGACAAGGTCTACTTCGAAAAACGAAAAAGGGGAACAAATCATTCAGTCCCGTCCGATGCAAGCTTTTCAAATAGAGGCTTCTACTTCACAAAATATGGTGCCCAAAGAGGCAGATATCATGGTTTTAAAGATTGATGTATTTTTTTTTTTCGATGAAAATCTCCATATTTTTCATTAGGTACGTAATGACTTACTACTACTACTATGTACTACCAACACTAAATTACTCTACACAGCCTGATGGTACTTTCAAGTACCGCGTTATTTTTTTGTGTTAAAAGTTTTGAAAAATTTTGAAAAAAATTATACTTCTCTTTTGAATGTACTTTTAAAAATATTTCATCAAAAAATTAAAATTTTTGTATTATTTTTATGATCCGGCAACTAATGGTTAAAAATTTAGCCATTAGGCTACTCAAATTGTTGCAATTTATTTATAGCTGTGATATGTGTGGTATAGTATAACGATTGAATTTAATATTGGAGAATTGTACAAAAAAAAACGTTATTGTTTATTCTTGTTAAAAATATAAAATCTTACATACTTCAAATATGTACAAAGTCTCAACCCTGTTGTAGATATTAATGAATTGTATAAAAGGAATTGTTTATCAATATTTCTTAATTTTATTTTGTTAATTCCTTTTCAGGTAAGTTTCTGATATTCTCAGGCAGAACATTAAAATATTTTATTACCCTGGTCCATTATGACCCCTTTTCAAACGTCAATATGCTGGTATCATATTTTGCTTGTGCCTAGTATCCAAACGGTGCTGATCTTTGTGATTTCTATAAAGTTTGATATTCCTCTTCATGAATTGAATCGAAGGTTTTCTGGAATGTACTGTGCCAGTACAGTAAGTTCCAAACCTTCATAAGCCTGACGGCAGTCTTCTCTGAATATCAAACCAGCAAGCACCCCCACTGTCTTTCTCTGCAAATACTCTGTGGGTGTCAGAGTGTGTAACATTTCGGTGATCAAGCGATAAGTATAGTAATGCTTTTGTTGAGATGTGTTCTAGCGATCTGTTTGTTATTTAGTTTGATCCTGATGCCTTTCTTGATGATTGGTTACGAATTATTGTCTATACTCCAGTCGCCAGAGACGAAACTACCAAGCTAATTTTTGTCGATATGACACTCTGATCAAAAGATATCGAATTTTTACCATCGAGTTAACACAAATTTGATTTAAAACTGAATTCGCGCGCGTAACTGACATTTAAAATCGACAGTGGCTTTAAGCGTTGTTTTTGAGAGAACGGTTAATTTTATACAAAAAGTGCTAATAAACATTTTTGTTTATAATTATCTCAGCTACATTTTTTATTTGAAACATTTTTTTCTACAGCGTACAGATTTTTGATAAATTGATTTTTTCCATTTCCCCTCCCTTACTAGGGGGCGTTTAAGGGTGAAGCCGGTGGGTAAAACTATTTTGCATCTTTTTGAGGTCCCAAATTGACATTGAGAGCAAAATTCAGCTTGTTCGTATGGTTTTTTTACTTTTAGAGGTCAAATTACTAATGTTCGATTTTACATTCACTAAAAAATCTTGATATTGCGGCAGGATATTGAGAATTGTACAACATTCTAAAGTTTGATTGTATTTACTTTCCAATGTAATTGGTATATTTCCAAAAACGCGTCTATCTTTTTATTTTCAATCATATGACTCATAATCCAAGGCATGTTACTATTTCACATTACCATCTATTGATCAAGAAATTGGCAATATAAAGTTATTGATACAATTTTTATTGTCTTTGTTATAAATAGACAATATTGATTTTTGCCGCATTTTAACTTTATCTAATAAATTGGCAAGTTGTTTTAATGGAAAATTTTCAATCTATAAAATTATATTTGTGCTTGCGGTATGTTTGAAATAATTTTTTCAAGGTGATAATAGTCGTGAAGTGAGTCAGCGGCAAACGACTATGTTGTTTATGTGGCAAATACAAATTACCCACATTTATATACGAGACGGACCACATTAAAATCTTTGATCTTTCAATATAATTTTTCATTGAATTCGTTAGGGCTCTTCTAATTCGTTTATTGTGGTGATTCACACTGTATTCTTGTCGTATTGACTTTTCTGTAGTTACAGTTTTTTTCTTTTCTGTTATTTTTATATGGTTTTCTCCAGTTTTTCAGTTTTATTATTTTAGTGACACTAATAACCTGTTTCTTACATCTCTCTTTAGTTTAGATAATCGGTCTTATAAAAATTCTTCTCCAAGATTAACCCTTTCGCTCATGATTTTTTTAACTCGGCCTAAAAATTTTAAATTTTGAATATTGGTTATTTGAATTTGTTTAAGATTTATGGAGTTTGTTTCAAGTCAAAAAGTTTTTCCATTTTTGAAAAATAGCATGTTCACACATAAGGACACTGTGAGACAACGGGGTAAAAATACTGTGGGTTAGAGAAAAAAAATATACTAAAACCCATGATAATATTTATTCAATGCACATTATACATAAATTATATACTGTGGTACTCAAAACAATTGTTAATATTGGTCAAACATAAATGAACTTTGCATTTGAGGCAAGATATACGAGTTTTTCCCTTGCATCCAGGTTTCTTGCAACGCGAAGCATTTTTCGATTTATCAATAGTAGGTAAATGTCCTACATTGTCCAATCTTATTTCCCTTACTGGTCGTAGTTCAATGATATTTCTTTTATGTGTTTTTAGTTCAGGCCTTATCGAAAGTGTTTGTCCTCTTTTTCTATTGACTGTTTTTTTATAGCTTAAAGAACTTCAGCAATTTCTGCACAAAAGTGCACGAAATCTAAGATTGTTTGCTTTGGTATTTGCAAATTTGTTTCTTGCCTGCTATATTCTAGCTAGGCATTCGTACATGCTAAATCTATACCATGTGTGAACATTCACAACGTCCATTTGCGTGACCTAATAAAGGTCCTGTACAATGTTAGTAAGAAATTTAATTTTTCAACACCTTCCATTGACAAAAGGTAATCCTTTATTACCTGTGGTCTATTTATTTCTATATAGGTCTTGTTTCTTTTGTTCCATCGTATACACTTGTCGATCGTCCCAATTCCTATATAATTTGATGCCATTATTATAGGTTTGTTATCATACCACTTTGTCATAATTACCTCCCCATATTTTTTCTGTAGTACCACGTCTATGGTTTTTCATTATTTTATCAGCAGAGAAGCTAGGGCTACTAAATCTATTTTGTCGTGCAGTACAAATGGCAAAGATATTTTTTTGGCGCAGAGTTTGTAACAACTAATAACTAGAGAAATAATTATTAAAATAGACTTTGCAATTATCCTCTGTGATGCGATCACATAGCTTCAAAACGACAGCTGCGCCTTACCCGAAAACTGTCATTTCTGTTTTATCCAATTCCGTTTTAGCTCCCTGATAAATTATAAAATCGAACATCTGTGCACTTGCACCGCAAATTGCAAATATTTTTATTCTCTATGGATTTGGTTTGTTTTTTATATATTACTTCACATTGATTGATCCTTTGAACGGCACCATTTTTTCATCAATTGACAGATTTGTCCCTAATGGAAGTGAAAGCAAACAAGCGCGTACAAGTGAGAACGTCACTTTTCAGTAAGAAAACAAAGCCAAATATCAATGTATTCCACTGGCGACTGCGTATTCCACAAAAATGCACCTTTTCAAACATATAAATAATTTTTACAAAGCATTTTTACAAAATCTTACTAAAACTTTTCCGATAGTTTCTTCTACTTGCCAACAGATAGGGTCTAGTGCACAAATAAGGAATATTTAGAGGTCCTCTAACATGGACAACATGAGTAAACAGTGATATTATTATAAGTTCGTATAACTGAGCGCTTAGAAATGTCTGTGAACATTTGTGGACGCCGTGAGCGAAAGGGTTAAAAATACCCACGTGGCTAATTTGGTTTTTTTGTAAATTATTGTATAAAAATTCATACCACTATTAACTATAAAATTATAGTGTTCTTAATATCAATACATTTATTTTTATTTATTTATTTATTTAATACACTGGATAAACCCATTAGCAGTTTAAATTATAATATGCAATATCACAGTTAGGATTCAAAACTTGAAATTACTTACAATATAAAATCAATATCAAGAAGTTTAAAAAATGAGACTAAAATCTTACATACCTACTAAAAATATAATAAGAACAAAATTTAATAATACCAATATACATATCACAATAAAGAGATCTTTATTGTGATATGAAGTGAGTTAAAGTTATATTGAAAATATTATAATCAAGAATTTGTGTTGTGAATATCATAGGTTGTTCTGTGGAAAGGAATATTGAAAACATTGTGGTAACGTAGAGCTTGATGGGGAACATTAAAGTTAATCTGGCTTAACAGGTTTGAACAATCAATAAATCCATGTATGATCTTATATATAAATAGCTCCTGACATGTCACGACGGTTCTTGAGTGAGGGTAAAGATAATTGTTGTTCGATATGGGAATAATCATGATTTTCAATAGTAGTGTGGACATAATAAGCACAGTATCGCAAAAATGTATGCTGGACTCTTTCTAGGGTATCAATATTGTTCTGAAAATCTTCTCTTCATCGAGGTCGGCAATTATCATAGCTATTGTTGAATTTTGCTCTATCCTTTTCTATTCTGATTTTGATCTCCTGATGGAGATCAAAATTCTGATTGTAATCATTTGTGGAGTTAATCATTGTTCCCAGATATGCATATTTGCCCACTTGTTCGGCGTTGGTTCCGTTTATTAAAAGATTCTCGTTATTTCTTTGAGTTTTCGATATTCTCATAAATTTCGTCTTCTTGACGTCCATTGTTAGCTAAGCTAGCTCCGCTATTCTGGTCACCAGTCTCTGAAGATCTTCAATATTTTCGGCTAAGATCACAGTGTCGTCCGCATATCTAATGTTGTTCATGGGAACGCAATTTACCTTTGTTCTAGCTGTTTCACACTCAAGAGCATTTTTTCAGGATCTCTTCGGAGTAGGCATTAAAAAGAATTAATTAACGTCTAATTTCAATTTCTTCTGACAGCTGTTCGTTAACACGTACTTTTGCTCGCTGTTTATAGTATAAATTTGATATGATCCTGAGGTCTTGTTGTCAATATTCTTTGATTTCAGGACATTCATTAATTGTTTATATCGTACTTTATCGAATGCTTTATTATAGTCAATAAAACATGCGTATATATCTTGATTGACGTCCAGGCATCTTTGTAACAGTTTATTAAGTGAAAAAAGAGCTTCACGCGTTCCTAGGCCTTTGCGAAAACCAAATTGTGTATCATTAACGTCTATGGCCAGTTTGTAATATATTCGGTTATGGATGACTTTTAGTAGTAACTTTAGCACATGAAACATTAAGCTAATGGTGCGGTAATCGCTGCATTCTCTTGCGTTTTTCTTTTTGGGGAGACAAATAAAAATCGACCTTAACCATTCTTTGGGTAATACGCCTTTTGAAACGTGTTATGAAAATAGGGTGACCAAATAACTGAACAGTATTCCAAAGTAAGCAACAATACACCAATCTTGTTGAATCAATGGAAAAATACTTGCAATTTCTAGTAAAGAAACCTAGAAGTTAAGATACCTTCATTGAAATAGAGTTTATGTGGTCACAGAAAGTAAGCTTCTCATCAAAAATTACACCCAAATTCCGAATAGAATAAACATAATACTATAGCTTGTTTCAATTCTATTTACTTTACCAGAAAAACTTATAAAACAACATTTTTTATATATAAGTGGAATTTGTTCTGATTGCACCAATTTCGTAGTCCGTGTAAGTCATCTTGCAACAAGGCTTGATCTTTTAAGCTATCTATAACTTTCCAAATTTTCAAGTCATCCGCCAACATTAGACATTTGTTATTTAGGAAACAGTGAGTGATGTCGTTAACGAAGATATTAAAAAGAAGTGGAGAAGTGTGGCCTCCTTAGAACTCTAGATGTTACTGATATACTATCAGACAGATGACAACCTATCTGGACTCTTTAAGTTCTGAAGCTATTTGGTGAAAAATTCTTCTAATAATTTAATTTTATCTTACTCATTTATATTGACAATTCAGACATACATTATACATTTTAAAGTAGACGACTTTAAAATGATATTGCCAATATTGTTGAGTTGCGTTCCTGGGACGACTTTATTGTAAGGTAGATAGTTCATTCGATTACATGAAATCAACTCTAACTTGAGATTATCCGTCAGAAAAAATCATAGCATGCAATTCGTCTTTAAAAAGACAAACACATGCCATGATGACAATAAAACTCTCCTGTTACTGATTCCATAGTAAACTATTATTATTAAACGTCAATAAACGCACTTTAATTTTGGCTTATTCCCATTTAAATAGTAATTTCTTTGACTTCTACCAGATATAGAGTTTTTAATCCATTCAACAAACCTCACATGAAAGCTTACATTAATTAATTTGCCCAAAAGTATTTATGTGGTGATCTACACGATCACCATTAACCGATCGGTATTATGGTGATCTACACGATCAAATGCTTTGGAAAAATCTGTGTATATTGCATCTACCGGAAGAATGTTCCACATGCAAGTGGTATTTGATTAGTGAATTGAAAATTAAATACTTAATTATTAACTTCAAAACATTTCTATGATGACTAATGAATAAATGATAAATGTAAGTGAATTAACAGAAAATAAAACTATACAGTCATTCAGTAAATAGTATATAATTTGTATTTCAAGATATGATATGTACAATAAATAATTTTATTAAAAACGTTTGCTTTTATCTAAGGTCAAAGTGAAATAAACTTCTATACTGTGGATTTTTTAACAAAAAACTGTACTCTTAGAATAAATATATGATAAAATACCACGCCATTATAGAAAATTCGCTTTAAAAAGACGCCGAAATCTCTGCAGAAAATGTATAGGTTTTCTTTATATAGGTCTATTTTTTTTGTATAACACCTTTGCGATGTTTGTATACTGCTATATGGTCACAAATGATCAATTATCAGTTATTTTCTGACCTATCTTAATAAACAGCAAATACCTAAATCTAAGGGCTTACCCTATGGCTTACTCTTATTTTATTTATCAACTAATGCACTACAACTAACATACAATAACCTCACACTATACTCTGCTTTTTACACTAAACTGTTACACACTTACACTAACTCAAATGGTTTTGTCCTTATGAGTCTTCTCTGTAGTTCAGTGTTGTCAAGAAGCTGGATTGCCTCGACATTCACATGACTATATAGCCTCTGCTCATGACTTGCTGCTGTTCTCGTGATTATTTCGATCACAGTTTCCATACCCAGGACCTGGTGCAGTTACAGTTACGGATATACCAAGGAGCATTAATAATGTTTCTCAGTACTTTGTTTTGAAATTTCTGGATAATATGTAGATTACTAGCTTTGGTACAGCCCCAGAGTTGGCACCCATATACCCATATTGGCCTCAGTCTTCTTCTTTGTCAACCATTTTCCATCCACTCCTGAATGTAGGTCTCTCCCAATTGCTTCCATCTTTCTCTATCTTGTGCCAATCTAATCCACTGTTTGTCTGCCACTGCTCTTATGTCATGTATCCATTTTTTTTTTTGAGGTCTTCCCATGCTTCTTGTTGTCGTCCTTGGTCTCCATTCTAGAATTCTCCGTGTCCACCTGTTGTCATTATATCGGGCTACGTGACGTGCCCAGCGCCATTTCATTTTTGTAATTTCTTCCACAATATCCATAATATTCGTTCTACGTTTTATCTCGGTGTTTCTAATCTTGTCTCTTAGTGATATTCCGAGCATGATTCGTTCCATTGCTCTTTGCGTTGTTTCTAATTTTTTAGCAGATTTTTTGGTAAGGGCTACTGTTTCCAAGCCATAGGTACAAACTGGTAGTATGCATGTGTTATACACCTTTTTCTTTAAGTTTATAGGAATGGAGGTGTTTTTCAAGATATGTGCTAGTTTGCCGAAAGCGCCCCATGCCAGTTGTGTTCTTCTTTTAATTTCAGCATCTTGATTTGGTTTTCCTAGTTTGATAACATGACCTAGATATACATAATGTTCAACATTTTCTATGGTATGATTTTGTATTGTTATATCTGTATGGTCTCGGCTCAGTATTTTTGTTTTGCTGTAGTTCATTTTTAAGCCTACCGCTCCTGAAACTACATTTAATGGCCATAAACTGGCCTCAGTACTTGCTTGTAAATGGATAATTTATTATGAATAGATAATGTTGAATTTTTTTCAATTAGCCAATACAATTTCTTATATCTAATATCAAGCTCCCCTCGCTTCTTTGTGACATGCACTTTCCAGCGCAGCTTCGCGTCTAGGATGATGCCCAAGTATTTTGCTGATGTTGCGTAAAACTCAGATGGAAGGATGGTGTAGATGAGGATGATAGAAAGATAGGCGCAGCAAACTGGCAACGGTTGGCAATGGATAGAACTGACTGGCGTAATAGACTTGGAAAGGTCGAGGCTCTTTCATAGGGCTGTAGCACCATTGATGATGATGATGCATAAAGAACTTGGGTATCATTTATTCTGACTGGAAAAGTTAATGTGTGCAGATTTAGTTTCATTTAATTTTATTCGCCATTTTCTGGTCCAATTATCTATTTTATTTACTGATAGTTGCAACTTATCAGTCGCTTCTTCACTAGTGTCTCCTATCGCTAGTATGGCTGTATAATCCGCAAAGGTGACAATAGTGTTTTGTTTTAGTTCTTTAATGTCACATTGATATTAAAGGTACAGGACCGGACCTAAGACACTCCCTTGTGGCACGCCAGCTTTGATCTCCCTTAAGTCGGTGTACACTTCTTCTTGTTTTACTCTGAAATATCTATTCGCAATGTATGATTTTAAGATTTCTGAGTACTGTTTAGGCATGAACGTTCTTAGTTTATAGTTTAAACCCTCATGCCACACTTTATCAAACGTCTGTGCTACTACCAAGAAGATTGTAGAGCAGACGTTCTTTTCTTCTTATGTTTTTTCTATTATGTTCATTATTATGTGAACTTGATCTATAGTGAAATGTTGATTTCTGAAACCAAATTGATGATTTGGTATAAGATTTTTTCTTTCTATTATTGGTTTTAACCTTTTCAATAGAAGTTTTTCAAATAGTTTTGACATCACCGGAATTAGTGATATTGGTCGATAGGATGACACTTCATTAGGAGGTTTACCTGGTTTGGCGATCATAATGACTTCGGCTACTTTCCAGAGTCTGGGAACATATCTCAATCTAAAAGCAGCATTTATTAGGAGTATCAGCTTAACTATGGCTTTTTTTGGTAGATTTTTTATAGTTCTCCTGTTATGAGATCATATCCTGGAACTTTCTTATAATTTATATTCTCTTTTATCTCTGTTGATACTTCTCTACATGATGTCAACGTTATTCTTTCTTCAGTTTGGAATGGTTCTTACCATCTCAGTTCTTCACCATCATTGTCTTTGGGTTTGAACGTGCTTTCTAAATGATCTGCAAATCGTTCTGTTTTCTGTTCATTACTTCTAGAACAGTTGCCGTTTTCCAACTTGATAGGAGGAGAATGAATAATTGGTCTCTTCATTCTTTTTGTTGCCTTCTATAACGAATAATCTGTGTTCTGGTCAGCTGTTAAATTACTTAAAAAATAATTAATTGTTGAATTTTTTATATTCTGTATTTCCCTTTTTAGTTTTTGTGTAGCAATATTTAGACTAGTTTTGTCTCGTGGATCTCTGTATTGCTGCCATTTTTTTCTTAACTTCCTTTTTTTCTACTACGATTTCTCTGATTTCTTTTGGATAGTTGTTCCCTTTTGTTCTAGAAGTTATTGTGAAGTATATGTGGGAGTATTTTCCCAAACTACCTGTTGGATATTTTTTATAAAACCTTCTAATTCTAACACACAAAAAAAGGTTTCTTCTTCATTAATAGAGTTTTAATAATCATAAAATTAGAATATTAACAAACAAAGCATGCAAAAAGCGTATAAAAAAATATTTATTGATACATTTTTATACTAAATAAACAAATAAAATACAACTAAAGTTAACTGTAAACAATGTATTGCTCATGTCAAATTAAAAACACACAGTTTGGTGTTATCTGTATAATTATCTAAATAAATACCAAAGTAACATACTTAAACAACGCCAGCATTGTTACTGCTCCCATTAACCTGCATAATAATAACTAGGTATCGCATGGAAAACACTAAACCTCGTTTAAATATATATGCTTAAATTTGAACAATACGTATTAAAAAATAATGTCATTTTATTATTTAACTCCTTTATTTGCTCATCTGTCTGGATAGTCAAGCAGGTTCAGCATTTTCTAACGATGATTAACCTATAGATGATGATCAGTTTCTAGATAGTTATCTCCATTTCCAAGAGAGATACAGGGAAAGCTTTCGTAGACTCCAGTAAATAAAGACATCTAAAATAACAAAAATTCCCGGAAAGCCAAATATTGGTGGAGAGCTGGGGTTTACCATTACAAGTGAAGTTTTATTAAAAAAACCTTTAACAAAAGTTCTTTTTCTTGTAGTGCCTATCCGTTTCGGATGTTGGCGACCATCATGGCAATCTGCACTTTCCACACTGCTGCTCTAAAAATATTTGTGGTTGTTGTGTTGAACCACGTTCGTAGATTTTTCAGCCAGGAAATCCTTCGCCTTCCCGGTCCCCGTTTTCCTTCTACTTTTCCCTGCAAGATTAGTTGCAGCAGTCCATATCTTTCGCTGTTCCTCATGATGTGACCGAGGTATTCGATTTTGGCTGTTTTTATTGTGGTTAACAGCTCTTTTTCTTTTTTCATTCTCAACAGAACACCCTCATTAGTAACGTGGTCGGTATACGATATCTTCAGGATGCGACGATAAAGCCACATTTCAAAAGCCTCAATTTTCTTGCAGGTGGCGTTTGTGAGAGTCCATGACTCAACTCCGTACAACAGTACAGGAAAGATGTAACATTGTAGTAACCTGATTTTTATGGGCATTGATAAATCATGACATTTGAATAACTTAGCCATTTTTTGAAATGCAGATCTTCTTTCTCTATTCTACATTTGATTTCTTCCTTCTTAGAGATCATCATGCATTTTGTTTTCTTAGTGTTTAGTGAAAGTCCGTATCTCTGACTGATCTCTGTGATTCTGATCATTAACTCCTGGAGGGTTTCAGAGCTGTCAGCCAACACTACCGTGTCGTCCGCGTATCTAATGTTATTGATAGATTCTCCGTTGATTCGAATTCCAGCTTCAACATCACCCACTGCTTCCTGAAAGATTTCCTCAGAGTATATGTTAAACAGCAGTGGTGATAGTATACACCCCTGACGGACGCCACGTTTGATTTTGATGTCGTCGGATTCTCCTGCCTCTGTCCGGATAGATGATGTTTGATTCCAGTACAGATTGCTGACAATTCTTAAATCACAGGTGTTTATTCCAATATTGGTTAATATCTCTATTAGCTTGTCGTGCTTTACTGTATCGAACGCTTTATGGTAGTCAATGAAGCACGCATAAATATTCACGTCTCTACATCGTTGGAATAGCACTTGTATACTAAAGAGAGCCTCTCTCGTGCCCACTGCATTCCGAAAACCAAACTGTGTACGGCTGATTTTTTCTTCGCACAGTCTATATATCCTTTGATGTATGATTTTTAGAAATAATTTTAAAATATGACTCATTAAGCTGATGGTTCGGAAATCACTGCAGAATACGGATTTTGTTTTTTTGGTAAAGCAATAAAGGTCGACTTCAGCCATGTTCTTGGTATTACTCCGCTTAAATATATGTCATTAAATAATTTTGTTAGGAGTTGAATACCGTCGGTGTTAAATAGTTTTATGAGCTCAGCATATGCATTGTCAGGTCCAGGAGCTTTGCCATCTTTTAGTTGTAATATGGCTTTTTGCACTTCATCTGATGTGATTGGTAAGTGGTCATCACATATGTAGGATGGAGGTTGTTCGGATCTAATATCATCAAAGAGTTCTTGTATGTATTTTGTCCATATGCGGATTTCTTGATTTTTGTCTGTGATGATATTCCCCTGTTGGTCTCGTAGTTTGTTAGCTGTGTTGGATTTCTGAAGACCAGCTGCTTGTTTCACCTTTTTATGCATGTTAAACGTATCATGGTTTTGTTCTAACATCTCTATCTCTTCACACTGTGATTTTAACCAATTTTCTTTGGCCTTTCGCATTTCGGTTCTTATTTGTCTCTGAATCTTGTTGTACATTATTTTGTTGTTCTTTGATTTTCTTCTTTCTTCCATAAGTTGCAGTATATTGTCATTCATCCAACTTTTTTTCTTATCTTTCTTTTCTATTAGATGTTCTTCTCTGATCTTGTTAAAGGTTTCACATATATTTTGGAGTGATTCTTCATCATTATATGTTTGCTCCATATTACTTAGCTTTTCTGAAAGAATCTGTGCGACTGTTTCTTTTGTTTTGTTATCTTTTAGTCTTCTCATATCGCACTTTTTGTTACTATTCTTTTTTGTGACCTTCTTGAATCTAAACCTAAATTTACCAACAACAGGTAACAAAAGTTGTAGATCTTAAAATTCTCTACAAAAATGGTCTTCAGGATTTTTTCCTAAGAGATACCATTCCTGAGATATCACGATTCTAAGAGTCACATTGTACATGGTATTCACACATTTCCATGCCAACTGTAAGGTAGTGTACTTGGCGCGTTTTGTAACGTGGTTTCCCTTGAAGGCCTACTTCACTAACTATCATGTCAATTTTAGGATAATTTAAAGGAATAATACCCGTCAAGTTCTAGATATTTATTACCTTATTATTGATATTGATTATTGGATTAACTATAGTTTTATTTCTTTAGATATTTTAATCAGATTCATACTCTTGAAAGCCTACTTCAACAGTCAAGTCTTCTTCGAATTCTTCTTTTTCCTCTTCCTCTTGCTGGGTATTCATAAATGGTTCAAATGTGGCCGAGTTATTGGTCTCTTCATTAAAACCGCAAAATCTCCTCTATTGTACTCATCTGAACATTTGAGAAAGACTCACCTTGGCAGTTGATACACGTTAGAAAACACAGCAACCCGACTTTTTTACAGCCACATTTGGCACTACAACCTTTTTTGCAATTGCAAAAAATAGCGTTAAAGAGTTTTTCTGGAGCAGGTGTGAGTAAAATTTTAATCAGTTCCAGAGTATTATCTATAAATTTCCAACCCCAGACTTCTGGATTCAGTTGATTACCTAGGCATGTTTAAACTTGATAGTATACTCGATACAAGTGTTAAATAGCAGATGCCGATGTTGGAGGAAGACATGATAGTTGTTCTTGTTTCGCGTATTTTTTACAAAAGTTAGGTATCGGTATTTATCAGTGCAATTTTTTTGGAGCTCCATAAACCGCAAGAAGAAAGCGAATTTCTTCCGTAATTATTGTTTAAGGTGTGGAATCAATTTCTGTAAATATCGCAGAGTTTCTCCATCGCAGAGTTTACAGTTTCATCTTGTGGACGGCAAATTTGACCACCAGTATTAGGTGTTAAGAAAGATTTGTAACAACTGTCATGGTATTTTGCATCAGCAGCGACTAAATCATACTCAAAATTAATACGTTTAAGAACAGCCTTTTAAACATCATTAGAACGATCTTTAGACAATTTCAAAAGGGATTCTTTCGTTACAAATTTCAATTGTTTTTTCGAAGATGCTTTTCTTTTTCTCAGTTTCTTCATTGGCTTCATTGCCACAAAGTAAACAATATTTTTTTAAAGAAAAATTTGATTCACTTACTCACGTTCTAGTACGAAGTGGACTTATTTTGAAGTACTAGCCTGTTCCTCCTCACGTTGTCTTTTCACTGCAGCGATTGAAGCTTTCCGGGTGTATTATTTTCTACAATCCACATTTCTTATAACGGATTTTTGAATTCTTAAATACTCAGTAAACTCATCACCTCTTGCGACAGTAGCCTCGATTAAATTTGGCATTCCACAATCAACCACAACTGTTTTATCTTCACTTAAAAGTTTATTGCAAATAAAGCAAAACTAAGAACTTCTAAAGACTAGCTTATAGGTAGCACCAGCAAAATCAGACAAAAAATCAAAACTAAGTGCCATATCTTTAGAAATGCTACAACAACGGAGAAGCCTACTACAAAAAAATAAAAGAAATACAACTGAATACAAAACCCTTAAGACAGAAATAAGAAGACATATAAAACAAGATCTCAAACGGCATCAAGAACAACGAATCGAGAAGATTATAGAAGAAATCAGAAACTTAAGATCTATCAAGTCCCACCTAGGAAGAAATAAAATTATAGAGATGGAAAATAAACAAGGTGTAATAGAAAAAACCAGAACCCAAATATCTAAGATAACACATAACAAGGGAATATTATAGTGACCTCTACAGCTCTAAAAACAGTTCACCTGATACAACTCAACGAAACCTGAAAAAGAAAATAATGAATGTAAACTCTGAAATATTACCCCCCATAACCGGAGAAGAAATAGAAAAAAACAATTAGAGATATGAAAAGAAATAAGGCTCCGGGAGACGATGAAATTCTAAGTGAAATGTTAAAAGAAGGAGGGGAAAAAATAAACGACTACCTAAAGATATTTTTCAATAAATGTTTGTTTGAAGGACAAATACCGCAAGAGTGGAACAAGGCAAAACCAATTCTGATATATAAGAAAGGAAATAGATCAAAATTAGCTAACTATAGACCAATATCTCTCTTGTCACAAATCTATAAAACTTTCACTAAGGTGATCACAACTAGACTAAACAACAAATTTGATGCATACCAGTTTAGCAGGCAGGATTTAGAAAGGGGTACAGCACATCCGACCACCTTCACACTCTTAAAATATTGATAGAAAAGACCAACGAATACAACCTTCCAATATACCTAGCGTTTGTTGACTATGAAAAAGCGTTTGACAGCATTGAACTATGGGCAGTGGAAGAAGCACTAGTTAATTGCCGAATAGATTCACGGTACAGAATGTTAATCCACAATATATATCAAAACGCCACTATGAGAATTCAACTAGACAGAGATTTGCAAACTCCATTAATTAGAATTTGTATAGGTGTCAGACAAGGGGATACAATCTCACCCAAACTATTTACTCTGGCGTTGGAAGACATTTTTAAATCTATAGACTGGGACAATAAAGGGATTTGTATAAACGGGAAATATTTCAATCATCTAAGATTCGCCGATGAAGTACTCCTGATAGCAACAACTACGGAACAACTACGAATAATGATTTCAGACCTAGAAAAAACATCTCTTGAGAAAGGACTAAAAATGAATCTAAAGAAAACTAAAATAATGACTAATACAGAAGACAGATAAGTAATTACCATAGGTGGAACAAACATAGAACACGTCCAAGAATATATTTACTTGCTATCAGAACAGACAAAAGTAACCAGACTAAAGAAATAACCAGAAGAATAAGAATGGGGTGCATTCGAAAAACTCTCATATACTATCAAAAATCAAAAAAATACCTTTAAAATTAAGGACGAAGGTATTTAATGCATGCGCCCTACCTGTTCTGACATATGGTGCCCAGACGTGGACGTGTACCAAGAGCAACTTGGATAGAATAAAGAAAACTCAAAGAGCTATGGAAAGACAAATGTTGGGAATATCGTTGAGAGATAAAAAGAGGAACGAGTGGATAAGATGCAAAACCAAAACAACAGACGCTGTCGAACATGCATTGAAATTAAAATGGAAATGGGCTGGGCATAATGAAAGATATCAGGATGGAAGATGGAATAAAGAAATTGGCGGCTGGAGACCATATACTGCAAAAAGGTCAAGAGGTCGACCGCAAATGAGATGGAAAGATGACATTGAGCAAATCGCAGGTCCAATATGGAAAAGACAAACAGAAGACAGAGACAAATGGAGACAAATGGGAGAGGCCTATATTCAACACATGAATAGATTTTGTTCTATAGATATATAGAAGACTTTTTTAGAGCTATAAAATAGCACAAATAATTCAGTTAGGGACTGACTATATTTTGAATAAATGTTTACAGAATAGTATAATATAATAATATTTTATATATTATATAAAAGACACACAAATAGGTAATTATACTTGTCTTAAGTGCCTAATGGCGTATATACTTGGCTTATAATATGTGCATATCATGTATAATGTTACTCTTAGAATCGCGATATCTCAGGAATGGTAACTCTTAGGAAAAAAATATAATAATAATAGTCTCCCGTTTTATACCGCACGCGGCTTTGGGAGTATAGCAGGGTAGTCTGCTATATCTAGGGCCTACGGTATACAAGGAAGGTAACATGGCCAGTGCTACGCTTCAACCGCCTATTATTACCCCTGGTTTTACCCAAGGTACTCATTTTATTCAGGCTGAGTCGACCTGGGGCCTATAGACATTTTTAAAAATGCCTAGTTGTTCTTGCCGGCGGTAGGATTCGAACTCACGACCACCGGCATGCGAGGCAAGCACACTACCGCTTGCGCTACGCGGGCCCTATAAAAAAATATACCGAGTATTTTGTAGAGAATTTTAAGATCTACAACTTTGGTTTGAGGTTTTTTTTTTGATAAAACTTAACATTTTCGAGAAATATCCAAAAAACCTCAAATTTTGACCTTTGGCCCCGAATACTTTTTGTAGGGCACATTATGATCGTTGGAGATTTCTAAAACTTCATTTGTAATGGTAAACCCCAGCTCTCCACCAACATTTGGCTTTCCGAGAATTTTTGATCACCATTTTTATGTCTAAATTGACCGGATTATAATATTATGAATACGAATGTGAATACGATAATGGCAGTATCGAAATAATATTTTGAGGCACACAGACACAGTTATGATAGCTAAAAGTATTGAAGTCTTGCAAGAAGAAAAGAACACTTTATCATGGAATGTTCCCTCTTCACTTCATCTTTTCATGGATATACTATCCAAGATACTGCAGTGGTTCGGATATAATAGGCGATTTCTTTGTAAAAACAAAGCCTGCGTAGCGCAAGCGGTAGTGTGCTTGCCTCGCATGCCGGTGGTCGTGAGTTCGAATCCTACCGCCGGCAAGAACAACTAGGCATTTTTAAAAATGTCTATAGGCCCCAGGTCGACTCAGCCTGAATAAAATGAGTACCTTGGGTAAAACCAGGGGTAATAATAGGCGGTTGAAGCGTAGCACTGGCCATGTTACCTTCCTTGTATACCGTAGGCCCTAGATATAGCAGACTACCCTGCTATACTCCCAAAGCCGCGTGCGGTATAAAACGGGAGACTATTATTATTATCTTTGTAAAAACAATGAAGCCAACTCTACTCAGTAACAAGGCAATTACTGAACATACACACTCGATATTGTTTCGAGAAACTTTCCAGATTTAATGTATGGTGTCGAAAATGTTCCCATCACATGTCTCCATGTTTTTTCTTGGTTCGCAGTAAAATCCATCGCTTTCACAGACATGGCCTGTTCCGCTATACGCTCTAAATGCGGTTCGAAATTTCCTACTATAAAATAATACTAAATCAGCAGCATACTTTAAACACGAGGAAATTGGCTAGTTTTCATACTCACACGCAACATATCAGTCTCTCCTACACCGGCACTAATACTAGTTGCTACTCCGTCGTACATATTTCTCACAATCTTCATATACTCACCGCAAATTCCTTTCCTACTGAGCGCCTACCAAAGAACCACTCGAGAAACTCTTCTCAAGATTAATTCCGTGGTATCTTTGTTTGTCTCTTGTTTTTTCATCAGCTATCTAATAATAAAAATTGCATTCTATGAAACACACCTATTACTTGTTCCTGTCTCTCCCAAAGTTGTCCATACTTCTCCAACGATATCGATCCAACTGCTTTACCTTTCTTTATTTTTATACATTGCTGTTACTGTTCCCCTATAAACTCCATACACTTAACTGTTGTAACACTTGCTCTCCTATCACTATCTGCTAAAAACTACACAAGACAAAGACCAATTTGCCGTAATGATTAACAACCTTCGACAAACAAAGAGGAAATCTACACAAGAAAAGTTTTTCTGTATCTCTTCTGAAAATGTGTATTTTGACGTCCGGAGTAGTTCATCATTTATATTCCAGGGAATAAATGGAAGCTTCTAACATATCTTATGTAAAACCCAACCAAGTTTAGTGTCGGTTCCTTTCGTGATCTCTTATTTATATGTATCTTTTTCAAATCTGTATGTATTACATGATTAATACTAATCATTTTTTATTTTTCTAGGAATTAAAAGATTGCAAGAGCCAGATGACCGACTTGACAAATCAGTGGTATCAGGCCATCCGTATATCACCCGATCAGTCTGACGAGGACAGCGCTAATACGGGAAGATCTAGTATATCGAGTATCGTTCGTTGACTATCGAATATATTTAACAATAGTTTACCGTTATATCCATATAAGAAACAGTATTGAAAGGCAAAATATGTCGCTAGTCAGAAAAACATATTGTACTTATCAATTTTTGCTGAATAAATTATCTAAAAGAGTGTGTTTTACTATTTTCAATAAAAAATACTTTGTATATGAACTCCTGGTTGGTTTTAGTATCAGAATTAGATTTATCAAATCATAACATGATACAGCCCAAAACACCTGCTCTAATGAAAATACATTTGAGGAAGTAGAAAAAAAACCCGCTAAAAAAAGATTTTAACAAAAAATGATTAACCATTGTCAGTTATAAACAAGGAATTGCACAAGATTGAAGAAAGGAAAACAACAAAACATCACAAGCAATCCAGAAACATTCACAAGAAGGGATTCAAAGATAACAACAAAACCATATGGAAAAATGCTTATATGCTTATTGGAAAAATTAAAAAGTATAGAAAATACGTGTAACATTCAAAACAACTAATACACCGAGATCTATTCTGTCCAAAACCAAACCTAAGAACATACAAGAGGGATGAAAGAACTGCATCTATAAAATACCCTGTGATTTCTATGTGGGAGAAATCGCTAGATCACTTAGTGTCAGGATAAATGAGCATGAAATATACATCAAAAAGTCACTTGACAAATTGCAGATATTAAAATATACTTACACAATGAGCAGAGAGTATGAAAAGATGTATCAATAATCATGAAATTAGGCATGTAAAGGATAAAAATAGATTTACAGCAACTTTTGCTTCACATAGAAGAAAAATACAAAAGAATATGAAAGGAAGAATATCTATTGATCCGAAATTGAAAAGAGGTCTTCCTGACAACAAAAGGAACCTTTATACCAAATTTCAAGATTATACGACCTTTATTTAAAGATATATATACAGACAATAACACGAATAATTACAACTTGGGTGTTGTAATTATCTTCTTCTTAAGGTGCCGTGTATTTCTGCGTAGGCGTCCACCGTACATCGTCTTGTCAGGTGAGATGTTAAATAGTCAGGATTTAAATAATTCTGTTTTTAGCAGCATTGCGAAGCATTTCATAGCTGTGGATTCCTGCCCACTGTGGAATATTGCGCAGCCATGACATTTTTTTACGTCCCAGACCTCTCCTACCCTCTATCTTCCCTTCGAGTATCAGTTGCTGAAAAGTGTATCTTTCTCCTCGTAATATGTGCCCCAAGTATGCAGTCTTCTTACTTTTTACATAACTATAAAGTTCCCTATCCTATAAGCCCACTCTTCTGAGTACTTTCTCATTTCTGGCCCTGTCCGTCCATGATATTTAACGTCCATACTTCCATTCCGTACAAGAGAACAGACCACACGTAACACTTAAGCATCTTTTATCGGAGGTTGAAGTCCAATTTGCGATCAGTCAGAAACTTACGAAGCTTCAAAAAAGCCTTTCAGGCTTGTTCAACTCTGCTCTTTATTTAATTCTCGTGGTCCCAACCCTCGTTCAGCAAATAACCCAAGTATTTAAATTGCCTGACCTATTCGATTTCTTCTCCAGAGACATATATCTTTGCGTTGGGGTAATCATTTCTACTTATAATCATTGTTTTTGTCTTCTTAATATTTATTTTCAAACCCCGAGCTTCACTTGCAAGAGGTAGATCATTTAAAAGGCATTGAAGATCTTCGATGTTATCTGCCACTATGGCTGTATCATCGGCATACCTGATGTTATTAATAAATGCCGTTAACTTTAATATCCTTATTAGAGTCTGCCATTGCTTCTGCAAAGGCTTTTTCTACGTATAAATTGAACAGCATTGGAGACAGTATACAACCTTGCCTTACTCCTTTTTTAATGGAGAAATCTTCTGTTTCGTTGAAATTTTGAAGACGTACTGTTGCTGTCTGGTTCCAATACAGATTGGCGATAATTCTTATATTCTTGGCATTCAATCCCAACTCTTGTAGGTATTTTATCATCAATTCGTGTTTTACATTATCGATGAAAGAGACAAAAACATCCTTTATTTGATCTAAACAATTCTGTATTAATGTTTGCATACTAAAGATCGCTTCTCTCGTGCCAAGTCCATTTTTGAAACCAAACTGACTCCATCCACTGACCTCTTCACATTTTTTAAACAATCTAGTGTGAAGTATTCTCAGGAAAAGTTTTAAAAAGTGATTAGGCTTATTAGTCGGTGGTCCTTGCAAATTTCGCACGTGGTGTTTTTGGTAGGGCGATAAATGTAGATCGAAGCCAATCTTTTGGAATCTGGTCCGTATCGTAGATGTCGTTAAAGAGCTTGACAATAATGTCTAGGTTTTCTTCATAAAGTAACTTGATTGTTTCTGCGTACATATCATCTGGTCCTGGGGTTTTGTTACTTTTTAATTGTTGTAATTATAATAATGTAGAAATGAGATCATTAAGATCAATAGACAATGTATTTTTGGTAATAAAATATATCAGTGTTTTTCAATCTGTTTGATATCGACCCCTTTACAGGTTCAAATATTCTGGCGACCCCCTTGTGCCATAGAAAGCAAAAAATTATTTAAAAGACTACATACGTTAGGTAATGATTTTTCATATTTTAATACATTTATCTGTTATTCATGCGGACCAAACTGCGACGTTGCCACACCGTATTGTCGTTGCGGTGAGAGTAAGCGCCACCTGCAATGATCTTTTGTTTTAACTCTCCGCGCGTTTGTAGAATGGATAAATTTCCATTGAATTACCACCATTTGAATGGTGATAAATTAAACTCGAAAAAAATTGGCGATGTTTTATCGCGTGAGAGAACAAAAACGTCAAAGCTTATGTGGCATCTCACAACTAAGCACCAAAAAGAAGTTAATAAGCCGTTGAATTTCTTTGAACTAAACTTAAAAGCTCTTAGTCAGCAGAAAAATACTGTAATTCAGGTAAGTAATCATACGATAATGTTTTTCTAGTCACTTAAGCGATAAGCTTCTTGCATTCAGCGTCTCCTGTGGAGGTTGCTGATCAACATGACTATTTGCACTTTTGAAACTGCTGCGCGGAATAATTCGACTGATGTCATTCCGAACCATTCACGAATGTCACACAGCTAAGAAATTCTTCTACGCCCCACGCTTCTTTGTCTAGCTATTTTTACTTGCATTATAAGCTAAAAGAATTCATATCTTGTGCCTCTAGAAACGTAACCAAGGAACTCAAGTTTTCTCTTTTTTATAGTAAATATAACCAGAGGTTCAATGTTAAGTCTTTCTAGCACTGCCTGATTTGTGATTCTGTGACTCAAGTTTGCACTACAGAGATTATTGCAATTAATCATGCGGTTCAATTAATCTTGGAGAATGATATCAAGAGGGCCTTAATCTTGTCTGATTCTAAGAGTGCTATCCAAAAGATAGGGAAAACATCTTACTCAATGGAAACTGAACATACCTCTATCATGACCAAAAGGGTCATAACAGAAGCCAATCAACAGAACATTAGTATTATTCTGGCATAGATTGCAGGGCATTCGTATATTTATTAAGAGCAATTGTGTTGCAGACAAATTGTCAAACATAGGAAGATCACTAAAAATGCCAAGCAAAGTTAAATTGCATTATTCAAACTATTTATTTCATATTAAAAAGCTAATTTGGAATCGATGGACACAAGAATGGAATTCAAACAGATCAAAAGGGTCGTTTTATAGTAAAATGGTCAATAAATGGAATAAATCACCATGGTTCAGTCAATTTCCTTATAAAGACAGAAAGCATAACACCATGGTAATTAGGATGAGAACAGGACATTGTTCCCCTCCAGTTCATTTATTCGGCATAGGTACTCTGTACAATACATATTGTGAATGTGGTCAAATTGGATCTCTGGGTCATATTATCCTAGAATGGTCAATAAACGTTTCTCCAAATTTTTACCTCTACAAAGAATTGGTTAAAACAAAACTACAAAGTCCTATAGAGATTTGCTCTCTCTCCTATCCACCCATAATCCCCAAAGACTAAATTAGTTGATTACTTTTCTTAATCTAGCCAAAATCAACCTATAATATATATTCCTGTCGGTTAAATTGAATTTTCGTACAATGAACATAACCTATAGATATATTTGACGTTAAATGTAAGTTTAATATACGTCAGTGTTGCCATATACTCGATTATTTCATACTCTCACAGATAAAATTAGGGACAAGATTTATATTATATGAAATGAAAATTTAAAACAAAAACGTGAAAAATACATAAATAAATAACCAAAAATGTGAAAAATACATATATAATTAAAAGCATTAAAATTATACCTATAAATATAAAATAAAATTATATCTTGCATTTAAAAAATACTTATATAATAAAAACCATTAAAATTATGCTTAAGGTAAAAATAAATAGTTTAGAAACTTTAAAAACTACAGAATAAAGTAAAGTTAAATAAAAATACAAAAATTAGGTTAAACAAAAGAATACACTAAATATTTAGCTATATTTAAAGTTAAACATACTATTTTATGAATGCTTTTTATTATAAATTCAAAAATTGTGGCTTCTCATAACAAAACATTATATAAAAATTAATGGGAAAATCCCAGTATTTGGCTGTATACCATCGTTTAAAAAACTTATACAGAAGTAAAACACTTCACATTTGTATTTAGGTATATACCTATACAAATGTGAAGTATTTTACTTCTGTATAAGTTTTTTAAAATATATATAATTTCGTCAAAATATCTTTCTATTTTAAAAACTTCTATACTTTATACAAAAAAACATGGCAACACTGTGACGCACAAACATATAATTTGATACCAAGGTTATGTTCATTGCCCTAAAATTCAATTTAGCCTTCTTGTCTTATATTCTACTATAACATAATCTTACAAATTCCTCTCTTTTTTTAGCCCTGGGTTCTCTGACTATCATCCGTTGGTAGCATTTCTGGTATGTGTTCAGCTTGGTTGCTACCCCCAAGCGAGAAAAGTTTTATGCTGTGTTGTGCGATCTTTCCTATACTAACTGTTTGCCCAAGAAGAAGTTTCAACATAGTGTTCATTCAATATAAAATAAATTAAATTTAGTCTTATATGGGGAAATTCGATTGTCTAGAGCAAGTTGAGAATATCCCCCTGAATTAGCTGGGTAAATTATCCCCTGGGATAGAACTCAATAAAGGAAGAAGAAGAATTTCTGGTTATTAAAATTTATTTACTCAAAATATTTTCAAGTATAAAACAGTTAAAAACTACACTGAGAAAATGAGAAACATTAAATGCTACGATTTTTCGTCAAATTGTAAAATAGTATGCTAGGACTAGTTTCTGAAAAAGAGATAACATAAAATTTTATCACAAAATCTTTTCAATAAAATATTACTATCTATAAATGTCTTGTAAAGGAAGTCTTTATTTATATTCATTAAACGATGAAAGTCTACAATTTTATATTCAGTACTTAATGTTGAACATTTCCTTGATTAACGTTATGTTGTTGAGCTGCAGGTACCTGTTGAGCCGAAGGCGGGTGTACTTCGTTGGTATTCAGATCATTTTGGTGAACGGGTGGTGCCTACAAAATACAAAATAGACACCATAAGAAGAAATTGTTCCTTACATAATGAAAGACTTAAATATAACTAAATTTCATATCTTACCTGTGGTTGTTGATTTTGTTGCTGGACAACCTGAGGTTGTTGTACTCCCTGAGGTGGTTGAGCTTGTTGGCCTGTCTGTGGTACGTGTTGCTGTTGTTGCTGAGCTGCGGGTTGCTGGTAGCTACCTTGAGGTACCTGTTGATATCCTGCTGGAGGTGGCTGTTGGTATCCTCCTGCTGGTGGTGGCTGTTGGTATCCTGCTGCTTGTGGTGGTTGTTGTTGGTATCCTGCTGCTTGTGGTGGTTGTTGTTGGTATCCTGCTGCTTGTGGTGGTTGTTGTTGGTATCCTGCTGCTTGTGGTGGTTGTTGTTGGTATCCTGCTGCTTGTGGTGGCGGTTGTTGGTATCCTCCTGCTTGAGGTTGGTGTTGGTATCCCCCTGCTGGAGGTTGGTGTTGATATCCGGCTGGTGGAGGTTGTTGGTAACCTCCAGCTGGATGTGGCTGTTGATATCCTGCTCCTGGAGGTGGATGTTGTTGATATCCTGCGGGAGGAACTTGATAAGCTCCAGGATGGTAAGCTTCGGGAATTCCCTGTTGGTACCGTTCGTGTTGTCTAACGTATTCTGCTAGCTCTTCGTCGGTGTACGGTTTTTGTTCGTCTAAACCTGGAAATTAATAATCTTATAAACTATTGCTAAAGGTATTAAGAAGTATTAAAAAATAACAATTTTACCTTGCCATCCATGGTCTTGTTTGAAATCATTAGTGTTGGTTTGTTGGTAGAATTCGTGGAAGTCTATAAACCCATCGCGGTTTGTGTCCATTTCCCTAAAAACGCTTTCTCTCATTCTTTCCATTTCTTCCATTCTTTCCCGCCAATCGTCTTCAGGAGCACCTAAAAATTATAAAACGGTATTTATAAAAATATTGTTATAATTGTTTCTGAAACATTGATTCGGTTTAGAGGTGGCAACGTGGCATTCAGTACGTATAGTGAAAAATAACTCACAAACATTATCTATTATTGTGTTAAATATTAAGTACTGTATACAGTGTGTGTGGGGTACTGGTATCGTGTCGAGAGAAAACGTTAAAAAATTAAAACAATTATTCAATAAAACAGAGCGTTCGTGAGTCGCCGTGCCGTTTGACACAGTGTTGCCGATGTGTGTCATATAGACAATATGAATTAGAGGTTCCACATGGTGGACTTACGCTTCTTTTCCTTTCGCGGTGATTAACATTGAATAAAAATGATAGAAAAGGTAGAAAGTGGCGGAGACAATTACTTTTTCATCTAAATTCCGTTTGTTCCTTTCTGTTTTAATGTCAAATGAAGTGCAAATGTCTATTTGCCATTATAGAACCACATCTAAACATATAAAGGTTAAAAGAAATTAATTTACTGTCACGCTTACCTTGCTGGTACATCTTGTCTAATTCTTTAATGAACAAAGCTTTCACTTCATCTTGATCCCATAAGCCATTACCGTCGATATCGTGAAGCATGAAAAAGGTTTTGGGATCGAAGTCCTGTTGCATCTGATCCTGTTCTTCCCATACTTCCTCCAACTGAGCTTTGTGTCCGGGTTCGTGGAGTTTTTCATGACGTTTATGCTTGTTTTCCATTTCCTTGATAAAATAAATGAATAAATACAATAACCAACTAAATTATCGATTTAATAAAGATTATAACGAGTATTCAATTACTTACTTCATATTCTTTTTCTAGTTTTTGCCTATCGTCTCCATTGGTATGATTCAATTTATCTAATTTCTTATACTCTTTTTCTAATTCGTACTGTTTAAATTGCTCCTTTCTTTTCTTATCAGCCTCATCCAAATCCTGAGCAGTTTTAGCAATCAGTTTCTTCAAGTCTTCAATTTCGAAAGTATGTGGATTCGAGTGGTCCAGATGGTTGTGCGTCGGGTCTTCGGTGTCTATGGCGTTGGTATCTTCCAATTTCCTCTTTTGTTCAACTAAATGCTTCAGTCTCTCTAATTCTACTCTCTTGATCTCGTCTAGACGGTTTCTGACGTGATGCGAGACGAATTCTAATTCTTCTGCTATTTTTCCAGATTTAATATCGGATTCTTCAGCCTTTTCTAGTTTTGCTCTGAAATCCGGGTCTGATTCCAAGGCGTGCACAACCTCTTTTAGATACCTAAAAATTACAAAATAAACGTATATAGATAAAGACTTTTTCAATACCAGATAACATTATTAAAATATAGAATTGTGTCCGCTATCAGTAACAACAAAGTGATTATTACAAAGTGATTTACGTAGGGACTCATCATCAACACCAGAAGCACGATAAGCCTTTATGGGTCTTAAATGTTCTAAGATCTTACGCCATTCCGATCTATTATGGGCTTTGCGTTTCTAGTTGGTGCTCGCTTTGATAATTTTCTTTGGGGTTAGATTTTCCTGCATATTCGCCTGTCTTTATTTCCTCGCATTCCCTTGTATATGTCTTAAAATTGTCCGTTTAAACATCGCTAGTAGCTTCTCATCTTAGCTTTTTGGCAGTAGTCATGTTTCTGATCCATATCTTAGCACTGATCTTTGCTCAGTGTTTTGTAAATTTTACATTTTGATCTCTTCTGTACATATCTTTAAATTTCCGTTGTACATAGATGCCGGCAGCGGCGTGCAAGGGGGTTGAAGTTGCACCCCCATGTCCGAAAAGAAAGTACATAGTTACACATGTATAGTTCTATATTTAGATCCTTTTTGGAGTCCATATTATGATATATATGTTAAGTTAACGTCCTTCTTCTTCAGGTTTCTTCTATCGGAGGTTGAAAATCATCATCGCTATTTTAATTTTATTGGCCGCGCTTCTGAATAATGTTAATGAGCTGCAACCGAACCACTCTCTTCATAATCTCTTCATAGATAGTTCTATTGAATTCCCATCCTTTTTCAAGCAGCTCTCTTAGAATAAAGATCTGATCTATGGTCGATCTGTTTTCTGAAGCCGGCTTGGTATTCCCCCATACAATTTTCTACAAACGGTGTCAGCCTACTTAATAGGATTTTCGATAAGATTTTATATGCGGTATTAAGTAAGGAGACGTCTCTATAATTAAAGCACTGAATTTCGTACGACATAAACATTACATTTCGGTTAAAGTCAAGATGAACCGGCTCAAGTAAAGATTAACCGGTTAATGTCGAGATTAACCATTTTCGAAGTTTAACCGTAACATATACATAAAATATTTGAAAAATCTATGTCATTTAAACTAGGTAAAAAGAGTTTTGTAATTTAGCATTTTGGTTGACGAAACACAAATAATAAACGACTTTTTTTTATGGAAAAACATTAAATAAGGCAAATAAAATTCATGTGTAAAAACGGACACCTATATCATTAAAACTTTATGATCCTAATAAAGATATGACGTTTATAATTGGTGTTGCAAGACTGCAGCCCTCATACTAGTAGCTATTTATGTCATATATTATCTGAACATTTCATGTTCACTTTTAACTTTACTAACCCTATAAGTCACCTTTATCGTTTAAAAAAGTGTTAATAAAATATTTTTAATTATAATTTTAATAAAGAACAGCATCATAAATTTTTTTTATTGTTCATATATCAAAACATATGGGAAATGGTAAATATAACATATGATAAGAAAACTATCTGGCATTATGTAAGATTATACAAAAAACATTTTTCTGTGTAATTATAACTGATTATGAATTTATCAAACAAATTATAAATTCTTTAAGGACACGACACAACAGCAGTCAATGTTAATAAAAAAATTAGCATATTATTTTTTCTTATCCACGTCAGAACTACTAAAATACGTCAATTGAATTGTCGCTTAACGCCTGCTTAAAAGCAGGAAAGGAAATACTGAAGCTACCATAAAGACAAAACCTTAAACACTTTAGAAATGTACATACAGTAAATGCGAGGAAACGATTGATCTGCACAATTTGTCTTCAAAAAAATGAGTAAGGAGTATTTTTTTTAAGTCCGGAACATGAATGTTACGTATTCAATTTAGTGTTGCCCAAATGCAAGAACAAGACGAGACTTAGACAGTCTTGGTCTTGCGCCAGTACACCTGGTCTTGGTCTTGGTATTGCACTCTCGGTCTTGGTCTTGCAGCAAGAGTCTTGCAAGTCTTGCAGTTGCCCATTAGCCTATTACTATTTATTAAATGTTACTTTAGATCTTAGA
This sequence comes from Diabrotica balteata, assembly GCA_918026665.1. Taxonomy (NCBI): domain Eukaryota; kingdom Metazoa; phylum Arthropoda; class Insecta; order Coleoptera; family Chrysomelidae; genus Diabrotica; species Diabrotica balteata. The sequence goes on along the minus strand of OU898283.1, from coordinate 103,568,578 downwards.
ACAACGTAACAGAGTAAGTACATTTAAGCTTGAATTAACATAGCAATAACAAAAACCAACCAAATTAATTAATGTCTAATCAACTGACACCGGGTGGGGTTTAACTAACTCTAATCTATCTACCATGCCCCACGAAAGTCAATCTGTTTCTTAATAAACGTTTGCATTTAATAAGTTTACATGAGCTAAAACATAGTTGAAATAAAAAAAAAAAAAAACAAATTAATGACATAAACTTGACTGTATTTTAAAGAACATTATCTGTCTAGAAAGGGATTGATGGACCCCCACCATATATGAAATGGAAATCTTAAAAAGATTAGTATGTGGCAAAAAATCCACATACATGTATCAAGGGCACAGATTCTTTAGGTGATAAGATAACAAACTATAATCCACTTATTAAAGCAAAATAAATGTTGTTAACAATCTTAGCTCTACTTTTATATAAAAAACTAACTTATAAAAATAAGGAATAGGTAAAAAAGCAATGATAATCAAGTTATTTTAAATTAATTATTTTTAAATACCTACTTAATAAATACATTAATTTACCAAAATAAAGTAGTAGGTACACAATATAATATATGCAATTGGTAATAAGGTAATAAATATATTTTTTACATGTCTACTTTTTTCAGCAATTATTAAAAAGCTTGTGATATCTCCACCGAATCTTTTTTAGGAAGAAATATTTGTAATTGCTTTTTGTGAAAAGATATTACATGCTTCCTTAAATCTGACGTTACACAAAGCAATTTGGGATGCATGAATTATTTCGAAAAACTCATCAAATTTGCTTTTAGGTCTTTTAGATCTAGAACTCCAACTAGAACTTCGTCCCTCATACTCCGGGAACAACAAGAATTAGATGAAAAACAATTATTACATTAGCCTCAAAGGAAAACTCAATAATAAAGTTTAGTGATGTCGAAAAACCAAATACTACTAGTTACTATAATAATATTATCATAATATATTATGTTCGTTACTATCTAATGCCCTAAGAATTATATCTCGTTACATCGTTATTCTAAATATTTCGGTATTTTGTTTACACGGTAGCCGACATTATCTGTTATTAATTTTTCTCGCCACATTTGAATATTAGCCGGCGCTCTTTCAGCAAATTTTGTTTAACCGAATGAGGTCATCGCACACTCAGCAGAAATGATGTTTGGTCAGGTCGATAAGATTTGTTTAGTTACATTCCCCCTATCTCAATCATAATGGGAAAAAATTGAATTATTGGGTGTCCTTAACAGTAAGTATTATATTTTTTATTAGCTAAGGTTACATATTTTTAAAAAGTTTCGATACGATATTACTGTCGGCGTCGCAATGCAAGAAGATTATTTTATGATTCTTCTTCTTCTCGTGCCACTCCTAGCGGAGATTGGAAATCATCATGGCCACTGCGACTTTGTTAAAAGCGCGCCTGAAAAGTTCAATCGAACTACACCCGAACCATTCACGTAGATTACGAAGCCACGATATTTTTCTTCTTCCCACACTTCTTTTGCCCTTAATTTTGCCCTGCATGATGTTTCTTAAAAGTTCGTACTTTTCACCTCTCACAATGTGCCCCAAGTATTCCATCTTTCTAGTTTTTATCTCATTTAGAATTTCGCATCTTTTGTCTAAAGTTTGGAGTACTTGCGTGTTAGTGACGCGGTCCATCCATGATATTCTGAAAATGAGCCTATAGCACCACATCTCGAAAGCCTCGATGTTTTTTATGGTCAACTGTTTTAGTGTCCAAGCCTCAACTCCATATAACAGGGTAGAAAAGACATAACACCGCAGCATTCGTATTCGTAACTTTATATTGATATCACGATTGCAAAAGAGTTTGCGCATTCTATTAAAGACTGATCTAGCGATTTCTATTCTACATCTAATCTCTTTTGTTTGATCAGTATCGTCTGTGATCCAAGCACCTAGATATTTATAACAGGGCACACGCTCAATCGTTGTATTGTCTATTACAAGATTAGCTCTGATGTTCTTTGATTTCGTGATTACCATAAATTTAGTTTTTTTCAAATTAATTTTCAAGCCGTAACTGTTACAGTATATATTGAGACTTTGAACGAGATTTTGTAGTTCTACTAGCGTTCCCGTTAGGAGAACTGTATCGTCAGCATACCTTATATTGTTGATCGTCTCACCATTTATTATCAGACCAAGATCTTCTTCCTCGAGTGCTTGTTCACAGATAGCTTCACTATACAGATTAAATAAAAGTGGCGATAAGATACATCCCTGCCGGACTCCTCGAAGGATTTGAATTTCTTCTGTTAGTCTGCCCTCAACCTTGACATTTGCTGTTTGATTCCAATATAGATTGCATATAATTCGAATATCTCGGCTGTCTATATTTTTCTTTATTAGAACTTGTCTTAGTGGTTCATGTTGTACTTTGTCAAAGGCCTTTTCGAAATCAATAAAGCAGGCGTAAATTTTATGATTAGAGGGCAGCTATTCTTAAAATCTGGACAATTAATTTCTGCCATACATACATACATATATATATATATATATATATATATATATATATATATACTAAAACTGCTATACTCGCTAAAACAACACTCAGTCCTAACTGCAAGACGCAAGAGTCTCGCAGACTTAGTCTTGGTCTTGCTAAAATCTTGCATGGTCAGTCTTGGTCTTGGTCTTGCTAAAATTAGGCGGTCTTGGTCTTGGTCTTGCGAAAACGCAAGAACAAGACCAAGACCGATTTTGGGTAACACTAATTCAATTGCTTCTTTGATTACAGATAATACAGGCTGACAAGCTTGACTCCCAGAAAACAGAGTATACTTTTCCGAGGGTTTTTGGTGCGCTGAATGCGAATCTGAGCTACAAAAAATCATCGACGCAGGTTGTACATGGAGAAAAAAGACGAGTATAGACGTCTTCAAAGGGAGGAAAAACGTATCCATCGACGTAAGAAGAGGGAATACAAACACAGATGAGAGATACAAAGTTTATTCGACAAAAATGCTACAAAAAAATACCACAAATCCTTAAATGACAGCCGTCGAGAATTTAAACCACGATTAAAAATTTTTAAAGCCACTAACGGCGAAATTCTACATGATAAAAACTCAGTTCTTAATAAATGGGCACAACATTTCAGCGAACATCTAAATATAAACGATATTGAAGGAGGTTACAACATAGACAATCAACAAAATCTACAACGTCAACTACACAGTGAAGATCCAACAAGAGCAGTGTCAAATGCCATCCTAAAACTCAAATACAATAAAGCCCCAGGAATCAACGAAATCTGTTTGGAAATTTATAAAAAAAAAAGTGATCAGTTTTTTGCAGCAATCCAAAAACTAATATAACTATTAGTTTATGGATTAGATAACTAATAGTACTTATATGGCAGAATTAATTGGTACCAGAAGAGTGACTAAAGGTAATAACATGTCCGTTGCATAAAAAGGGTGATCAACTGGAGTGTAAGAACTATAGAGGCATTACTGTTAGCATTTGCATATAAAATCTTCGGCAATTTATTGTTTGAAAGACTTGAAAGACTGGAACATTTTACAAATGATATTGTTGGTCAATATCAATGCGGATTTACTGCTGGAATATTAACTACACATCAAATTCAAACACATAGGCAGATTCTAGAAAAGTCACTAGAATATAATATAGATACACACCATCCCTTCATCGACTTCAAAGCAGCCTATGACAGTATGAAAAGAACTGCATTATATAATGCAATGATAAACTTTGAAATCCCACCTAAGTTAGTTAAGTTGACCCAAGAAGTTGTAAGCGTCAGAAGATAGAGGGAAGTTGCCAGGAAACGAAGCAGGCCAAGATCCACAACGGATTGTCAAGCCACTTATGATGATGATGATGAATTAATAAGAATAAGTATAAATTTAGGTTTACTTTTTTTATAAAATGTTATTCTTTGAGTTCCATCTTCTATCTATCAAAGGTTGGAAATAATCATGGGTATGTGGACCCTGTTGACTGCTGCTCTAAATAGTTCTGTATTACTGCATTCAAAACATTCCCTTAAGTTCTTATGCCATGATATTCTTCATCTTCCCACATTTCACTTTCCTCAAATATAAATATATCTCACTTTAATGCAAACAATCATTTGAGTGTCTTATGTCTATGTTCAACTGAAACATCATTTCTCTTAAGTGACAGCAGTAATCTGAAATCATTCCTACATCCCAACAGCCTTGAAAATGGCTCTCTTTCTGCTTGAAGTCTTGGTGAAATCACTCTCCCATCTCTTCGCTGAATGCACCTACATTTTCTGGGAACTAATTTAAACCAAAAAACATAAAGTGTACTTTCAAGACCATCAAGCAGCCTAGATTTTGAAAAATGTTTAGCAATCTTGATACAATTATTTTGTATTCTGCATTTTGATGATTTCCTATAAAATTGTGGACAACTTGTTTAAAACTTACCCATGCTTCTTTTCTTGTAAGTGTAATAGTTTTCTCGAAATTGTCATCTTTCATTAGCTTCCTAATGTCAGGACCTTCAAAAACACCTTCTTCATTAGCTGCAGATAAATTAGAATATTCAGAACGAAGATGTTGATAACATGCACCATCTTCATCAAGAGCTCTTGTGAATTGTTTCATCAATCCTAATTCTGTATGAAGAGGTGGTATAACCACTTTCTTTGAGTCAACAAGACTTTCATGTAGAACATTGTTCAAAGCAATTACCACTGTGATCTTTTTGCCACTCTCTCTTTCCCCAATGTTTTTCTTGAATGAGACTGTTCCAAAGACAAAGAGAAAAAGGGTACTGATAAGATTGAACATTTTGAAATGAACCATTTGTGTGAATTGTACTGATTTTTCTACTGTTTCAAAAGAAACAGAAACTTTTCGAACAATTTTTTGAGTATGGTGAAGTGACCAATAGAAACAGCTGCCTAGTTATTACCATTGTGAAGGAAAACTGCTTTAAAGCATTAGCTGTAGAAATCTTTGTTGAATAAGTTTACAAGATTTTAATATAATAACACTTACAGTTAAGAAATCTTCTTTTGTAAAAAAACTTTAGAAACCCCAGTTCTCTTCAAAACCAAAACAAGCCATGATAAAAAGTTATCAAGAAGAAACTGCATCTAACATCATGTGGCAAAATTTGTGGCAAAATGTGTATAAATGTAAAATAATGTGGTTTACATCATTTACTTCACAGCCACCTTTGATAGAAAAACTCACCTGTGATATTCCATATAATCTTCTAAACCATTTACTTCTGAATCCTCAGGTTCTTCTTTCTTTTTCTCCACTGGGGGAGCAGTGCAGACTTGAAGAATCAGTAGCAAACAACACAAATACAACCATTTCATTTTGATATTTTAGTATACTTCCATAAGCTGAAACTGCATATTACATATTGATTATCTAAGTGAATTATTATTGTCAAGTGAAGTAACATTTTATATATTCTAGAGATTTTATGTTTATTTAGGATGCATTTTTTATTTTAAATTATCATTGGAATGTTAAACATGTAGGAAATATGGATTAGATAAATAGTAATAAGTATATTTAAGTAACTATTTAAAGTATGCAAAATAATGATGTCTCTTTAGAGAATAATTTTTATATTTATATCACTTGACTTGAAGAAAGCCTTTGATACAGTTGATTACATAATGTTATTATCTGTATTGGAAACTTTAGGCATACCAGGCATAGTGATGAAGTGGTTTAATTATAACCTATCAGGAAGAACACAACTTCTTTAACAAGGTGTATACTCAATTGTTCAGTATTGAGTGTGGAGTTCCTCAATGGCCAATACTTGGTCAATGCTGATACTTATTTATACTAATTCAATTCCAACACTTACAGATGGTGAAGGGATGGTTAGGTCATTATAAACTATCCTTAATGCAAATAAATCAAGTTATATGGTGATAATCAGAGAAAAATTGCTTGAATCAAGGCCTTTACAAAAGTTGAATGTATTAAATATTTGGGACTGTACATTAACCATAGGTGTCAAATGGAGAAACTTCACTTTAATGGAAACAACTGCCACTCAGTAAGAAATAGATTCCACCTTAGAGCTACAGCAATGAACACAACTGCAGGACAATGAAGCATTGTGGGGTAGAAGGAATAATCCACTACAACCTTATAATTAAAAAGTTTTGATTTGTTTTTTTTTGTTTCCTTTTTGTATAAATATGTTTGAGTTTTCTTTCTATTAAATAAATATCAGTGATTATAGCTGTACACAATATACAAATTGTTTGCACTCCACAGTTGAACCTCATCTTCTTATTCAAATTGTTTAATGTGTCAAAGTAATTATATTAGTGTTTGTATATTTTTTTCTAGTTTGACCCACATAGCTTTCGCTCAGGGTCAGTAATTGTATATTTGGCATTTTTATAAGTGACATTTATACTTTCATGGAATAAATAAATAAAAGTAAATAAAAATAACTAACAATAACTAAAAACCTATTTTTTCTTTATAATTTGTGATTGTCAATGGTACAATTCACAACAAAAGAACAGATAAAAAGTATAGAATACAAAAAATTAAGAGATGAAAGCCAAACAAGAGATGGGTTACTGGATCTCTTACTCATTTTATATAGACTTTTAATAGGCAACAGTTTCTTTATTATTTTTAAGATAATGTTACTGATTTAATTTTTCTTCATTTTAAGGATTTTTGACTGACCGACTGACTGAAAATATAGAATGTAGGGAATAAAAAAAACTGTTTACGATAACAAAATTTACACAAAACTATTTTTAAAAACCTTTGGAATTCCCAACTTTTATTCAAGTGTATCTCAAGTAATACAATCAATTAAACAATACAAATGGAAATTCCACTATTCATAGTATATAACCTACACTATACAGTCTTTAGTCTGGTTTTCCCACAACTTAAGAAAACAACTTAACTAAATATTAATTAAATGAAATTTTAATAAAAATTTGCGAATTCTAATAAATTCAGTCATTTTCTGGTATAATGCCAATAAAACTGACATTTAGCATATAATTTCAGAAAGTTTACTTTATTACATAGAAAACCAAACCTATTTATATAAGGTAATGTGCATTTTTTAACCACAGATTGTAAAGATAAGTTTCTCTAAAGCAGATATTTATTCAAAACGTAACTAAAGTCAAGGAATAAGATGGCATAGCTAATTTTTAAGTTTTTCAATGGTGTGAAGGTAATTTGAACTAGGAGATACTTTCATTTACATTAAACATTGTATTTAAAGAATTGTCTAAATCAAAATATATCGTTTAAATATAGAATACCAAAATAAAAATATAAGCAATATAAATTCTATAAATTAGTGATGGTAAAGCAATAATCTCATATTTTGCAAAATGTTTTTGTAAACACATAATCTAATAAGTGACAATTTAATTATTAAGCTTATTTAACTAGTAAATAACTATTACACTATACTTACCGAAGGTATTTTTTGTGTATTCTATTAAAATAAGTGTCGTAGATTTAGAAAATCATACAAAACGACTTTTCCAGTTGATAATGACCCAATAATAATACTAACTTTTTAATTTACTAATGAATGGACTGAAAACTGATGTCACTGTTTCTCTATTGGTTGATTTTCAGGATACACGTATCACGTTAAATGACAGGTAGGAATCCCCTTCTGTCCATTTGGAAATTTTTATTCTGCCTAAACTTCCGAAGCCGGCAGTCTACTTATTCATTTTACCAATTTATAATTTTAGATATACAAAAATAGAATTGGAAATTAAATTAATTACTTAATAAAGTAATTCGAAGATGCTTTTATTTCATCACTTGTTCTACCAATTGGTTTTCAATATCAAATTTGCAAGTGTGTGACGATATTTAGCTTTTTGCTCGAATGTTGAAATCTTAAGCCATTTACCTAACTGTAGAGTTTAATAGAAAAGGCCATTCTTTGAAGTATTTTGACATTGCTCCGTCTCCGTCAGTTAAAATATCTTTGACATTTGAACAATATGTTGGTTCATTAATATTAATTTTGATTAAAACTTAAAGGTTATTTTCGGGGAAAAAACATATTTCTCAAATTATCTTCATTTCAGCTTTCTTTAAATTGAAAATGGTGTTATTAGAGAATGATACTGTAAGTTAATTATAAGTTTTGTGATGTAGATTTTTAGCTCTTCTTTTATTTCTAGTTTTTGTTAGAGTTGACTAAGTTGTTCCAGAAGTCTCGTCTAGATGGGTCAGTAACTATGACATTTAAAAGATGTAAGTATCGTAGCAACTACTAAAATATTACGCAAATAAAAATAATTACCATTTTTTGAATAATTTATAAGTAATAGTTTGTCCTAAACACTTTGTAGATAATGGACGAAATCGACCGAATCCACGTCCCGGAAAACCTCCTCTTCCAGAACCACAAGAACATTTTTGTTTAGTAAGAGCCAAGTCCAGATCGAAGAAGATTGCCACAGTTATCCATCAAAGAGATGTTAATAAATTCCAAGTGGCCTATAGCAGTCTTCTAAAGGGTAATATAGATGGTTTAAAGAAATTAAAGAAGCCCAAAACAAAGACAAAAGCAGAATAATATATTTATATTTATTTTTGTTACTTTTATTACTTAAATACAATTAGGTTATCATTTTTTTCATTATGTATTGCAATGACCTTTGTAAGGAAAATACATATAACATGTTATTTTTGTGATTTTACTGAACCACATACTAAATAATGAAAACGCTGGGCAAACCTCCATGATAATATGAGCAGAGCTGCAAAATACAGCCTCAAGAGAGAAATATAGTGAATAATAACCAACCCAGATAAAATCATTCTTGGTTTAGAGAGGAATAAAGACTAACTATGAAAGACTTTTATGTATACAACAACTAGATCTATCAGAAAACACAAAAATCAGATGAAATATGTTTTCTATCAAATACAAAAAGACATGTGAGGCTAATCAAAGCAAAAAACTGATAGTACTTTATCATTAATGAAGAAACATGTGAAAACAATTACATTCTATGCATGTTAAGAAAAAGATATAGTGAAACAAACATATAATGGAATTGCTGCAAGTAATTAATTAAAAAATGTCATAGCCAGAACAATGAAGATCTTAGTCAACTAGGTAAAGGAGATCTAAGAAGGCAATATTACTAAAAATCTACAGAATGAACTGCAGAACAACAGTGCATTAGATCTGGGATGTGACAATCAGGTGCAAATAATAATAGAATAAAAGAACACTGCTAGTTTTATGAAGATATCATCATCATCAATTAGCCTAAACTTCTCCACTGCTGAACGTAGGCCTCCCATAAAATTTTCCACCTATTTCTATCTTGAGCTTCTTGCATCCAGTTTATGGTGATGCGCTTGATATCATCCGTCCATCTAGTCGGTGGTCGTCCTCTGCTTCAATATGCCTCTTGCCTTGGTCGCCATTCCAGAATCTTTCTGGTCCATCTATCATCCGTTAATCTGGCAACATGTCCGGCCCAAGCCCATTTAGCCACGGCTATTTTTCAACTGCATCTGTGACTCCTGTTCTTCTTATTTCTAGGTTTGGTACTTTATCTCTGATGGTAATACCTAATATTGATCTTTCCATAGCGCTTTGTGTAACTCTTATTTTATCTATTGTTCTTTTTGTCAGAGTCAGTGTTTCTGCACCATATGTAAGAACCAGTAAAACGCACTGGTTAAAAACCTTTCTTTTTAAACAAACTGGGATAATAGACTTGAAAATGTTATTCAATCTACCAAAGGCAGCCCATGTGAGACCCATCCTTCTTTGTATTTCAGTTGTCTGATTATCTCAGCCTAAGCGAATCTCATACCCTAGATATTTGTAAGCTATTACTTGGTCGATGCTATGGCTCTCAATCAAAATTTTACCGCTGACTACAAGGTTGGTCATAAATTTTGTCTTTGAGGTATTAATTTTGAGACCAATTGTTTTTGACACTTTATAGAGCATGTGCAGCATTTTTGTAGCTTTATCAACTCAGATATTAAAATGATGTTATCTGCAAATTTTAGGTGGTTCAGATCTTCCCCATTTATATTAATTCCCATATTATCCTCTCGTTACATTTGCTTGAACATATATTCAAGACCAGCTGTAAACAATTTAGGAGAGATAGTATCACCCTGTCTAATTCCAAGTTCTATTCGAAACTTCTTGGTATCTTCATAAAGGTGGACACAAGCTGTACCAGCTTCGTAAATACTTTTAATCAAGGGGATATATCGGTAGTCAATGCGGCAGTCAGCCAATGCTTGAAGCATTTTATGATCTATAGTATCGAACAGTTCACAAGGTTGGTAACTATCCAGTTTGTAAACAAGCCATTTTGTTATTACCTTCATGAATAGTTTGTATGTATGGGAGAGCAAACTAATAGTTCTTTAGGTCTGAAATGTCACCTTTTTTGTGCATTATGGTTATTATTGCATTATATACTAAACTAAAAATGTTAAATTTAGGTGGTCTGTAGAATATATGTATGCCATAAATAAGTCATGTTTTATTTCATTGTGTTAATTTGGCCTAATTTTGCTATAATTAACCAAGTTTCTATTTTATTTATTTGCAGTTTTTTATGTGTTTGTGAAACCAGAGTATATGGCTAGGATTAATGTAGTCTACAAAAGTAGCAACTTCTTGCCTGTCTTTGGGTGTATTCATCTCACAGAACTTTTGGAGTGAAAAAAAATATATTTATTTCATTTAGTTACACTCTTTTGGCAATCTAAACATAAATAATGTTCTATAAGCTAATTTCCTGGCTGAAGAGCAAAGGGCTCCTATTGGATTGGTAAGGTCTACTCCAGTGACAAGACTTTTAACTGTTTCTCAGGTCAGCTGGTTTCTTTTGAGTCTCCTATTAGAGGTTAAATTAAGGGGTTACTGTGTGATTCCAGTCTTTCAATTTAGTGATCACATCCTGTATGAACAGAATTCTTAGGTCTTCATAAGAAGACCTAGTGTTAGGTTTGACACATACCAGGGTGCAATCAGTTATCATTTGCAGTATTTTTTATTGTCTCTTTTGAATTATGGTTGTATTTGATTTGCTCGCACATCCCCACAGTTGGATTCCATACATCCAGATAGGTTTTATGATAGCTTTATAGACAAGGTTTTATGTTCTAGGGTCAATTTCGATTTACTACTGACTAGCCCGTTTAGATCTTTCATTCTTAGGTCAATTTGTTTCTGCTTCTTAAGAATATGTTCCTTCCAATTGAGTTTTGAGTCAAGATGTATTCCTAGGTATTTGGTGCTAGAGAATTGAGGAAGTTGGATATTGTTAAGTGAAACTAGGGGGACACTGGTCTCTTCTCTAAAATAGAATTCAGCACCAAAATACAATTTAACAAAAACTCATTTTTTCTAACGCCAGTAACTATAAATGAAATAATTGAATTAATTAGAAAATTGAAAAATAAATTCACTTCAGGTTATGATGGGATACCTACAAATATAATAAAACTGTGTGCATATGAGCTAGCTATACCATTATATGTCATATAATAAACAATACCTTCATAAATGGGATATTTCCAGACAACTTAAAAATAGCTGTAGTAAAACCAGTGCATAAAAAAGGTGATACCACTTTACTAGAAAATTATCGTCCAATAAGCCTCTTACCATCATTCTCTAAGGTTTTTGAAACAGTCATGTGTGTTGGGCTTCTCAGTTTTTTCTATAATGAGGGACAGTTATGCCATGCACAACATGGGTACCTTAAGGGAAAATCTATAGAGACTGCTATTTATGATTTTATAACAAAGATATATCCATGGGCATATTTTTAGATTTATCGAAAGCATTTGATACTTTAAATCACAAATACTAATGGAAAAGCTTTACAGATATGGTATTAGAGGGCCAGGTTATAATTGGATAAAATCATACCTATCAAATAGAAAACAGAAAGTAAAATTTGAGTATGAGGGAACACATTGCTTCTCTGATGAAGGTCTTATTTCGGTGGGAATTCCCCAGGGAAGTATTATGGGTCCTCTTCTCTTTGTTTTTTATGTAAATGATTTAGCTTTAGACATAACAGATAACAATCAGAATACTCTTATTATGAAATTTGCCGATGATACTAACATTTTAACTATAGGGTCATCCTTGAATAATTTATTGAATATCGCTAATAATATATTACATAAAGCACAGAGATGGCTCAATATGAATAAACTCATACTGAAAAGAGAAAAAACAAATTATATATGTTTTGTCACTAAAACAAATAATAGTACCTTACCAAAAACTGTCTCAATTCAATCGCAAATGGTTACTCTAAACCAAAGCACAAAATTTCTGGGGGTACATATTGACCAAAATTTAGATTTTGGAGTGCATATAAATGAGATCTGTAACAGGTTAGCATCTATCTGCTACTCTTTCAGAATAACAGCAAATTATTTGGACGAAAAATGTAAACGAGTTGTATATTTTTCAAATTTTCATTCTGTAATGCAATTTGGAATAGTTTTCTGGGGGGGAAGTGGTAACGCTGAACAGGTTTTTATATTACAAAAAAGAGCAATCAGAACTCTACTTAACTTGAGATACAGAGATTCATGTAGAGGTAATTTCAAAAAGCTAAACATACTAACAATGGCTGGAACATACATATATGAATGCTTACTTTTCATTTTTAAAAATAGACATAAATTCTTGAAACACATAACAAACCATAATACTAATACACGAAACAATCTCATAAACTATAATATACCAATACATAGACTAACAACATATGAGAAAACCACAGAATATGCCTGTATTAAATTCTTTAATAAACTGCCTTACAGCATCAAAATCTGACGTAAATAAATATAGAAAGTCTGTTCAACAATTGCTCATACACCTTGAACCATACAAAGTGGAAGAATACCTTCAAGCTGACCTGTAGGCAGACTAAGGGCTCTTACCTGAATCTAAATGGCACTGTTATTATCATTATGTTTTAATATTACTTTTATGTTAAGTGTAGGTTGTTACAGCAACCATTATAAATTGTAACTGACACCATTCTCTCTATTGACAATTTATATTGTATGTAACTTGTGAATCCTGAGAATAAAGCGTTTTTCTATTCTATTCTATTCTCAATGTAAAATTCACTTGAACCGATTTTGTTGATTATGAAAACAATGTAGTACATATTTGTTTTTTAACTTAGAAAGTAGTTCGTTTTATTTAATAGAAATATTGACTCATAAAAGTAATCTGCAGATAAGTAGGATATATGACTTAATTAAAATATTTTATAAAGTACATATTTATTAACTATATATTAGCTTATATACATCACAAATATTAACTTTGCTGGCAAGCTCGCACAGCAATTAATTGTAGAAGAATATATACTGGAGCAAACACCTCGGAGTAATCCAATGCAGTTTGTCCCAAAAGTCTTTTACACAATAAATACTTAAACAAAAACATATTAAGAAGTACTGTACCTGACCAACTAAAACGTATTAGAGCAAACTTTAAAGTAGTCTCTAGAAGCATACGAATAAAAATTATAATAACAAAATATGCATTCAGTGCATCTCCTGCGAACAAGGGAAAAAATATGAACCACCAGTCTATACTATCTAGATCTAATGCAGGGTTATATTTTAAGGCGAATATAATTGTAAACAGCAAAAGGGATATCAAATTTATCCACAGCTCAAAGACAGTAAGTCCCAGCCAACGGATTAGTTCTTCTGTAGTAAAAAACATTTCAGGACAGTGTTGGTTGTGAATTATATACTCGAATTCTTAGTGCAGAGTTGAATCTCTTCTGAATTTCATAATCAGCATCATCCACAGATGGCTCTAAGTCATCTAAAACAATAATTCATTTTAGTACATGTATGCACTTAAGAATTCAAATTCCATTGCCAGTATAGTATGTGTTAACTTTTTCATACTCTAGTAGTAGCTTACAAATGCGTTATATACTCTGATGGCCTTAAATGAAAAGAATTTCTCACTTCTTGTTTTATTTTTTATTTAATTTTGTGTGTTGGTTTAAAAATATTTAAATTTTTTTACAATGTTTGATACCATACACCATGTCTATATCTACATATTTTTCCCTGTATATAATGAGAAATAGTTTTTATTTAACAGCTATGAGAGTAGATGCTGCCTTCGTAAGCTAATATCACGAAATGAATTTCTTAAAGGTGATCAAGGTACTACTAAATTATTTTTATTACCTAAAAGTTCAGTAGTCAGAGTGCTAGTAGAGACTTTGTAGGTGATATGCTCTTCGCACAACTGTAGAGCTAGTAAAATCCCTCTCTGTATTGCTGCTCCCATGCAATAAATAATAATTTCGTCATGCTTGTTATTTAATAACTTGTTACATCTATCAAGTTGTGCCTGAAACATTGTTAGAGGTATTAATATACGAAGAATGTATGGCACAAGAAAAGAATGATCTTGCAATGAGTATAATGAAGATACATATGAACTTTATGGGAATAAGATTATTATTTATAATAGTGTATGTCACCACAAATGATTACTTATAAATCATCACTTTAGTTATATCACATATTTCGTCTTAAATAATAAAATTTCTAAAATAGGGTTGACAAAATCTCACTACTTATCTTAAGTCTTCAATTTTTGGTTTAGACATTGCTTAAGATGTTTTACACAAATTTTGGCTCTGGGTTTATAAAATGTGGTAGATATTACAGACATATCAGCATATGAAGGAAGATATTTCTAATCTGGTTCTTTGCAAACCTGTCTGAATAGAAAAACATCGCTAATATAAGACATATTTATTGCTTGTGAACTACATTAAAATTTTAATAAAGAATTAATTGTAAATTACTTTTAATTAATCAATGCTTGTTTAAATAATTCAAAGTCCTTGGACTAATATAAACAATACAGTTAACTTTATTATAAAATACCTTTAAACATACCTTAATATTGGTTTTGGAAGAAACGTATAAAACGTTTTCTCCTGTCTCTGTTTTCTTTGGAGGTCTCGGAAGACGTGTATGATCTTTTAAAGATTTTTTGGGATTCTTTTTATACGAAGTTGATTTCGTTTCCAATTTATTATCAGCCATTAATGCTACAAAGCATAGATATTGTTTTTAACTAGAAAATAATAATATTTTTATGGACTTACAACATAACCTTAATATATTTTATTCATCATTTTCTTCTCTATATAATTTCTGACGTAAGGCCTACGACTTGATCGTTTTTAAGCAAGGGCATAATTTTAGAAGGATTTTAATTTGAAAATAGTTCATTAAACTGTGATTAATCTATCAATTTTATTTTACTTAAAATACTTTAACTTTAAAAATAAAGTGTACTGGTAGATTGTAGCTAATAATACTGTGCGTTCAATATTGTAAATCATACGTTTATTAACTTTTTTCTGTGAGTGTACACCTTTGGCCCATGGGATTGGGATTTCGTCCGGATAAAACAGAAGAATGTTCACATAACCTCAATATAGCCTTTTAAAGAGGATAAAATAACTTTTAAAAATGAATTTTAAAAAGGTTGCCGCTTTTATGCTTACAGACACTGGAAAAAAAGTGTCCTACATAACTGCAGCAGTTTTTTCGTCCGGTGCACTATGCGCCACCTATTTACCACATACTTTACTTTTAGGCGAATATAAGAAACTTGTTCAATTATACAAGTAAGACATAACTCTTTTATTAGTAATAAAATAATTATTGTACTCATTTTTATTGCAGGAATGGTTTGGCAGTTCCACTTACGAAAGAAATAGAAAGTAGGTTTCAAAAAGTTTTAGAAGTCTTGGAGGTATGTTGGTAATATTCTGATTTCAAGATGCTTTTTCTTAAATAACAGTCTTCTTTGTGACTAAGATTATAATTAATCTTATTAAGATTTAATTTAGATATAGATTTAAGTAGGTTAAGTTATGATCAGTAGTGGTATTTTATTCTTTTTTTACTATTCTTTATAAACATGGAAATAATTTGAATACATATATTGTTTATATAAAATTTGTAGATGGATCCAGTAGATCGACATCTATATAAACCATTTCATGTTTGTGGATTTGATGTTATGAGTGCCGGTAGTTCTTTGAGTAAAGACGGAGTCATTATTGGATTACCCATTAACTTTTCTTATGATAATCCCAGTACCATTGATAGGTCCAAAATGAGGGTAAGTTGATATTTTAATGTCGATTCATTGCGTATATTTATACTAAGAATCAATATTCATTTTTTTACTATATTTTCCTTCATATTTCTATTGATCTAGTCTAGATTTTAAATTAGAGTTGTCAATCTGGGTCAAGTTTATATCATTTAATCATTACTACATTATTCTATTAGCTTCTATATCATATCTTATAGTAGATGACTTATCTGTGATAAATCTATAATGTATCATAAATGAATATCCCACTGTATGTTTTAGATAAATCACGAAACAATTATTTGGGAGACAGAACCTGCTCAAAATCTACTGAAGGCCCTTGTTTTATCAGAAAATGCCCAACTATATGCAATGGCAAGGGAAATTTTATATAGGCAAACACCAAAGCCACTTATAGATACTGCTCTTAATACGAACTTAGTAGTAACCACCTATGCTATAAGCAGGGTCTTAAATGAAAAATTCGAATTTTATGGAAGACCTCTTAGTCTAAGATTAGCAATGTACTCTTTGGTAGGATTGTTCAGTATTGGCGTGTATGTGATGCTTAAAGATATCACACAAGTATTTTATGAGGATAAGGTGGATAAAGAACTAAAGAAGAAAAGTAAAATATTTTTGGAAGGTGGCAAAGAGTTTTATTCCAAGTTACTGGAGAGAAATAAGGCACTTCGACAGCTATTGGGAAAAGAAGGAGAAAGTCTTTATAGTGTGTTAGGAAATGAGAATTATCTATTTAGAAATAAACATATTCCACTTGTGCAAAGACTGTCGGCTTTTGAAAGTCAAGTTTAATTTTGTAATATTTATTTATTGTTGTAAATAAAATAGTGTCTGTTTTTATTTATTTTTTATGTGTTACTTTTACTCCATAATATATTAGGCCAATTAAAGGTTTTTTACTTGACACAACTGTATAGACAGACAGGTTTGAGAGTTGAAATGTGTAGATAAGATATTATAAAAAGACTCATCTAGGGACCTATCAATTTTTTACTGAAACTATTTTTAAATAAACAATCAAAACTTCAATCTCATTATTTTTCTCATAAGTTAAAATCTTAATTTGATGTTAACAGACAAGTTTTTCAGAAAAAGAATATAAAAAAATAAGATCTGCTAAATTAAAATTGGCTAATAAAGAAAAAAGATATTTTAAAAAAATGAACTAGGTTTTATTAAATACACTCACTGGCAAAATTAACGGAACACCTTAAAAACGGGACATGTTAGATGACTCGAATTTCCTAAACCTGTTGTCCGATTTTAGTGATTTTTTTAGTATGTTATAGGTATATTATTTAAGAATATCAATGAAATAATATTGTTGCTAGACAGGTCAATGTCATCTTATACCGGGTGTAACAATCATACTGTGTTTTTTCCTTAAAGTTCGAAACACCCTGTGGAATATTCTAGCATATATAAAATATTGAAATTAAAGCTCAATTATGGTCTCGGGCTTTCTTAACATTTTCATTTTTGATTCATTTGCTTGTGTTGGATAATAAAAAAGTTAGGTACGTTAACAACTAGCCATGTTTTTCATCAATAAATGCTCATTTTCTTCTTAGTTTCACCAGCATATTTAAAGGAACAACCATAAAATCTGAGTATTTTCTCTCTAGTCTATATACTGTTTAGATAATATCAAAATACGAATGTTGGTAAAGTATTTTGAATTTATATTACAATGGTAGTACAATATAAAACCTGTTTAAGAAGAAATAAAACACAAAGATGTCAGACTCAACAAAATACGGATTTTATTAAATGCAATAACTTTATTGTACAGTTTGAACTTAAATTGGTTTTTTATGCATTTTTTTGGCTTTAATAGCGTGTGTTTCCCCTACGAGCCCTTACAACTGCAGTTATTCGTCTTCTCATACTTCTGATACCGCTATCGATCAGTTGTTGGGCAGTCTGTCCCATTCCTCAATCAAAGCAATTGTGACTTCCTCTCTGTTTTGAATAGCAGGAACCCGTGCTCTGGCACGGGTTCCTGCTATTTTTCTGTTCCTACAAGTTTTCTGCCTAACATGTCTAATATGTATCGGACCGGTTGTAAACAATAAACACAGTATAGGAAATACTACCGACTTTAATGATCACTCCAAAACGTAATACAAATAACAATATACATTAAATAGGTCATCGTCGCGTCTGTATTCCTGAGTGTTTTCACAGCTGATTGTGACGTAACCGCACTGCAGGGTTGCCAATACATCACACTCCTCCCTCCTGGATGAATCTACTCATCATAGTCCTCCAAATACCTTGGAGGTTTTCTTATTCGAGCAGGTGGCTTTTTAACTTCAGCGGCGTGCTCTACAATTTCAGGTTCTTGGTCCACAAATTCGTTGGGATGCAGAAACAACGGTTGCGGAGTTACGAGTAATTTTTTTTCCATCGAGGTTGACGGTGTAACTTCGTCTGTTGTTTCTTGGTCACACACACGGGTTCTGATTTGGTCAGAATGACGACGTAAAATTTTACCATCTGGGGTTTGAACTTTGTAGCTTAACGGTCCAGTGGTTTCAATTATTTTGGAAGGAAGCCACTTTTGACCACCTGGAGCAAATGACCTTGCAAATACAGTGTCGTTTTCTTGAAAACATCTGGGTACTGTTTTGTAAGAATCGTTCATCTCTTGCTTAGATAACATCTCTTTTCTAAAGTCGGGCTGTAAACGATCAAATAATGAGCCCAATTTTCTCCCCATTAATATTTCTGATGGGCATCTCCCTGTTGTGCAATGGGGTGTAATGTGCTGAGTAAGGAGATATCTGTGCAATGCTAACTGTATTTTAGTTTCTTCATTACTATCTGTCATTTTTTTAAGTGCATTTTTTACATTTTGTACCATGCGTTCCGCTTGCCCATTACTACTTGGATGGTATGGTGCAACCAATGCTTGTCTAATAAGGTTTTTCTTTAAAAAATCTTGAAACTCAGCTGACGTAAAACAAGTTCCGTTATCAGATACGACGACATCTGGGATGCCGTGAGTGGCAAATAAACCCCGTAATACATCTATAGTCACAACACTAGAGGTATTTGGAACGATTTTAACCTCCAGCCACTTCGAGTACGAGTCTATGATAATCAGAAACATTTTGCCTTTAAATGGACCGGCAAAATCGAGGTGTATTCTTGTCCATGGAGCTCTGGCCCACTCCCACGGATGGATTGGAGCCTTTTTTGGCATGTTTCTAGACTCCTGGCACTCGCTGCATGTATTTACTAGCTGTTCGATTTGTTTGTCGAGATTTGGCCACCAAACATATGAGCGTGCCAGTGACTTCATTTTTACGATTCCGGGGTGTGCTGAGTGTAGCAAATTCAGTATTGTTTTCCTCCCTCCTAGTGGAACTATTACCCTTGTACCCCATAACAGGCAGTCTTGATAACAGCTAATTTCGTTTTTACGTAGTAGATAAGGAGTATATTCGTCTGAAAATTTAATTTTCTCATCAGGCCAACCTTTCCAAGTCCACTGCAAAACTTTAGATAACACTGGGTCTTTCTTAGTCTCATTGGCAATGTCTTTGGCACAGATTAGTTTTTCTGGGATGTTCTCAAGCATCAAAACGTCATCTGAGCTTGGTGGTTCTGGCGCATGTACCTTTTGTGGCAATCTGCTAAGAGCATCTGCATTCTGAATTTTTGAACCTGGTACGTAACATAATTCATAATCATAAGCAGATAACATAAGAGCCCATCTAAGCATTCTGGGTGACAGTATCTCTGGAACACCCTTTTTCGGATTAAAAATACCCAACAATGGTTTATGGTCCGTTCTTATGCCTATTTTCCTGCCATATACATATTCGTGGAATTTTTTAATGCCCGATATTATGGCCAGTGCTTCCTTGTCGATTTGGGAGAAATTTCGTTCAGTAGATGATAGAGTACGACTATGGTACGCCACTGGATATTCACGTCCTTCATCATCACGTTGACTAAGCACACAACCTACCCCGTAAGGACTGGCATCACACGTCAAAAATAAATCTTTTTGTTCATTGTAATGCCCTAACACAGGTTCTTTCGCTAAAATTTCTTTTAGTAAATCGAAAGCTTTTTGTTCTATAAAACGCCACTGCCAGGGAACGTCTTTTCGGAGCAGTGCATGTAACGGATTCGCAATTGTTGCTTTGTCCTTTAGAAAAACATGATAAAAATTTAAAAGTCCAAGAAAAGCTTGCAACTCGGTTTTATTGGTTGGCGCAGGCGCATTAGTTAGGGCCGCGATTTTGTCTTTAGTGGGGCGTAAACCGTCTTCACTAATTTGAAAACCGAGAAACTCTATAGTTTTTGTTCGAAAAACGCACTTTTCTTTGCGCAAATGCAGTCCGTCCTCCTGGAAACGCGATAATACCTCGCGCACTTTTGAATCCAAGTCGATTTCTGAGCGACCAACTATTAAAATGTCATCGTAATAAGGTAGTACACCAGGAATACCCGTTAATCGAGTGTCTATGAATTTTTGAAAAATTTGTGGAGCCACTGATATACCGAACTGTAAACGATTGCATTTAAAAGCTCCTTTATGCGTAATTATTGTTTGTGCTTCAGCAGCTTCGCGGTTGACACTTAACTGCAGATAAGCTTGCGCCATGTCCAGTTTTGCAAAAACTTTACCGCCCGCAAGTGTGGATAAGATACCCTGTACCGATGGCACTGAATAAGGTTCCGGATTTAACGCTAAATTCAATGTGGATTTGTAGTCACCACAAATCCTAACCTCACCGTTTTCTTTGCAAACAGTCACAATTGGGGTGCACCATTTTGGGTGCGTAATCGGCTCTAAAACCCCTTTCGCAATAAGCCTGTCCAGTTCAACTTCGATTTTATCTTTTAGCGCAAATGGAACTTTACGAGCTTTACACATAACCGGCTTTACATTTTTGTCCAACGAAAAACTTACTGGGGGACCCCGGTAAGACCCCAAATCTGTATTAAATACATCTGGGTATTCTTCTGTATAATTTATCATTGATAAAATTTGACTTACCCCAGCTATGGTTAAACCTAAACTATCAAACCAGTTTCTGCCGAGTAGACTGGCACGATTTCCTTCCGTGACTATGAGAGGAAGTGTCGCTGATCTTGGACCTCTCTTCACCTCCACTTGACACTTACCCAGTGTGGGTATCACTGTGTTTTGATAGTCCCTTAAAATAACACTGGATTTATCTATTTTAGGTCGATTTTCACTAAAGATTTCATGGTAGGTTGATTTGCTTATCACTGAATAACTTGCGCCCGAGTCAACCTCCATTCTTACCTTTTGGTCATTGAGTAGCACATCTACTAAATATTTACCGGTAATGCTATCAGACGTCACGTTATTTAACGTAAATTCATAGTCACTACTTTGATAAAAAACACTCTGGGTGTTCCCCGAAACCGGCTCGGTATTGGACGTAGATTCCACGGTAGTCTGATGTACTTTGCGTTTGTAATTTTGGTTCTTCTTTTTTGCAAAACAAGCTATTTCGATGTGTCCAACTTTCCTGCAATATGCACAGGTTGATTTAATGTGTTCACAAGTTTCGGGAGAATGTTCTTTTTCGCACCGAAAACATTTCTTCCTTTCGCGATTAGCT
Organism: Diabrotica balteata; assembly: GCA_918026665.1. NCBI lineage: Eukaryota > Metazoa > Arthropoda > Insecta > Coleoptera > Chrysomelidae > Diabrotica > Diabrotica balteata. The sequence continues at coordinate 103,546,736 of OU898283.1, read as the reverse complement.
AATTGTTTGAACTGGCCCGGTTGATTTTTACGAAAACTTACCGCGTTTACATCTGCGCTCGACTCAGTTTCTCGTAGAACTGCCAAACTTTCCACGGCCACCTCGTGTGCAAGGCACAGGTCTTGCGCGTCCTTAAGTTTTAACTTATCTGTGGCTAGCAACTTTTGCTGTAGCGATTCGTCGGTAATACCACAAACGAGTCGGTCACGTAGCATTATGTCAAGGCTAGTTCCGAAACCACAGGGTTCTGCCAATTTTCGTAATTCCTTCAGATACACAGATATTGTTTCACCAGTCTGTTGATTCCGACGATAGAACTTAAACCTGCACACAATTTCCGACGTTTTTGGAGAAAAATGCTTTTTTAATTCAACTATGATTTGGTCATAAGTTTTATCAGACACTTTGGACGGCGCGACCAAAGATCTAATAATCTCATATGTATTGGGACCACACAAACTTAAAAATGTAGCTTTTTTCCTATCAGGGTCTGTAATGTTATTTGCCAAGAAGAAAAAATCCATACGCTCGACGTATGATTCCCAACCTTTGGAGTCACCCACGTTAAACTGTTCGATGTTTCCGAATGCCGCCATCCTGCACACACTTTGCTTTATTTATCACCGGGACGAAATAATGCACTTAAAATGGCACACACACGAATCCCATCCTCGTCGCCAAATAATATGTATCGGACCGGTTGTAAACAATAAACACAGTATAGAAAATACTACCGACTTTAATTATCACTCCAAAACGTAATACAAATAACAATATACATTAAATAGGTCATCGTCGCGTCTGTATTCCTGAGTGTTTTCACAGCTGATTGTGACGTAACCGCACTGCAGGGTTGCCAATACATCACAATGTCCCACATATCCTCTATCGGGTTTAGGTCTGGGGAACAAGCTGGCCAATTCATCGTTGTTATACCCACTTGTAATAAGAAATATCTTACACAGTCTGCGACGTGTGGGCTGCATTATCCTGCATTAAAATAAAATTTTCGCCAATATATGGTGAAAAATGTACCACATGGTCTTGGAGAATATCTCTGATATACTTATCTGTTGTTAATGCTCTATCATTAATCACCACTAACTCTGTTATTGCTCCCAAACATATACCGCCCCACACCATAATTGAACCTCCACCAAAAGGTACGGTCGTAGTAAAATTGAAAGGGGCATTTCGTTCTCCTTGGCATTGATACAATCTTTCTCTACCGTCGATGTAATTTACACAGAAACGGCTCTCGTCCGTAAAGAGAATTTGACTCCAGTGGTTATCATTCCAATTTTGATGTACTCGACCAAATTGTAGTCGTGCTAAACGATGGTGTCTCTGGAGTCTGGGAGCTTTTATTGGCACATATGACTTGAGACCGGCTTTTTTAAGTCTCTTTCTTACTATGCGCTCAATTAAATACAAGTTTGTACTTGTTATGAACAGATAGAATGACTGTAAAATGTAAAGCACAATACAAATAAACAAATTAATTTGACATTTAAGACTTTCTTGTGACAAGGAGCTTTCAAAGCTATGTAGAGATAGTCTATAAAATACAAATATAAAGATATATTGCATTAATAACAGGTATTCCTTTAAATTTGCCGGTGTGTGTATTAAATTGTTAACTTCTCATAGCCTACTTTAGGCTTGTTTATTAAACTAAGCAGAAAATGAGGATTTATTGATGAAAAACATGGCTAGTTGTTAACGTACTTAACTTTTTTATTATCAAACATAAGCAAATGAATCAAAAAAGAAAATGTTAAAAAAGCCTGAGGCTATAATTAAGTTTTAATTTCAATATTTTATATATGCTAGAATATTCCACAGGGTGTTCCGAACTTTAAGGAAAAAACACAGTAGGATTGTTACACCCGGTATAAAATGACATGGACCTGTCTAGCAACAATATTATTACATCGATATTCTTAAATAATATACCTATAACATACTAAAAAAATCACTAAAATCGGACATGTTTAGGAAATTCGAGACATCTAACATGTCCCAATTTTAAGGTGTTCCGTTAATTTTGCCGGTGAGTGTAGTTTTCGCGAAATTTAATTTGTTTGTAATATTTTTTGAAAATCGAGCTAATTTCTAAGGTTACATAATTTATTTGTTTATTTATATACGGCATCCATTTACTTACAATTTTTACAAAGTTACATCTTAAAAACAATCTTATATACTAAAACTCTAAGCCCTTTTCTTGTCCACCACTTTACTCAAAAACCATATTAGATAATTAAAATATTTTTTCGGAATATTATTAGTATTACGTATGAGATTGTCAAGATATACTTTTGGTACAAAAATTCACTTACGGTTTTCAGACGACCGGAAGTTCAAATTTACTTTAAGTTTTAGACCCCACAATGTATACATGGATTGAAAGGTCTCGTCGAGACGAATCTAAATATGTACTTCCGGTTGCGATCCGACACCGGAAGTGACCCGAAACGCGCATAAAACGTCAAGATAGAGCAAATCTGACATCGGATTCGTGATCAGCGTGCAAAATTAACTGCTAAATGATATCCATGTCGACATTTGATGAACTAAAAATTGCATTCCGGTTTTGAGGTCGACTTCCGGTTTCGTTTTTATTAAAAAGTAAAAGTTTACATAACTCCCGGTGCCAAGCAAAAGTTTTCAGAAAATGGAGACATTGTAACAAAAAACATTCGTTTCGACGAAATATTTCGTGATATTTAATACACTTTTTACTTGCATTATTATTGATGAATGTTATGTATGTACTGTTAGGTTCTTCAAATAATATTTGGAAATGTGTTAAAATACTTTATTTTATATTAGGCGTAATCTCAAAGACATGTTACAATTTACAATTATATAAGGAAAAAAAAAACATGACCATCACTTGACTTATCTAATGACAATTAATTGACATGACAACCTTCTGTCATTCATGCCAACAGAACATTTCAAAGGTTTGCTCCTAAATTCCGTGTATTCTAACATGTACTTGCACATAATTATTGTAATCAGATAGATCAAACTAAAATACGACAGAAGAGAGATCAGTACAGAGAAGTCTTAAGAAAAGAATTTGTAAAAAGAACATTATCAACAAGAATACTCCGACATGAATACAATTAATAAAGAAATGCAGCCAAAGCCCTTGAAAGCAGGACTGACTGTTGCAAAGAAAAGAAAAATAAAGAAGACAGAACAAGTGTTGAAATAAAACGGTTGATGGAAAAAAGACGCATATTTCTAAGCGAAGGAAATCGAAACACCAATGGTTTCAAAGAATTGAATAAACAAATAAAGAAAGGAGTAAAGGAAGATATACTTGGTTCGCTATTCCCAGTCCGAACTGTCTAGTGAATTTAGTAATTATTTTTTTGCGAATTTACTTTTTGACAGACTAAAAGTGGCTGGAAATTACTATACAACCAAGCACACGTACTCATAGCCAATATCAGTGGCGGCTCGTGACATCTGCTATAGGGTGTGCTGCATGAACCACGGTCAATATAAAATAATAGAAATAGAATAACATACGAAAACAAAAACAATAAAATTAGCTTTAATACTAATTAATAGTAACTAATAACGACATGCTATAAAAATCTGATTAACTTACATTTATTGCATTTTTCTAAATTGGAAATTAATACGCCGGTCCTTTTTTGTCGCAAACTTTTCGATTACTTTATCGTTAAAGTTCGGTATTGAAGCGATGAACTTTTTTTCTATCGAGAGTGTGGAAAGGGCTGTTAATCTGTCTTCGCACATTGAATTTCTTAAAAATGTTTTGATCCGTTTTAAAGTTGAAAAACTACGTTCAGCTTCTGCTGTGGTCATTGGCGTAGTCACCAGAATTTGTATCAACTTTTTGGTTTCTGTTAATGTGTCCTCTAAATTATTAGAAATTATAAATTTTAGTAAAGGCACTGCACCTTTTAATGTTCTACACTCGATATTGGAATACAAAACTGACAGTTCTGTTCGCAAACGGTTTTTATCAAAGAAGTTATAAGCTGTACAAGTTAAATCCAATTCATTTTCAGGAAACTTATTATTATATTTTTCGAAATGTTCTGAAGATAAAAGTGTTGCGGCAACTAGATGATTTGTATATGCAAACCGTTCTTTTGCATTGTTTATAATAACATCACAAACTTCTAGACAGGCAATACGGTGATCCTGTTGGCTGTTATTTGGGCGTTTCCTTTTTTGGACACTAGGCGCCGCATTTAAATTTGAAGCTTGATGTATGATAGGGTCTATTTTATTTCGGACATTGTTAATACTTTGCTCAAAAACATGTATAGCTTTCTGTGCTTCGGTTGGGTCCATGTTCTTTTTTTGAAGATTATTGTACAAAACGTCAACATGTGGCATAATATAATGAAAAACAGTCAGCCAGAAAGTAAAATTTTGATCTTCCAGAATACGTCTAAGTCCTCTTGCTTCCTTGGAAGTAATAGCATTTGACTCTTCTTCTAGTTGCTCCATACACTCAATAATAAAGTCTCTATATTCGTAAACGACATTTACTGTACGAATATTGAAATTCCAGCGTGTAGGGATTGAACGAGGAATATTTTTTCCAACTATTTGATTTAAGACAGCTATTCTTTGAGGTGAATGACTAAAAAATCCAGGTATATCATGTAAATCTCCAAAAAATACGCGTACTTGGGAATTAATAGAACATGCTCTTGACATTATTAGATTCAATTGATGGGCGTAACAGTGCACAAAATGAGCAGTTTCATATTTTCTCTTAATTATTGTTTGCACTCCGCCATGTATCCCACTCATAACAGCTGCTCCGTCATAACTTTGTGCAATGAGCTTATTTTTGTTATTCTTTAATATTGGGTCTAAAACATTCAAAATTGTGTTAGCTAAGGTTTCAGCATCATGTTTTTCTGGAAGCAAAAAAGTCCAAAACCTTTCAACTGGAGCACCGTTTTTTACATAACGAAAAACAATGACCATTTGAAATTTCATAGAAACATCCGTTGTCTCATCAGCTATCACTGCTAAAAATGGGGCTTCATTGATTTCGTTTAAAATCTCCTCAGCGTATACTTCTAGCATGCAATCCAAAATATCATTTTGTATTGTTTTTGAGGTACCTTTGAAAATTGTCGCATTTGTAAGGTGTTCACTAAGTGTTTTATCAAGTTCAGCAGAAAAATTCACTAAACCACGAAAAATTCCAGGGTTATCTGATGTTTCAGATTCATCGTGTCCTCGTAAGGCGAGCTCAAAAGCCCCACAGAATTTTATACAGTCAATTATTTTTGACAAAACATACCTGTTTTTCGTCACCTCTTCATTGTGTTTTTGTATATTTATCCAATAAGCAGAGTCAAGTTGGGCCTGTATATTAAGTTTCCCAAATAATGCAAATCGCATTTCATTGTTCATATGAGTTTGCGTGTTTTCATGCTTCTTTATTTTTTCACTTAAATGCACTAGATCCCGCACTCCTGTCTCGCGCCACAATTTTTCCTCTTTATCTGCGCCGAATAATGCACACGGAAAACAGAAAAAAGCATTTTTTTCGGAACATCCACAAATCCACTGATTTCGTAGATACATGTCTTTATTAAATTTACGCGTATATGTTTTTCCACGGCTTTTACCGGACACTTCAATATTAAGATCAGGCATAGGACGGCCACGTTCTTTTATAATCAACTGTTGTTGATAGTGAAGTTTTTGAAATTTATTTACACCTAATTTAAATTGAAACTCCATTGTTTTAAACACGCTCGAACAAAACAAATTAAACAAAATTGTAACCTAAGAATTTCTAAACACGGCACAGATGCAACGGTCACGAATAACTGTCGTGAATTGCAGCTCGCAAACACATTTCCGAGGCCGTTAATCAGCCGATTGCCGAAGCACATCGGCTAAGATCGCCGTTTGCCTAATAAATGCATTTTACCGCTGCCAGTGTTTCGGTTGTTATCGACGCGGCTTCACTGGAGCAGCAAATACATAAAAAGATTGCTTCACTGGAGCACCAAATACGTAAAAAAATTATACGGTTTCACTAGAGGAGTAAATACGTAAAAAAAATAATATTAATCATCGTTGTTGGTGAATTATTATTAACAGTTTATGTTTAATATGATAATATGGCAGATTTGAAATAAAACTATATTAATTATTCTTTAATAATTAAGATTTGCTATGGTTGTTTGGTAGTTCTGCAGCTCAGCAGCACATAAAGAAAAACCGCCACTGGCCAATATTAATAGTAAACAAACTAAATAGTAAATAAAATAGAACTTTGCGAATTACAGACAATCAATACTTATTTATCTGTACCATATAATAAATAGTTATGTTAAATTATAACAACTAAAATATATTTTTTAAATATATACTACCCAAAATTTGATGGGTTTAATATACACTTCCACTATTTAGAATAATTCTTCTTTTTTTCAAAGTAAGAAGTCTGCAATAGTAGTATACTTGAGCTATTAATACTGAGAAGTAGGAATTGTTGTGTTGTAGGTTTCCGACAATCAATCTGTCAAAATGTTCCCGAGCTAAGCGAATGGAGTATACAGTATTGGAAGATTTAAAACGGAACATACGGATTATTAATACAATTAGTTATATCCCCTGACCTGCAATTACCCAGTGTAAATTTCAATATAACGTCGCGATGTCTTATAATTAATTCATTTGTTCGACTGGATTGCTACTCCTTCGCGATTTCTAGTAGCGTATTCGGCAGGTGTACGTCGACACTGTTGTCTATCGTCCACTGATTTTCTGTGTTTTTGTGCAGATAATAACAATATTTTATTAATAACAATTTTTTTGTGTTCATTAGATATTATTTGAATTGGTTAGTGTATAGTTTAATATATTTATTATTCCAAATATTGTTGATAATTTAAAATTTAAAAGGATGTATATGATACATCAAAATCTACAGATTTTTGCCAAAGGTATCTACCGATTTGCCAACAGTCCCAAGGAACATCACTGGCCGGGCCGGGTAAGATTTTATTATTCGATGATCGTTTGTGTTTGGTAACGTGTGCACGTGCGCAGCAGTCGAAAAATATCGACTGGAGAAGGAGTATAGTCGAACAAATAAATTAATTATAAGACATCGCGACGTTATATTGAAATTTACACTGGGTAATTGCAGGTCAGGGGATCTTACTAATTGTATTAATAATCTGTATGTTCCGTTTTAAATCTTCCAATACTGTATAAGGATTTATAATGAAAACACAGATCACGTTATTAGTGGTCTGTGAATGAAAACAAGGTAGAAAAAATAATAGAAAAGAACCGAGGCCTAAAATGCTTAAGATCAAACTTAGGAAAGCCTATAATAATCTCATAGAAGGATAAAGATGAAAAAGAAATAAGAGAAGAGAACGAAATCCTAAAAGTTACTCAAACATTTTACCGTGATTTATATTCTTCAACCAAGAACCTAGATAACACTGCAAAGGAAGATCTTAAGAGAAAGATAACGAATGTCAACTCAGAAATACTCCCTAACATAGAATCCTTCGAAATAAAACAAGCTATGGTACAAATAAAGAACAATAAGGCTCCGGGCCCAGATGGAATACTGTAGAAATGTTGAAGGAGGGGAGTGAAATTATTCTCGAAGAATTGAATTTTTTTCAACGAACGTCTTCACAGAGGAGAAGTTCCAGATGATTGGAATGAAAGTTTGACAATACTTCTCTTCAAAAAGGGAGACAGGGGAGATCTGAAAAACTATATACCAATCTTCTTGCTGTCTCAAATGTACAAACTGTTTATGAAAGTAATAACTAACAGGTTAATGTCGAAGCTCGATAGCTATCAACAGGTAGAGCAGGCAGGATTCCGAAAAAGTTACAGTACAGCGGATCATCTTCTTACAGTCAGAACGATAATAGAGAACGATAATGAATGTCACTTATACTTACACATTGGCTTGGTTGATTATGAATAGGCATTCGACTCCATAGAACTTTGGGCAATAGAATGAACAACTGCAGCATGGACTCCCAATACAGAATGCTCATACATAATATTTACAAGAAAGCTACAATGAAAATAGAATGCGAAAACTAAAGCTATACCAATCAACAGAGTAGTTCGCCAGGGAGATGTTATCTCACCAAAAATATTGTTACGATAAAAAATATTATGACTCATAAAACTGTAAACATATTCTTTCTAATTCTGATATGTTTTAGATTGTCAGCCGGCAGAAATTCCAGGTAATACCTGATCGGTCTCCGACGATTCGAACTTTTCGGAAGCAGGTCGCTATAAAAACCAGTCTAAGCTCCCCTTCATTTGAGACAATTCAGGTCAACATTCATGGGCTTCGAAAGAGATTCCATGCTAACGGCATTTTGTATAATTAAAGGAACCGTTTTGTGGAAAACAGTTAGTCTGAAGATAATATCGCGTCGAGTTATTAAATGTAACGCTCGTATTGTAATAAATGTGTGAAATAAATTAATTATATTGTACAAATAAAGACTTTAAAAAGAAACTTGTAAGTGTTATAAATGTAGAACTTTTGATAATAAATAAAGACAATAAATTAGACTTTAATAAAAATATAACACTATTCACACTTGGACTAAACCACTAAAGGACTAAAGACCAAATTCATGATCATCTCCAGAAACTTGGATGCACTTGAAAACTCCACCATAACACTGAATACTAAGTCCATTGAAAGAGTGAGTAAATTTAAATACCTGGGATCGTGGCTTTTTGAAGACTGGGCATCGGACAGGGAAGTAAAATGTCGCATTGAGCAAGCTCGACAAGCTTTCGTAAAATTCAAGAAGGTACTGACTTGTTCAGAGTTCGATCTTCACATGAGACTAAGGTTTACTAAGTGCTACGTATGGTCAGTGCTGCTATATGGCGTAGAGAGCTGGACATTCAAAACGAGGGATATAAACAGATTAGAAGCTTTCGAAATGTGGCTTTATCGCCGTATCCTAAAAATACCATGGACAGCGAAAATAACAAATATAGATGTCCTTAAAATAATAAACCAAGAACGCCAACTTTTCGAAACCATCAAGAAAAGGAAAACGGCGTATCTAGGTCACATCATGCGAAATGAAAAATACCAGTTCCTCCAACTTATAATCGAGGGTAAAATTGAAAGCAAGAGAGGATTGGGACGCAAGAAAATGTCCTGGCTCCGAAACATAAGGCAATGGACAGGGATTAACGACATATAATCTCTGATACATATTGCAAGAAATAGAAAATTAATGGAAAATGTGATCGCTAACATCCATTAGTGGATTTGCATCTGAAGAAGAAGACACTTGGACTGGAAGACGTGTTCAAAGACATTAACTTGGTAGATAAAGGAATAAATGTTAATGAAAGAAAACTGAGTCATTTGAGACACGCTGATGACATTGTAATATTCGCTACAAGTTTCGAAGAACTACAGACCATAATGACGCAACTATTTCAAGCTTCGGAAAATGTAAGTCTTAAGATGAACTTGGAAAAAAAATAATGACAAATACACCGAACATTAGAGAAATAACGTTGAACGACATCAATTTAGACACAGTAAGCGAATACATCTACCTGGGACAGATAATGAAAGTTAACAAAGAAAATTAAACTGCCGAAATTACCAGAAGAATAAGGTTAGCATGGGAGAATTTGGAAAACTGAGTTGGATCTTGAAAATCACTAAAATAGAACAATATTTGAAAACCAGAATTTACGATCAGTGTATCCTACCTATACTCACGTATGGTTCACAGACGTGGACACTCACCAAGTCTAATATGGATAAAATATTATAAGCACAAAGAGCGATGGAAAGATCAATGCTCGGGGTAAAACTTATAAACAAAAAAAAAAACAAATGGATTAGAAGCAAAATCCAAGTAAAAGGCAGAGGAGAACATGTTGCCAAATTAAAATGGAGCTTCGGAGCCCAACTAAAGGATAAAAGACGGAACCACGAAATACAACAATGGAGACCTTGGTTGGGAAAGAGAAGCAGATGAAGATCGGGAGGCCTATGTCCAAAGTTGGATTACTTAAGGCTGAAGAAGAAGAAGACATACTTAGGTGACACTCAATTGAATTCTTACCGGATGAGGTAGATTTGCTGACATCCTAACAAATGGTGTAATATTCAGTCTTCAGATTGTGACTGTGACCATGAAAGACAACCCATACAATACATTACTTCTAAATGCCATCTCCGAGCATATCTAGAGTGACCACGGAGTGACTTCCTGAAGCAATAAACTAGATACGCAGCCTCGACATCAATGTTTAATAAAAATATTTTAATGTTATTTGTATTACTTTCATTTTCATGAGCGAGGCATATTAGAGGAAAGGCACCGAATTCGAGACAGGCGCCTAATTTGAGACACCTTCGTATATTTTTGTACGATATGGTGACATCTAGTGAAAATATTGAAAATTGATCATTCTGTGCAGTAGTGGTAGATCTGCTTTTAGTTGATCCGCTTAGAAGTGACCTTTGTTGATTTTTCGACGTTAATTTGATTTACACATTACACAATTTTTTTTCGGAATTTATAGAAACTTACATACATCAAGGAAAGATGATTACATTTACTCCAATTTTTTTTTTGTTAGTTTAATATTAGTTAAAACATTTTATGCAAATTAAACGGTAATTGTGTGGCAAAAATGCGTTTTATTTTTAACGGAAAAATCCTAATTTGAGATACCTGTAGGTTCCTAATTTGATAGTGTCTGAAATTAGGACCCGTGTAATATTTTATTTTTATGTGTTTTTTTTGTTTATAGATGCCGCCAAAAAATAAAAATGGAACGCAAATGCGGGCTGTAAATACAGTAAGAAATAGAGATATGGGCTATTTGAAGGCCTTAAACAGACAAGACCTATTCTTCCTTTGGAATTAGAAAATGAGTTGGTTGAGTATGCCCTAGCTATGGAGAATGTTATTTCGGACTAAGAGCGCGTGATACAAAACGACTGGGATCTCAACTTGCAATAGGAAACTCAATACCACATCCATTTAGCAGAGTCAAAAAATCAGCCGGAAAGAAATGGTTAAGGCTCTTTATGAAAAGGCATCCGACGCTTTAAATTTGTAGGTACCCCTCAGGGAATGTCATGTGCTTGAGTAAAATCTTTTACTCCTGAAAATGTATCTGTTCCTTGGCCTGTATGAACCAGAATATCTTAAGTTTACTAACCCTGCACAACGTATATTCAATGTAGACGAAACGGGCCTTACAATTGTTTAGCACAAACATAGCAAAGTAATTTCCATGAGAGGGAAGAAGCAGGTTTCGTCATTTACTTCAGCAAAAAGGGGCAAGCTGATTACTGCTATTACATGTATGGATGCTGCAGGAGTTTTCGTACCACCATTATTAATCTTCCCAAGAAAAAATATGAAAACAGAGTTGATGCTAAGAGCTCCCACTGGAGCAGTCGCAGAATGCCATGTGCCAGGTTCGGTACAAGCCGATATTTTCACTAGATGACTTCAACACTTTATAAAATTTACCAAACCTTTAGCTGTAGACCCTGTTCTTCTCGTCCTTGACGGTATTCTCATACGAGAAACGTTGCTCTAACAGATTTGGCCAAATAGAATCATGTGACGATTATTTACCTCCCACCACATGGCACCGCTGAAAACTTACTACGCACAAGAAATAGAAAATCAGTTAAGTGTTGTGTTACCTTATATCATTGCCAGTATTTTTTGTAAAGCGTATAACAAAGCTGCGACGATGGAAATATCTTGCAATGGTTTGCGAAAAACTGGACTGGTCACTATTTGTCGCCATATTTTTAGGGACTTTGAATTTTAAATTCAAGAGCACTTAGAAACACAAAACGAAAGGGATGAACAAATAATAGAACCAAATCATGAACAACCAAATCATCCGATGAGAGAACATAGAACTCCTAGTCCACTACTACCTCATCAACAACTTGTTTCTCCGAAAGACATCTGCCCAATCCCTACATTCTACAAAAGAGATACCACTAAAAAACGACATGCCAGATCAGGAAAGGCTTCAGTAATTACTCTAACACCCTACAAAGAAGAATTGGACTCAAGTTTGCAGAAGAAAAAAGCAAAAATCTAGTACCCAGCTAAACTTGGATTGAGTATTTGCTACAGAAAAAGACAGTTCAACAAAAGGTGTTAGAGCAAAAAAAAAACAGCAACGTCAGACGAATAAATAGCAGATAAAGATGTAGATCAACCTTCTACATCAAAAGGCAAAACATCAAGAAGGAAGCGGAAAGTTTCTTCGAGTTCAAGCTCAGATAGCAGTGAAGACTTTCCATTAGCTGATTCATCGTCCAACGAAAATGGAGAAAACGACTCGGAATATTTATTTTGCACCGGCAAATTTTCCGACGATAGCTATGGCGAACGATGGGCAAAGTGTGACCAATGTGGCAGGTGGGCAATGAAGACTGTGGAGAAATAAAGTCCAAGACATTTATTTGCCTTTTCTGCGAAGGAAAGGGCTTTTTTGAATAGTATCTCAAATTAAGGTACCTGTCTCAAGTTTAGATACCTGGCTATTCCAAATTAGGGCACCTTTTATTTTTAATATTAAATGTCGCAAAAAAATGAAATGTATTTTTTTGCAAAATTATATGTTTTATTCGCTTTATTTTTTTTTTGTTGTGTTCTAGAAACATTAAATTTAAGTTTTCGAAATAAATGGTTTAAAAACTTTTTAATATTTTGTTTTATATTTGTTTTCAAAAAAGTGTCACATTTGGTGCCTGTCCTCTACCATCACAAATACAAGTACTTAAAATAATGAATTCATACTTTCATTTTTCACGTTTTTATTGTATTCAAATGTCGTTTTAAAGTTGTTTTAATATGATCAGACGGTGTATTAACAGGAAATCCTCTATTTCAAAAACTCAGTTAAACGTGAAATTCTTAACTGATTTTGAGGGGACAACACTGTCGAATTCTAATCATAAATCGATTCATATTCAAATCAGATACAAAAATAGACTTTTGTCAACTAAATACCTCTTTTACCTTTAACATTTTGCTGAACCCACTCTTCCCCACACCTATCCGATATTCTTAGCTCGGACTGGCAGAGATGAGGCAGATCTTCCTCAATTAGTATCTCGGATTGCGCTTTGCGAGTCTCTAAATAAAAGCGTAACGGTAAACCCTAGGTGATCGCACCTCTAATTTATCAAAAATCAGACGGCAGAGTCAGCGGTCTACAACAATCATCCCTTCCCAGTTTGTTTTTATCCGTTCCGTTTGTTTGTTGTGAACGTCAACGGATAGTAAAATGGCGGCGTTTCGGTATACACACGCTGTCGTTAGCCGCATACCGAGTTCTCTGCGAAACCGTGGAGAAATTGACTTAGAAGAAGCCAAAAAGCAACACGAAAATTATGTGAGGATATTACGTGAGATTGGCTTGGATGTCATAGAACTGCCTCCGGATGAATCAATGCCAGAATGTGTTTTTGTTGAAGACACGGCAGTTGTTTGCAATGGGACCGCTCTAATTGCTAGACCAGGTGCGGCCCACAGGGCCCGAGAGGTATGTAAGTTTTGTAGTTATAATAATTGTCACACTTTTATAATGACAATTCTGTTATTCCAGCTGAGAAGCTGTGTTTGTTGACCTATATACAATAAGATCAATTATTATTCTAAAAAATATTTAATTGCAAAATTTGCCTATATGTAGGTATATTACAGTAGCAAGTAGGTAGGTACATCAAAACGGTAAGGTAAACAACCAGTCCTTGCCACTCTACCAATTATTGCCACTGACCCTTAAATTCTAAGAAAATAAGAAAATTACTTGAAATCAAATTATATTTTTTGCAAGTACTAATACCTTATTAAGTTTGGCAACTGTATACTGTTGTACAATACCCAAGCATCAGCGATTTTTGTTGTATACCCCTTAGAGTAGTGTTGTGTAAAATTTCTTCCTATTTTTTGTGATTTCTTATGAAAAAATTAAGGTAAGTACATTTTTCTTTTTCTTATTCACTTTTGTAAATGATTGTTTTATAAAATTATTTACACATGTGCTCCACTTAAATACTCTAAACTACATTTGTTTGCTGTTTAAATTCAGTTAAGGGTACATATTTCTAAAGAAATCTACCTGGCAATGACTGGTTACAAAATATTTTATGAACACCAGTCATTGCCACAAGTGGCCATTATTGGGTTGGCTTATTTTTAATTCATTATAATGTGTAAATTTACTATTTAAAATTACAGTGTTGCCACTATTTTTTTTTATCACTGGTTCTAAAGTGGCAATCATTGGTTACATTAATATTTGATATTACAAGTATTTTATTCATTCCAGAAATGGCACCTAAACGGAATTATTTGAAAGAGCAATTGGCCAAAGCCCTAGAGAATATGAAAAAGGGAATCCCAGCAGCTACGGCAGCAAAAATTCATGGAGTTCCTCATAGTACTTTGAGGCATAAGAGAGATGGAAAGTCACCATTATTTTGTTCTATGGACCTTTTTACAATTTTAACCAAAGAAGATGAATCAGTCTTAGTGAAATGGATTTTACATCTATCAGAAAGACATTTTCCTGTTTCAAAAGTTCAGTTTTTGGATACAGTTCAGAAAATAATAAATTCTACAGAAAGAGAGAAATCATTTATTCATAGCCGTCCCAGTGACAAATGATTTCGCTTGTTTTTGACAAGCTTTGTGACACAAAGAGTGTCACTTAAGCACTTAAGTATTTTGAAGGAAAGCCGGGTGAAGAAACTTTAAATAGGTTCAAGGTAACTTTAAATGAAAATCAGGATTGGAATGGTTCTATTGAGGATAAATCCCTTTTTAACATATGAAAAGAATGGACAATGAAAACACTACCAAACCAAATTAAATGTACCATCCAAAACAATATTACCATATTTCCAACTCAACTGCACACCAGTAAAAGATTTCCAACCAAATATCTCTGGTACTCATAGCTCAGATACATTGTCTACTCCTGAACCAAGTACATCACATGTACACTTGTAGAGTCCATGCAAAGTTCCTACCCCATTTAAGAAAGCACTGTTTTGGCCAGACCCAAAACCTCAGACAAAGAAGATAAAACTAAAAGAAAAGATTCCATCCGTGGTACAATCAGAAGCTTGGCGTGAATATCACTTGAAAAAAGAAAATAAAAAGAAAAAGAAAGAAGAAAAAACCAAAGAAAAATTGCATGAGAGCAGCAAGAAAGTCTATTGAAAGAGAAGCTTAAACGGGATATTTCTGATGACTATGGAAAGGATGAAGAGTGGGTCAAGAGTGGTAGCAGCTGTGATGACATAGACTTTTGTGATGACCCTAACAAAGAATTTTGCCCATTAACTCACGGAGAACTTAGTGTGGGAAACTATGTACTTGTGAAATTCCTAGGTGGTAAAAAAATCCATAACATACAGATATGTTTGTATTCTCCAAGGCCTTATGGACAATAATGATGTACAAGTAATGTCTATGAAATCTGTTAGTGCTGAAAAGAACATTTTTATTTGTGATAATACATCTACTTTGTTAACGAAAATCGTGTTTTAGGCATACCGCTGACCCCTATTATTTTATCCACTGGTGAACAGATCAGTTATGAATTTACTTTGCCAGTGGATGTATTTGAGGCCTAAAACCTGTGGAATTTTTATTAATAAACAAGATTTTTCAGTAAAATGTAGAGTTATTTCTGTATGGCAATGACTAGGTGGCAATAATTGGTATTTTGAAAAATTGTGTGGCAATTATTGGTTTTTTGGCTTTATGTGGTTTTTAGCTTTAACTTTCTTATAGTGGCAATGACTGGTCATTTACATTATTGTATGCTATTATATTGTATAAAACTTGTATTTTTTTGGTTCTTTTCTTGTTTTTCTAGTTGTCATTTCTCTATTTTCACGTTTTTTCTAATAGTCCATCTTAATAATCCTGGTCTTCATGTTTATGTGTGTTTCCAGTTCTTTAGGTTGTATATTTATTTCCCTCCTGTCTCTTCTACAGGGCAATAAGTCAAAATGGTCAGGCAATAAGCTTTTCTTTTTCTCTATTATCAAACATATTTGTGAAAGATTTTTATATTTTGGATGATAAATTTTATATTTAGATATATTCTTCCCTATAGCTTCCATTATGTTATAATAACTGTCTGGACCATTGACTGTTTTATCTATAAAACTGTTAACATTTTCTGATCTGCATGTTCTATATTTTGTTTTATATTTTTGACACTTTCTACATTGTTTTTCTAAAATACCTACTTGTTAAAAATACTTCTGAACATTCTCGGCTTTGTATAACCATGTTTCCTTATGATAAAACTTTTCAACAGTGGCGGATCCAGGAATTTTTGTCGGGAAGGTCATAGGTCTTGAGGGTGATTTTGATATAGGATTTAGATTTTTGCAACTTTACAATTGATATGATTTGTGCCTCATGTAAGGGAACCATTTTCTGAATAATTAATTTAAGCCATACATTAAACCAGTGAGAAGCTATTAAAATCCAAATACCCTACGGGTGCGAGGAATAGTACAACATTAAGGGGCCTTAAACTTAAACCAAAAAACAAAAAAAAAATAATAATTTAATCCCACATACTCTATGACAGTAAAATCAAGTGTACAGAAGTATTTTTTTAAGCCCTTTTCTCTATAGGCCTCTCTTAATTCTCGCCAGTCATCTCTGTTTGTAAGATGTTTCCATATTGGTCCTGCAGTTCTTTTAATATCGTCGCCCCAGCTCATTTGCGCTCTTCCTCGTGGTCATTTGGCTTTTATGCACATTAAAAACATTCATTTTGAAGCTTCATAATAAATTAAATTCTTAAACATTGTATAATATGCCTTTTATTTAACTTATCCTATGTTTAGTTTCTTTATCAATAAAGATTTTTTTATAAGAAACATATTTTTCTTGATACTGAAAAGTATAACTCATGGACTTGCAATGAAGTACTTTCAGTCAACATATTTTTGTCTTTATGGCTATTGTATGCAAAACTAAAACAACCCTTGTAAGCTTAAAAAGTATTATTTATTGTTAAATCAATTTGTGTACATCAATGTAATTTTTAAAACTTTTTTATTACAATGTTATTAATATATGTCATCAACAAAGAAAATAAGCCACGGATTATTGAGATACTTCTTTTTAGCCTTCTATCGTCCATGTTTGGACATAGGCCTCTCCCATCTCCTTCCATCAGTCTCTATCCTGAGCAACATATTTCCAATTTGTTCCGGCTATTCTTTTAATGTCATCAAACCATCTCATCTGTGGTCTTCCTCTTGGTCGTTTACTTTCGTAAGGTCTACAATGTTGTATTGTAGTATTCCAACGTTGGTCTTTTTGTCTAGCAGTGTGGTCCACGAAGCTCCATTTAATTTTGGCAATTTTGTTGTTATGTCCTTGACTTTTGTTTTTGATCTTACCCAGTCGTTCCTCTTTTTATCTAACAGTTGTATACCTAACATTGCTCTTTCCATTGTTCTTTCTGTTGTGGCTAGTTTATTCATGTTTGCCTTGGTTATGGTCCAGGTTTGACATCCATATGTCATGATAGGAAGGATGCATTGGTTGAACACTTTGCTCTTCAAGTATTGGGGTATTTTGTGGTTCTTAAGTATTCAACTAAGTTTTCCAAATCCTGCCCATGCTAGTCTTGCTCTTCTAGTAATTTCCGCACTTTGGTTCTCTTTGTCAAGTTTCAGGATTTGGCCTAGGTAGATATATTCCTGGACTTGTTCTATCTCACTGCCATTTATATACATCTGGGGTCATCTGTGTTTGTCATTATTTTTGTTTTTTTCATATTCATTTTTAGGCTGACGTATTGGGAGCTGCCTGCTAGTTCCCCCATCATAATTTGCAGTTCCTCGAATGTGCTCGCTATAATCACTATGTCGTCAGCGAATCTGAGGTGGTTTAACTTGTTGCCATTAACGTTAATGCCATAGGTTGACCAATTTGTAGTTTTGAAGACGTCTTCTAGGACTATGTTAAAAAGCTTTGGCGATATTACGTCTCCTTGTCCCACTCCTCTTAACGGGGATGGGGTTTGTTTATTCATCTAGTTGTACTATCATAGTTGCATTTTCATATATATTATGTATTCTCTATCAATTTTCTCATTGTCAGCAGATGGTCTGATGTACTATATCCTTTGCGGAAGCCAGCCTGTTCAACCGCTTGGTAATTGTCCATTTTGTAGGTTAACTGGTTGTTAATAATTCTCATAAACAGTTTGTATACTTGACTGAGCAACGATATAGGTCTATAATTCTGTAGATCACATTTGTCCCCTTTTTTGTGTAAGAGTATTACTTGCTTGTTTTCAAGAGCTCGGCAACTATACCGTCGTATTCTGCTGGAGCTTTATTATTTTTTAGCTCTTTTAAAGCTCTTTCTATTTCGAATCCCTTTATATTTGATAGTACTTCTGATCCCACGTTTTTTATTTGTCTTTTGACGTTCTCCTTTGTGGTTTCATTAGGCTGGCTTTGCGAGCTGTACAAGGATATGTAGAAGTCTTCGACAATATTTGTTATTTTATATTTGTCCTTCTCTTCCTTATTGTTGGTGTCTTTTATTTTGATGATTTTTTGTACTCCCAGTGCGGGTCTTAGACGTTTTACGCCTCTGTTGTTTTCAATGACTCACTCTATTAAGTTCTCGTTCCATTTTTGTATGTCGCGTTTTAGTTCTTTTCTAATTGTTTTGTTAAGTTCTCTGTATGTATTCTTGAATATAGCGTTTGTTTTGCGCTAGTAGTTGTCTTCTTTCCGTCATTAGTTGTTTAGTTTCATTGCTTAGTTTGTCTTTTTTAGTCCTTGTTTTCTTTGCGACCTGTAGTCCGGCTGCGAGAAGGTTTTTATTTATGTTTTTATTAATCTCGTCAACTTGATCTTGATTATGTGAAGGATCAGATTCGAACTTAATCCGCTAAGACCTCTCGGAATTGCTCTTCATTTGTTCTTAGTTTAAAGGCATCTATCCTCGTTGTTTTTTTAAAAATCCTTTTTCTCTCTTCTTTCATGTTAATATTTATTTTTGCTCTAACTATACGATGGTCACTACCCGTTGTTACGTTGTTTATTGTTGTGACGTCTTCAGATATTCCTTTGTTGTTTGAGAGACCATAGTCTTATTTCATTTTTGGTAGTTCCGTTAGGTGCGACCCATGTTCACTTTCTGTTAGGTTTCTTTTTGTAGAAGGTATTCATAAATACATGTTTTCTTGTTCCAGGAATTTAATGAGTTTTTCTCCTCTTGTGTTTCCTGTGCCGAATCCAAAATTTCCAATCTTGCTTTCAGAGTCTTCAATCTTACTTCCAATTTTGGCGTTAAAGTCTCCCATTATTATTATTTTGGATTCTTTGTTGTTGTCTATAGCTTTTTTAAGGTCTTTGTAAAAAGTATGTATTTCCTCATCGGTTGCTTTTTCAGTTGGAGCATAAACTTGCACGATCTTTATTTTAGTTTTTGGACTTAGTTTTAAGACCACGTATGTAATCCTGTCTGCTTTCTGAATTATTTGAATTTGAGATTTTCCCTTCTTGTTGATTAAGAAACCCACTCCACCGTATGTGTAGTCTTCCCTGCCTTTATAAAAGAATCTGTTGTCTGAATGTAAGTCCACATATATTTCACCTCTTCTTTTAACTTCTGACAGTCATATTATGTCCCAATTCAAATTCCTCAATTCCTCTTTTAGTTAGTAGAATTGTTTATCTTTTGCCATGGAGCGGATGTTGTATGTTGCTATATGGAGTTGTTTGTTCTTCTTCTTTTTCAATGTCGACTTGCCCCCCCCCCAAAATCCTCGGGACAGACCGTTCTTACTGTGTGGGACTGTGGAATCGAATTCCTACCCACCTGGGATACCTTCCGTGTTTCTGTTGCAATCGACATGTTTAGCTTTGGAGGTTTTGGCCATATTCCACCACGCTGGCCAGACGGGTAGGTGGGGTAGATGAATGTGTCGTGTTCTCCATTGTAACCGAGGTTAGCGGCCTACTCAGTTCAGCCAACACCCCTCGAAAAGATGGGTCGGCACCACTCATTCTTAATGGAATTACATTTCCTTAATTCCGGGTGTTACGGTTATACCGCTGATACTCGGTCTTCAGAGTCTCGTTTGTGATAACAGGGTTCACCAACGTGAAGGTGAGGTTGACATTTGAGTAGGAGAGGCTGTTTGAGACGCATAACTACCCCAATAAACCCCCCTATTGAGATACATTCAGTTAAATTATGTGGACTGGCCTTAGAAATTAGCGCATGTTTCAAAAAATCTTAAAAACAAATTAAATTTTCTCAAAAACTATTTATCAGATCTGATCCATCTTTTGCACACAATTTAAACACGTTAAGATCCTCAAGTTCGGGTACATTTTATACAAATTTCAATAAATAATAAAAAAGTTATTAACAATATTCAAAAACAGCGATTTTTTTGGTCATTTTGCAATAACTTTTTTGTTTACTTTTGATATTAAGTAATTTACCATATCTGATTTTGTGTATCTTTTTTTTCCGAAAAAGTTGTCTGTTGACGTCAAATCTCTTAAATAGACAAGTTTTTAAGTTATAAGCAAAATAATGAGTTTGACGAATTGATTGTTTATTTAAAAATAGTTCTACTAAAAAATAGTTCCACGAAAAAATAGATGAATTTCTAGATGACAGTATTTTTGTATTGTCTTATACTATACATATACATAGTACAGTTTTAGAAAAATAATAAATATGATTATATCTACACACCTCTCATATTATTCAACAAAGGAATCATGAACTTCAATAAAGCTGGGTTAATTTATTTGATTATAACATATTGTATTAAGTGGGTCAACTTGATAGGAGTTAAAAATGAACTCTATATTTAGAAACATAGGATAATCCCGGTATTTATCTACACTTTGAGGTTTTGTCGTCAGAGTATTAAAATTGTTGATGATCTGACACTTGGCAGGGCCCAACAAAGTATCAATTTGTCAAAGAATATTGAAAATTTACACATTTTGTGTTGTTTCAAAAGCTCTATGTTGGTTTTAATTTTTGAGTTTTCTTCTAGCGGTGTTTTCTCGTAAAACTGTTGCATTTTTTAACTGGATAATAGACTTAAAGTGATATTTAGTCTACGATGAATTGTGTTTGGTTTTTTATAACACATAATAAGTGTGTGTGTACATACACCGGATGCCAATTCAGCAACTAATCTTCACCGGATGTGCCTCTGTGACCCGTCGGAGCGATGGACACCAACCAGTCCGGCATAAAAAGTGAAATTGAAATGACAGAAATAATATTGGTATCCAATAGAAGCTATAATATTCTAGTCGTTAGAGACAAAAACGCCACTGAACCTCTTAAAGACCACGTCGATACCTCAGTTCCATAGGGAAACTTTCGCATTTGGAGTTACTTATAAGGAAGTGTTCATTAAGTCTTGTTTATCTATAAAATAGAAACAAGTCAAAATATTCTATTTTTTATTAAAATAATTGAATATTTCCTTAATATAAAATCTCCATTTCGTTACTTTACTAGATTGATACAGAAACTACTCTAATAGTGTCTTTATGGACGATAGATATAATTAGTATATATATATATATATATATATATATATATATATATATATATATATATATATATATATATATATATATATATATATATACAGTATGGTGGAAATGAAAGGAATAAATTCGTTATTTCGTAAACCGGAGACTTTAAGGAAAAATCCTGAAACCCGTCGATTTTTATTTTTAAATAAGCTATTCGTAAGAATACATTTTTATTTTTGACGTCATCTATGTGAGCGTGATGACGTCATTGCTAAATTTTTTGAATAGAAAAGGGGGTATTGTAATACATCATTTGAAAGGTCTTTTAAATACCTGTTCAGCTATATCAATATGTCTAAGTAATTAAAGTTTGTAATTGTTTAAAAAAATAATTAAATTTTTATTATTACAATAAATATTTATTAAGTATTATTCAATAAATATAACGAAACCTAAATTAAGTGCTTAAATTGTTTACCTCTAGTTAAAATACAATGAGAAAGGCGTGCCGCGAACTCTTCTCTAACATTCTCTAAAACTTCCGGAGTTATTTGAACAACCTCATTACGTATTCTTTCTTTCAGTTCATTAATATTTTGTGATCTATTTTGATACACCTTACTTTTTAAATATCCCCATAAAAAGAAATCAAGAGAAGTCAAATCAGGTGACCTAGGCGGCCATTCTATTGTTCCTCTTCGACCTATCCACCGATTTGGAAAGACGTTGTTTAAGTAGTTGCGTACCAAGAGAGCATAGTGTGGAGGCGCACCATCTTGTTGTAGCCATAAATCATTTCTGTTTGGAAACAACTGGTTCAATTCTGGAAGCAAGACATTTTGAAGAAATTCTAAATATCGAGGACTTGTTAAGTTTTCTTCGAAAAAGTATGGTCCAATACACCTATTATCTATTATTCCCACCCAAACATTAATTTTCTCTGGGTATTGAGTACGGTACTCTTGCATCCAGTGTGGATTTTCCGTAGCCCAGTACCGATAAGTTTGACGATTGACATGACCGTTTAGTAGAAATGTAGCTTAATCAGAAAAAATAATCTTTTTTAAAAACATCGGATCTCTGTTATTTCGTTCCATTATAATGTCACAAAATTCAATTCGTCTATCAATAGCATCTTCCATAAGTTCTTGTACTAAACTTACTTTGTAGGGATGCCACTTTTCCTTCTTTAGCTGTTTAATAACTGTTGAAATGTCCATGTCATTATCTAATGCTACTTGCCGTGAACTGTTATGAGGATTATCTTGAAAAGCTAACATAACGTCTACTTGTTGGTTTTCAGATATTGGTTTTCTACTACCTTTAGGAAGGTCTTTAACATGACCCGTTTCTATAATTTTTTTCTCAATTTTGCATACAGTGGATTGTGAAATTGGTTCTCGACGGGGGTATTTATTATTAAATAACGCACATACTTCTTTCTGTGTACGTGTTTTATGTCCATAACCAATCATTATGAGAATTTCAATTCTTTGCGTTACAGTTAGCTTCATGTTCAAAGATACAAAGACTTTTTGAATACGTTTACTACAATAATACTATTAATCACTTGACAGAAAGATAATTAAGTTTGAATGTCCAACTATCAATGTCCATATTGATAAGGTAACTAGTCTTTTTAAAAAGGTAAAAAGTAGATAAAAAAGACATTTCATTACCAGTGATGGCCTTTATAAAATTTATTTTTGGGTGTCAATAATACATCATATCAATACTTAATAAATATTTATTGTAATAATAAATATTTAATTTTTTTAAACAATTACAAACATCAAATACTCAGACATATTGATATGGCTGAATAGGTATTTAAAAGACTTTTCAAATTATGTATTACAATACCCCCCTTTCTATTTAAAAATTTTAGCAATGACGTCATCACGCTCACATAGGTGACGTCAAAAATAAAAATGTATTCTTACGAATAGCTTATTTAAAAATAAAAATCGACGGGTTTCAGGATTTTTCCTTAAAGTCTCCGGTTTACGAAATAACGAATTTATTCATTTCATTTCCATCATTCTGCTGTGTGTATATATATATATATATATATATATATATATATATATATATATATATATATATATATATATTTTGTTGTGCTTTTGAATGTCCATAAGCAATAAAAAACCGATATACAAATTTTATTACTTAAATAAAAATTAAAATTATTGATATTTCATAAAGACACGGGCATATAAATTTTCAAACATCCTGTATAAGACAAAATATGTATTTTAAGTTGTTCGAAGAATTGTTCATTAGGCCTCAGAGACAAGACTTTCAAATATTATCGATAAGAAATTTAAATAAGTCGGTTATTGTGGAATGGATTTACCCAGAAAAAAAGTGTATATAGACAGTGTTTAAACAATAGACCGGGATTTGCGGTGGTTTTTCTCCCCGAAAGATTATATCGGTAAAAGTTTATTAACAAAAGACATTGATATTGTTCTGAAGCTATTTTCTTGTGGCATTGTAAATTAATTACTATTTATAACTGGGAATAAGCCATTTTAATGTGGCTTATTCCCAGTTATAAATAGTAATTAAAAGACATTGAATTGAGAAACAGGTATCGTTTGTAGCTATTAGTAAGAAATATTTGTAAAGCAGATAGATTTAGTTAGAATAATTAAAGAATGTTGTTTTCTGGAATTACCCGAATGACGTTTTATAAAGAGAGTTGGTTGGTAACGATATACGTCACAGAGGTGGATGATTTTTATTGGTCAATTTTTGAATGCAATGGAGGTAGTGGTTTTGGCTATGAGATAGGAGAGAGGAAAAAAGTTAGTTAGTCAGTTTTCGTCGCCCAAGAAGGAAGGAGCTTTGTGGTTTGTGTTTGTTTGAAGTCCCGAAGACGTAATTTACCGGGTGTGTTTATTTGCTGTGTAAAAGCTGATCAGTGTGAGGAACGGGGTACAGAGAGATAGAAAAACCAAAGGGTATAAGAATATTAATATCAGACGAAGCCGGAAACATTTGAAGTTATAAACAGGCGCGGAGATTGGTTTAAAAGGAGGCTGCATAGAATTACACGAGTTGTTGGGTTGCAGATACAAGGACAGATAGGAGAAAGGTGTACGTCTTTTGGACCACAATAGGAGCAGAAGCAGAGAAAGGTTTTTTTTTTCCATGGCGTGGCCATAGAATTGCAACGGCAGATAACGAAAGGTCAGTCAATTTTCATTAGAGCAGGAGTGTGGTTTTCATCTATTAATTAAATAAATTGAATAAATAATAGAGACAGTTAATTTTGCGATCATTTAAAGGAAAAAATTATAAAGAGAGCTTAGTTATAACACATTAAAAATCAATGTAAAATAACATTTGGGTCCATGATAGAAAACAACTTCTCATATATTTAAAGTATTATATTGCAAATATTACAGGATTGATTGTTATATAAAATTTCATTAAAATAAAGGACATCTCACATATAGTTCAGTTGAAATTCTGTGTATTTTATTCAGGTCATATTACCTATCCCAATTAGGAAGCCAATTGGAAAATATTTTGAATCCACGATCAAAGGTAAATAGTACAAGTTAAATAGCCTGAGATTGTAATTAATTAATGCTGATTTATTGTGATTAATTGGAGATTAGATCATTTAATAAATATAGACAGGATCTTTTCTAAATAAGCAATAGAATACAATTTAAATAGCATAACAATATATATATATATATATATATATATATATATATATATATATATATAAATATATATAATTAATTATTAATATTAATTATTATAAGATAATTAATATAACAATATAATTAATTAATATGAAAAGTGAAATCTTAAAAAAACTGGCGACTAAAGCAAAGAAACGACCTGTAAGCAAGAAAGCTGGGGTTAAAACTTTGATGATTCTGAGTTTGAGGCTTATAATGAGAGTAATCTTTATGATGAGGATGAACTAGATGAAGTAGATCTAACATTAGATAATGAGGAGTGTTTGGTGTGCGGTGAATTTGGACGGGACAAAGAAATTTGGTACCGTTGTGTAATGTGTTCGAATTGGGCTAATTCTAAGTTCACCAAAGGCTCTGGCTTAGATGAATAGATATGTTGTGGAAAGCAGTTTTTAGATTCTCCATGTCGTTCTTTTCATCTTTTCATCATCTGTTTTGCCTTGCAATTTATAGAAGGCACAGATTTATGCAAAAATCTGAAGTTTAGTTTCGTCAACCAAGAAATTCTCGGATTTCTACTTTCTGGTTTTATTCTCAGATGTCGCTGTAGCGTATTTATTAAAGTTACTTTAATATTACTTCCCTTGACGAACAAGATATGATTTTACTTTTAGAGCTTCTGTACCAGTCGCTCTGATGAACCCTGGTAGGATGAAATACATATAAGCGAATATACAGAGGAACTATGTGTTAAATTAAATCTTAACTGCCTTTTCAGTATGTTTTAGCTTTCAATTTTTTTACTGAAGATTGGCTATAACTACAGCAAATTGCTCTCTATCTTGAGCTGTTCTTAGTATCAAATGTGTGTCCATGCCTGTCCAGTCTCTTAGATTATTCAACCAGGAGCATTTTCTTCTTCCTGGACCTCTTCTTCCTTCCACTTTCCCTTCGATTATAAGTCGTAGAAAGTTGTATTTTTTTCCTCTGTAAATATGTCTTAGATAACTCGTTTTTCTGTTTTTTTATAATATTTAGGAGTTCTCTCTCAGTACCCATTCTTCTTAGCTTAGTTGGTCAGGTGCTCTGTCCAAGAGATCTTCAGTATCCTTCGAAAAACCCACATCTCCAAGGCTTCTATACACCTCATACTTTGTAATTCCGATAATATAAGACGATAGATAATATAAGAAAGACAAATTCGTCTTCCCGTGCTTGAATCGGTATCAATAAAGTGTTATGAATCATTTTCGCCTATCCCAGCCTCATCAGACACTTGGGCTGATACAAATTCAAACTCGGAAAGTCCAACGAATGTCTCCTGTCTGATGAGGCTGGGATAGGCCGAAATGATTCATAACACTTTATTGATACCGATTCGAGCACGGGAAGTTTAACGAATTTGTCTTCCTAGGCCATATATTTGGCCATTTAATTCATCAAAGCGATAGCAGTTTTTGCTAGAAGATTTATTCTTTTACACATTTCGCATAGCATAGAGGACACAAAAAAACGATATTATTATATCGTTCTCGTATAGTGAAGTTTTGAGAGACATTCGGTAGACTTTCCGAGTTTGAATTTGTATCAGCCCAAGTGTATGATGAGGCTGGGATAGGCCGAAATGGTTCATAACACTTTATTGATATCGATTCGAGCACGCTAAATTTAACGAATTTGTCTTCCTAGGCCATATATTTGATATATAATATATTTCTACATTTTGATCTTTTCATACCAAACAAATTAGGCCTTTACGTCATAAGGTCAAGTATGCAATTAAAAGTTTGATGTAACTTTCAACAGATTTTGATATATTGTACAATTAAATGGTAACATTAATGATAAATAAATTAATTGTTCCAATTATTTAAATCAAAATAAACAAATTTCCTAAGTTTAGCCTTTCTGTTTTTTTTTCAGCAACAAAGTTTATCATAAAATGCATATTCTTCCATTATTGTGTAATATAGTTAGCAAAATAGTAACTCATACATGTACTTTGTATAATGTCGCATGTGATCAATAAATTTGTCCTGACTTTACTTGACTAGTTATTTATTATTTGAGATTCCGATACAAACCGATATTGAAATTTACGGTAAGAAAAGTCCTTTGGAAAATTTGAAGTATTTCGGAGCTAAGGGTCGTTTTGTTAGCATCCAAATTATCTCAGTTCTCTGTCGCTCAGTCTCCCTATATCTATTTCGGTGTTTTATTCAAAGTTATGTCAGGGTGAGTGGTTAGGAATATATTGGGATGGGTTCGCCATAAACTGTGCCTTCCTTTAATATTTTTGGTGTGGTTAAATGAGTAATAGGTTGATGTCGTTAAGTGAACCAGTTTATAATACGATTAAATCAATATAAAAATAATAATAAAAAAATAAATTTAATTTTCTGAGGAAAATACAATGTATCATTAGTTCTATTATGGAAAGTCATTATTGTTTAGAGTTTTCTAGTATGTATTACTATCATTTTGCCGGACGTAATCAAAGTAACGTCAGTAACAATGGAAACGAGTGTTTAACTTCAGTAACAAAGGAAACGAGTGTTTGAGGAAGAATATCGAGGAAAGTTGTCAATTTTTTGACATTTTTTTGGAAAAAAAATAAGTTTTTCTGCCTTTATTCCGGAAGAGTTTGTTTAGTTTAAAAAGTTCGAGTGATAAATCTTAGTGCGAGAATATAATATTTGAACCAAAATCGACCATTTAAATTTTTGTAATGATAAAGATTTTTTTAAGAGGTTTAGATTAAGTAAACAGACAGTGAAATATATTGAGAATATATTGTAGATAGTTGTTAATAAAAGTAGTCACTTAGTTTGAGCATTCAATGTTCTCATATATATATATATATATATATATATATATATATATATATATATATATATATATATATATATATATATATAAGCAAGGTTCCTATACAGCCTCTGCCGCCTCTCGCATTTCGACCGCCATCGTTTTCTGTCCATCCATTCGTCTCTTTCATGGCTCTATCTCTCATTATATGTCGTACATTTTCTTCCCAGGCAACTGAAGGCCTTCCTCTTCTTCTTTGTTGTGGTATGTAATTTAAAGCTTTCTTTGGCCATCTTTCTTCATTCATTCGCTTCACGTGACCATACCACACTAGTTGTCTCGTTTCAATTCTATCTACACTGGAATATACAGTATTTGTCCTCCTTCTAATATCTTCATTCCTGATATGATCTTTTTTGGATACACCACGCGCTCTCCTTAGAAAAACCATTTCTACTACTTCTATTCTTTTTGTATCTTTTTTCGTGATCTGCCAAACTTCTGCCCCATAAGTCATAATAGGCTCTACCAAGTTTCGATAGATTGTCAATTTCGTTTCTTGTTTAATATCTTTAGACCATAGTAGAGAGTTTAGAATGTTAACCGCTTTTTTTCCCTGTTGCGTTCTGTTTTCGATGTCTCTTTTGGTAGTGCCTTCTTTAGATGTTATAGATCCGAGATATTTATATTCCTTGCATGTTTTTGTGTTTATAATTTCTAACTCTGGATCTTCTTCATCATCTCCTATTTTAAGATACTCTGTCTTTGACATATTCATATTAAGGCCCCATTTTTCATATTCTTTCTTTAATTTTTATAAACATGTAGTCCACGTCTTCCTCATCATTCGCTACGACTACCTGATCATCTCCGAAAAATAATTTGTTAGACATTTACCATCGCCTATGTCTATTCAATGTTTTCATAATCTTGATAATTAAAAAAAATTTAAATGAAGATAATAAAAATGGGTTGTTACTTAAAGACTCTGATTATATAGCGAAGCCATTTTTAAGGGGTCCTCTAAACAATCCATGAAGAAAACTTCTATAATGAATTCCATATTAAAACCAGATATGTAACAGAATTTTTTATGTATGGAAGAGAAAGTTTAGGTATTATTTTATCCAATTGAAGTGGCGGTAAATTTGAAAATATTCAACCGTTGTAATCTACAGCAACATTCTATAACCTAGCGAGAGATCAAAATGAAGACAATTTTGAAGAAGAATTGATAAATTAAGACATTATGAAACTTTCTGAAGTTGAAGATGTTTGAGCTAACCTGATATAATATTTTAGTGTTATGGAGAAACCTCAGAAGAACCATTAATGTACATGTATCATTTTTTTATTCGTTATTAAATTTTTCTTTACATAATATAATTTATTCCTACCACCAGAAATTGTATAATCCAAAGAGGTATTGAAACATTAGTGTGATTTCTTTGACAATTAATTAAATAGTGGTGTGTTCCAAAATAAATTTAACGCTTATCTAAACAATCTGGATAGGACAATATTTATCTGTAGGTAAAAAGACCAACCTGTTCATGCAAGAAGTTTATTATTTTAAAAATTTAATTTTTAACACTTTTGATAATTTGTTGATCTTAAAATATTGGCTGTGAATTTGGTGATCGGTAAAAAATATAATACAAAACTCGAGCTTTCCCAACAAATGAATACCACACTAGAAGTACGCTGGCTTTTGTAGGTAGATGGATTTCATAATATGACTTTAGTATAAAAGCAATGGATTCACAATCAATTGCCGGGCAAAATCACTATTATTTATTTATCTCTTTATGTCTAAAGAGGAAGATCCTTCCGATAATCAACCTGAACTTAAACTATGGGAACCGATGAAAGAGTTTGAAATATTCCAGAAGATTGTAAGGATAGGTTAGGTTGAAACATGCAACATTTTTAGTGTCATATTGAGCACCAAATACAATCCTCCTATTCCAACCCAGTAAAATCTGAATTGGTAAGTCTGTTTGCTTACGGCTTCCAAATCGTAGTTTTACGTACCCATCAAAGAAACTTTGTTGTTTTATTGAACATTTCTGCCACTATATGACGAGTTTTTATTTGTTTTTAGATAGAGACTATTCGAGTAGTGCTGAAGAAAGAATTAGACCTGCCCATTATTGAAATGTCAGATTCCAAAGCCAGATTAGAGGGTGGAGATGTTTTGTTCACAGGTAAGGATTCTACTTTTTAATTTTCCCATAAATTTAAGGTTTATCAGCTTTCAAGTGCTCCATGTTAAACAAACAATTAATGAAGACGACCAATTCAAAGGGTATTATACTTGAATCAGTCATTTTAAAAATCTTATATACCACGTTTTGTCAAAAATGACTTAATAAAATTATCATATCAAATAGTTTGTGCCAGCCTCTATAATTTCGTGAACAAATCACACTAATCCGATTCCTATCCTCAGTTAATGATATAAGTATTCCAAAAATACCATATTCAATATGCTATAAATACTATATCCAATAATACCATATCCAATATCCATTTCAATATTCATTTGAAAAAGACACATCGATCGTTCGGAAGAAAAGGGTTACAACTCGAAAAAACTACTTTTGCAGGAGAAGGAAGTTTTTTTAGGAGTTATTTTTTTATTTTATAATCATTAATTAATATAATTTTTTGCTTTTTTATTTAAATAAGTAGGCTAAGTCGGGTTTAATTAAATGACATAATTGTGATTTTTCAAACTGTTTATTTATTGTTAAAAAAATACATGCAACGGTTTTGAATTAAAAATTAGTAAATGTTTGTAATCTGTAACATTATTATTCTAATTGATAATTATTGAATACACACCTAAAATCATAAAAAGAATTAAATTAAATCATTACAAATTATTGTAAAAATCAAGATAATATGGCGGAACGCATTTTTTCTGTTCGACTAATGATATCAAACGTGTTTTTTTTGCGTCTGATATTCCTGGTTTCGTGGAATATGCGTTTTTTATTTGGATTTGTTCTATATTAACAATTTGTCTCAATCTAATAACTTCCACTTGGCAGAAATCTGTATCTTCAAAAGAATTTTTATGAAATAATTTGTTTGGATTTTGTTTTCTAATTTGATTACTCTAAATGACGCAGTTTTTACATTTTTAGGGATATTCACAAACAAGTCAGAAGTTAATGTTTTTAAATCCATAATGTCCTTAAAACAAAGTTCGTTTACTTTGTATGTTTTTCCAGTTTTTGTTGCTGATCTCATAATGCAAGCATACTGATCGGGAACGTAAATACGGCTTGATTTTCTGTATAATTTATTTTAAGCCAACATAACTTTTGTCACTATTTCTCAACTGTTTTGCTATATATTTTTGCCATAAGCCCTAATTTCTTAATCGTTTTTTTTTCTGTTTTATACGGATCAAGTAATTTTCTGTTTTTTGACAACTTAATTTTTTCTACTTCTCTACTTGAACCAATATTATCAGAATCTGATTACGATTTAATATAGTATGGATTCTTAACACCGTCGTCAGATCCAAACGGTTCATTTTAATAATCAATGAGCCACTACTACTTGTTGAAGAACTTGACGAAGAGTTCGATGACGAAGATGAACTGCTAGTAGATGAAGCAAATTAATAATTTTGTGTTTTTTCTATAACCAAATTCTGGACATCTAAAACCAAAATTAAGTTAATAGAAAAAATATCACTTCAAAACTTCAATTTATCTGTAACATTCTGGTTTGCATTAGACACGATTGGAATATGTAAAGTTTCTTGCTCTTTTTTCTTTGAAAGAATAGCATCTTTATTGACGATGCGATTTTCACTACTTTTCAATATATCAAGTTCTTCGATCTCATAGTGCATTATTTCTGGTATGTCTTCAAAGTAAAATAAGTCAATAAGGAAATATAATGTAATAATGTAATTTTACTTGATAATTTCTGACTGTTAGAATCAGTATTGGCCGAGAAATTGTTACTGAACTTTAACGGATCAATTTCTTTGATCCCATATTGGGAGACATCCGTTTCCTAATCTTATAGTAAATCAGAACGACACCCGGCAAGTATCCTTTGGGTTCGGTTTGTGTATGCCATATTTAAGACTACGTGATAATAGAAATTAAATAAGTTCGCTAAAAATCCTTAATTTGGCAACAAACATTGTCGTTTGTTAGACCAAAATTTAAAAAATCATTAGGTCAATAATGCAACACCCTTGGAAACTGTGTTCAAAACTCCTTTGTTAACTAAACTGGTTAATTTAGTCAAAAAAAACCGTCACAGATTTTTTTTTATAATTAATCGAACTTTTAATGGGGACACACAAACAATTTTTAAATCATATTATATCTGGATTTGCAACAAAACCAGGTATTTAATATTTTTTTCGAGCACGTAAATATTTGAAGGTCTAATATATTATCGTAAAAAATTACAAAAAGTATTAAGAAAAGTGATACATTATGACATTAACCAAAGACTGTGAATAAACTTAACACAAAAGTTGATTCAAACGTGTAACATGTCGTTATTTTACAGTAATTATTAAAAAATTAATCAAGAAAAACGCTACATTTTGACATAAGACATAGTATGTGAATAAATTTACTGTACAAGTTGGTTCAAAACTGTTACAAAACAAAATGTTGCGGCATTGTTACAAACGTAAAACAGTTAATTTAATCCAAGATTGTAACATTCTGAGATGTATCTGTTTTGTTGTAAAATTTACATGTATTTACTACTTACTTTTTGCAACAATATCGAATGTAACCTTTTTCTCCTAAATTTTTTAACTACCACACCACAATATGGGTGACAAATTGAGATATAACGATTTTGTAGAAAATATTCTGTGAAAAATGCAAAAATCCCTGTGTTATGCTGACATCTTTTGGCTGGTAGTAAATATTCTCTCGAAACTTAATCCGTTCCTAGTAAGTAGTAGGCACTTTTTTAGACAGTTTAATGAAATAAAGTGAGAAATGAACATTTTTGAGATGTAACCCTTTTCTTCCTAACGATCGACATATCCGGGTTAGATGTTATGTAAATGACCCGTTAGGAAGCGCGCTAATCCTAATATTTTTTTGGTGAATCGTACATAGAATATATTTTCGTATTTTATTAATAATTGTAACAAAATAATGAGGGAGTATTGGTGATATGTTAAAACTTTAACACCTTATAACAACTTGTCTTAAAAGACTAAAAACTAAAATTTGTGTAGGTCGAGAGTTTTTTGTCGGCATATCTCAATCCACGAACGAAGCAGGTGCCAGAGCTGTAGCAGCCGCCTTTCCAGAGTATCCGTGCACACCTATAAAGGTAACATTATTTTAAAAAAATATATTTTTACATGCTTTAATACTATTTTAGTTCTTATCGTTATAAACGAGTTTTAAGTGTGTTCATTATATAGTTTGATTTATGTGAAAATTGGTTTTTAATGATAGTTTGTCATATACGGAATCAAATCCAAAATGGATTAGAGTTGGACGCTATTGAGTACGTTGCGTACTTCTCAAAGGAAACAGCTCCAAAATTCCTTTTATGTCACGAAAAAAATAATGAAAACCATATTTTGAAACTTAGGTATCAAAAATGTAGACATTAAATTCCAGGAAATGGTGATGTTATTCTTGGTCTTCCAATGGCGTACAGATTTTTTTGTGAGAGTTAGTGATGTAGCGCTACTTGTATTAAATAATTTTTACAAATTATAAAATATGTTTAGTTGGCACGTAATTTCGTGAGACAATTTATAGGAACCAGAGCGAGTAAAAACTAGTAAAATGGCAACACTGTTAGAGCGAGCACTACTTTATTGAACAGTAGCGTAGATATAGGTTATTCCACGAATATACGACTGTTTTGGATTATTACGACAACGAATATTTTACTGTGCAAGTAGAAGTATGAAAGTAAATTGGTCTAAACAGTATTCCAATAAAATGGATTTACTGTTAGTTTGATACTTACACTAAAATTATTTCAGTTAATATACGAGATGTTCAGATGCAAAATTTATTGTGAAATTTAATCCGAAAATAACAAAAATTTTTACGCGAACGGTACTACAAATAATTACAATGAGTTCTATGAAGCCAAAATGTGTTCATACGACATTTGGGTTAGGTTTCTGTGAAATGTAAACACCAAAGAGGCGTGCCGGGTTTCTTTGATTTTACACTTTTTATTACTTTATTAGGTATTAAAACTGTAATAAAAAGAAATATACTTTTAATATAAATGAACACAAATTGGCAGAACGATGGTTTGGAAACTAGAAAAAAGATCTATAATTTTACTTTGTTAGTTTTAAATATTTGTTTGATTTGAGTGGATGTACACCTAAAGTTCCGAAAGTAACGGGTACAACATACCGGCTATTGATAGTTGAAGTACCGAGTCGTTACAGTTATTAAAAAGTAACGAACATTTATATACAGTTTCATATGACTGATTTTAGTTTTAAAAACTGTCCGTATAGAGGAGACGACACTATAAGGCGCTCCCTAACTTTCGCGTGATTGGTTGGTGGGTGGGTCCCAATTTAAAAATTGGCGGGTTTCATGTTTATTAAAATGACAATTGAGGTATTGTTGCACAGTATGTCGGTAAACAATTTATTAGCAATATATTGTGATATTGGTACAAAGCGGATGATATTCACATTTTAGGATTAAGCTAAGTAGTACAGTTTTATTAGAAATTAAAATGCTAGTGATGCTTTTTTTATTAGATATATAGATATTGTTTTAATTTTTTTGTTTAGGTAATTTTTTACTAAGATTTAGAGGTTCCTCTTATTATTTTTATTTCTAGAACATTCATTACCATTATTATTCTCATTAGCTTTCTCTATGTGGAATCGGCTTCTCTAAGTATTTTCCTCTAAATTTTTCTGTTCTCTTCCAGGGACTAAGTACCTCTCCGCTTTTTGTATGAGCATATGGATTTTCAGAAACATGTAATTTCTGATCATCCCCTTTTTTACTGCCCTACATTCAGTACCATACATCATAGCTGGTCTAAAGGCAGTCCTATACAATTTACCTTTTAGTTTTCTTGGTACCTTTTTTATCACACATCAGTCAATTTGCCTCTTTCCTTTACCTTTTTATTATAGTTTTTATTATAGTAGAATTTTTATTATAGTTTTATATGCTTATTTACAAGAAAGTTAATTTAACATTGTTATATGTTTACTTTATTTTATAATATATATATATATATATATATATATATATATATATATATATATATGTGTATATATATATATATATATATGTATATATATATATATATATATATATATATATATATATATGTATATATATATATATATATATATATATATATATATATATATATATATATATATATATATATATATATATATATGTATATAATGCTTAGCTTAGGCCTGAATTTTAAAGCTGTATTAAGTAATGATGTTATAAAGCTATTTGTAGACTTTTATATTAGAATTGTATTTTTAAATCGGGATGTACTGGGCCCTAGGCGAGATTTAGAGGGGTTTTCCTTCGCCATTGCACAAATAACGGTCTCCCCCTCCTTTGATTTCCCAGATTTTTAATAAAGAATAAAAACATTTTAGACATAGCTATTTAGTGTTTTATTTGGTTTGCAATAGTTATTTCCAGTAAACCTCTGCTTCATTTTGTTGACAATGATAATTTTTCATAGCACTCAATTCACAATATATCTTTTTATTATCCTACATTATCTAACAGAATTCAGTGTAAGGTTCTAAAAAATGAAAATGGATTAATGTCAATTTGGATTATTAATGGATCAGAACAGCAATTTTTATTAAAAGAGCTAATTTAACAATTTAGAGTGAATTTACATAGTATTATTAAACTTGAGAAAGCACATGATGAAGATATCAGAAACCTACTGTGTCTGTAACAATTTTAATAGTGTTAGAACAACTATTATAGCGTTAAAACGATTACAAGTGAAACTGGCAAATTTTGTGTGAAAATGAGTGAAAATCAGGGTTTCGCCCATATTTATTCTCATTTGTGCTGGATTAGATAACAACTAATCTCCTGGGTATTAGTATAAAAGAGTAGAGGAGACAGGTCATTGAAGAAAAATGATTAAAATTAAGTTGGATACAAACAAAATATTTAGAATATTCTTTTAAAGATGAAATTTCAAGACCAGATAGAGTAGTTGGCTTGGATAGACAAGAACTCATAAAAGATGGTAATGTTTGACTTTTAGGATCGGTATTACCGTTTTATCTCTAATATTTTAATTAAAGTTAAAGGAAAGAGGCAAACTGACTGATGTGTGATAAAAAAGGTACCAAGAAAACTAAAAGGTAAATTGTATAGGACTGCCTTTAGACCAGCTATGATGTATGGTACTGAATGTAGGGCAGTAAAAAATGGGATGATCAGAAATTACATGTTTCTGAAAATCCATATACCCATACAAAAAGCGAAGAGGTACTTAGTCCCTGGAAGAGAACAGAAAAATTTAGAGGAAAATACTTAGAGAAGCCGATTCCACATAGAGAAAGCTAATGAGAATAATAATGGTAATGAATGTTCTAGAAATAAAAATAATAAGAGGAACGTCTAAATCTTAGTAAAAAATTACCTAAACAAAAAAATTAAAACAATATCTATATATCTAATAAAAAAAAGCATCACTAGCATTTTAATTTCTAATAAAACTGTACTAGTCAGCCTAATCCTAACATGTGAATATCATCCGCTTTGTACCAATACCACAATATATTTCTAATAAATTGTTTGCCGACATACTGTGCCACAATACCTCAATAATTGTCATTTTAATAAACATGAAACCCGCCAATTTTTTAAATTGGAACCCACCCACCAACCAATCACGCGAAAGTTAGGGAGCGCCTTATAGTGTCGTCTCGTATAAAGGTGTCCGGTAAAGAGAGGTGCCGTTAAGAGATAGTTTAGTGTATTTGTTTATTGAAGCCAAAAACGCCGAGACGTGTTTTAGATGTAGACAACTTTATATTTAATGTACTTTCCTATGGCGAAGTTCTGTGAATCTGATGGTTGATGATAGTTTTAGGAGATTAGGAGAATAAGAAAATAAGTAAGTTTTTTTGGTTTCTTAATACTAATTGAATATTCGACTAAATCAATTACACTATTTAATCACCTAAGTATTGTTACACTTCGTTTAAATCACTTAATTCAAAAACCAACTTGTTTACATTACTAAAATCAATGATAGTAATTATATACTTCAAAACTGAAATATAACTATTCTATAAACTATCAACTCTATATTTATATCATGACTTCATATTTAAATTTTAAGTCATAACAGTATTTTAAAAATAGGGAGAATTTACTATTGTACAATTCAGCACATTGGACCATTCTAATAGAGACCTTAAACCGAATTTAAAACAGTCGTATATTCGAGGAATGGAGTATATCTAATTTTAAATTCAATAAAAGTTTTTACTTTTATTGTACATTTTTCCAGTTGGTTGCTGTGATTTTTGTGACTTCTCTTCTAATTAACTGGAGAACAATAGACGAACATTTAGGAGCAAAGTTTCTTCTCCTTTTATTTACTTTAAGTTGAGCCCATATTAACTCTATTGGGTACAATATACAATAATAAGGAGGAAGTCTAAGCACAGTATGCCTGTTACTACGAGCACAGTTGTCAACAACATATTCCTTTTCGTACTGTTTACTATGAGCAACCTCCAACAATTGCCTCAAAATACAAATCTTCCATGAATAAAAATTCCTGAATATGTAATTTATTCCAACTATTATTTGGAGTTTTTTTTCATTAATCTTGAATGATATGATGCGTTGTCCATGACAATCACACTATGTTTAGGTAATTTCGGAAGAAGAGATTTTTCAAACCATGATTCAAAAACTGAACTTTCCATATCGTCATGATAATCCATTTTCTCTAACGCAGTGTAAAATTATAATCCTCTCTCATTTATTGGGCGGTACTGAGTTGAAACACTTTTGTTATTACTTGTCCAACTTTTTTTCACGGTGTCATGAGTATCATACCAGGTCTCGTCTAAATAAACAATATTTTGTTTCATTTTTCGATACTCAGTTATCTGTCTGATATAATTGTTTCTTAAAGAAATTATTCTTGTACTTTCCATTAGTGTCTGTCGCTTGTCTATAGTTTTGTACTTAAAATTATTGGCTTTAAGAAATAATCGAAGTATTGTTGCTGAACACGAGAGAATGCCCTTTCGAACTAATTCACTTCGAAGGCTTTCAATAGTTGGAAAAATATTAGCCGCATACATTTGGTATATTGTTTTAGTTATAGATTAAATTAAGTGCGGTTCTATTTTTCTGAATTTGCCACAATCATTTCTCTTCTGTCTAGAAGAAGATGTTTCTTCTATAATTTTGTAGCAGGTTGCTTTGGTCACTCTGGTTAAAAAACATGTTTCTGCAATTGTCTCTGATTTCGGCAATTCAGTACACAGTCCTTCATAAACATTTTTTAGCATACGTGTGGCATCATCAGAAAGGTATTGAAAATGTCGCTTACGTTTTACTACATGCCTTTGTAAATCTCCCAATTGATTAGAGGGTTCCATTGTCTCTTCAGCTACAGAATTATTATCGCACCACGGACGCAATATTTTAAAAGTATCAAACGTATGAAAACATAATCACGTAAAAACGTATCAAAAAATGTAAAAAGTTTTCCGTAAAAAGAACACTGAAAAAATTCACTACCAAACTAACTTGCGGTTCACTATTTGAAATTTGAATTTAACTGAACCCTGTCGCAGTTATGATTATACTAAAAATATTCTTGTCTCCCAAAAATCTGTTGGTCATATCGGCAATTTAAAAAAAAAAATATTATAAAAATTTGCCTACCTAAGTGTTCCCCGTCCCTTCGACACTGGACGGTCAAAACCTGATACCTTATTTCATGATTCCGTAAGCTCAGTCAAATACTGATATAATCTTACCCCAAGTATGAATAAGTCTACCGACAAAAGATAATGCATTATGATTTGTCCTAACAGCGATATCCGATGTTTTCATTGTCCACGTGGACTTATTATAAGTTCGATGAAAACTTAATTGGTTGACTGCCCATATTTTAAAACATACCAGGCACGTCTATATGTTAATATCGAGTGGAATCTTAAAACTTTGTATTATTATACGTTTGAGTCATTTATAATTTTACAGACTCCTGGTAGAGTACTTTTTTATGGAATGATTTTATTACAGATACATATATTTTTACACAGTATCACGGAAATACGAGGCTACTATACTATTTTACTATTCTAGTCTACACAAGTGACCAAAATTCTGGAAACTTTACAAAATTTTTGGTTTTGTTATCAGCATTCCACTTTTTCACAAGGCTTTTATAAATTTATCTACAATTTTATCGTTTTATGCTTCTACTTAATATTTAACATCTATTTTAAGTGGAAAAACTCTCTAAAATTTAAAAATAAATAATACAGTAGCCGTTAGCTATTAGTAGATATATTAAAAAGAATGGTACAATGGTTATTATCAAGAAAATTATTTCTTGATAATAACCATTGTACGCGATTTCTTGGTATGTGTAACCTTTTTCTCGAAGGATAATTGCTTTGTCTTTATCATTACAATGATTTGAAAGATAATCAAACAGACACGTAGCTATTTCGTTAGCAATAGCCTCGTGCCAAAAGTAACAGTTACCAGTCTTTGCAATAT
Source organism: Diabrotica balteata (assembly GCA_918026665.1). NCBI lineage: Eukaryota > Metazoa > Arthropoda > Insecta > Coleoptera > Chrysomelidae > Diabrotica > Diabrotica balteata. Next base: position 103,506,858 of record OU898283.1, on the reverse strand, counting down.
CTGAAAAATTGTAAAGTTGAAGCAGTTCAGGTGGCATTTATAGTAGAAGCTTGAAACATCTCCACAAGATGTAGGAAGGATCGCCTGCAAATCAAAACAAGCTACCAATACTTGAGAATCATCTTTTGCTCTTGCTAGATCTTGGGCTTTTTCTTCTCTGCTTCTAATTTTATAATGGATATGTTTATTATAAGTTTGATGAAGAGTAGCTTGCTGTTCAGCAGAAGAATTTTTATATGATTCACAAATTGGGCACTGATCTTTTTTTGGCTGAAAGAAAGTTATGTTAAACTCTGTTTTGAAAATATGCTCGTAAGTGCATTTTTTAGCCACAGGCCTTCCTTCACTCTCTTCCTGTAGTTTGTAGTAGCGATACATTTGAGCTAAAGTAAGTGAACCATCTATGTATTCCTTTGTAGTTTGTGCTCTAAGATAATGTGATTCTACCCTTTGGAAAGAATTTATGTGTTCTCTTATTTTATTTTTCACCGTAACCAGTAACCTTTTCTCGTTTCATAAAAATATACCTGCTCTATGTAATCATCTTGGCGAGGGTCTGTATGTAGATTTTACATTAAGTAAAACCTCACTGTGATTTTTGTTGAAATACAAACCTCCGTCAACACAAAGGAGATGTCATTCATAACCTCAGAAACCTCTGAATTGTCTCTCAGATTCTCATCATCTTTAAGATAGCTTTGCAAAGCTAGTCCAAGCATTTTTCTTGCCCTTGACATTGTGTTTGATAATAAAGTTAATAATAATATCACTATACACTATACACTGTTTTCAGACTTTAAATCAAATAGTTGTACACTAAAAACGTGGATACCTCGTGCATAAATAATTGAGAACTGATAAAATCGTACCACTAATCTAACAATTTTTGCAGTCGTGGCCGTATTGAATTACATCGGTTGTATTGTGGCGGAGTGTATTATCGCCACATCTCCTAGTTATGGCCATCTTGCATTTCAAAACCCTACAGTGTAATACCGAAATATCTTACTTTATACTTATCCAAGACAATATTTCAGTTAAGGTTGTATTGCATTAGATGAGGTATCATATATGCAACCTTTTTAAAGCCTTACTCAAAATTGGAATTTTTGGAGTTGTGGCAGTATTGAACTAGATGTACGATATATAGAGTGAGAAATACATAAAACATTAAGCAGAAATATAAAACAATAAAATAAAGATGTAATTGTTCTGATAAACTATATAAATCACGTTCATGAGACGACTGTTGCAGGAAAAATAATAATTTTTGGTAAAAGTGTTACAGTACATCCTACTGTACCACTTTTTTTAATAATTTATATTTTGGTTGATATAACATATGGTATAGATTCGTTATAGATTGATTTTTATAAGTATTAATATTGCATTACTCCAAAATTGCTCCGAATAGTAACTGGTTAATTGTGGATCATAAAGACTTAAACTAAATTGTTTTAGGTTCCGGATGCCAAACACTTGAAATCGTTCATCACAATGGGTGGACCCGATCTGCTGTGTGTAGGTTCAAGTAAGGAAGCGCAAGAGGTTTTGAAGAGGATGGAAAGAGAAGCTACATTCAGTTATGGTATTATTACGTTGCCCGAAGATGAGGCAGCAAATGTTTTATATTTAAACAATACATTGGTGCATAGGAGTGTTGAAGAAATACCTCAATCGGTGAAGGTAAGTTGCGGTTTTTTGCTGTTTTTAATAGTAGTTTTATTCGTTTTATAACTCTTTTTTGCTGCTATCAATAGATTACTTACTCCATTATATATTGTTTCGTCTAAAGAATCTTAGATTATTTGAAACCCAGACCTAAATTTTAGTTTTTTTGTTTTGAGTTACAAAAATGACATTTTTCTGATAAGAGAAGGAAGCATTTCTTCTGCCATGTTTTTGTGAGTCGATTTTGTGATGTTAAAGGAATCTTATCTCGAAAAAAGAAGCTATTAATGGCGAAAAATGGAAACATCCTATTTCAATTTTTCCTAAAATTGTGTTTTTTGTTGGGTTATAATTAATTATCCATTCTACATGCTTCAAAAGCCTCACTATGTCCGTATTTACTTTTAAAAGGCAATAAAGTTTAGGTTAATTAGGATTTTGAAGCATGTAGAATCGTTAACTGACATTAACGCAATAAAAAAACTTAGTAAAAAATTCCAATACAAATTTACATTAGAGGTTTCCATTCTTCCCCACCAAATAAGGACACAGAATATGTTCTAGACAATTCCAGTGAAATGATGACGTATCACCAGTGTTTGCGTTATTCACGCCGAAATTATAAATAATATTCCTCTACTCAGTGACGCACCCAGAATTTGTCTGAGGGGGGGGGGGTTTGAAATTTTTTATGTTACCTCCATTTTGAGTCCTTAAAATTATTTGGGGTTTAATTTAAAGTTGTTCCACTCTTCTTGCCATCTTTTCATTGATCTTTCCCTTTCTTCTTTTTTTAATAGCTGTTTTTTATACTGTATTGAAATGTAATAACAAATGTGGTAAAGAGAAAGAAAAAGTTTAAAGTGGTAATTTAATTGTTTTAGGTTTTTTATATTGTGTGTAAAAGACAAGTTACATTTTCCCACTATTCTTTGTATATTTTTTACTTTATATGGCCTGGGGGAAGGGGTTTAACGTTCTCCCCCCCCCTCCCGGGTGCGTCACATAGCATCTACTGTCTGATCTGGAAATCGTACAGGTCTGGAAGTGTATGCAATAATGTGATAAATGACATGATTTAGATTAATTTACTCTATTGATAACCGCTTTTTTATTTTAATGACTAATATTGTCTATCTGACACTTCTAGGTTTTCGGTGAAAAAATAGACTACCCTAGACGATGTCTTAATATGTCACAACTCGCTCTGCGGTCTTGTGGCTTGACATCAAGCTGTATACTGGTTCGAAGGACTCGCCATTTAAGAAACCTTTAAATTAGATAAGAATGTGTGTTTACAATGTAAAAAATATCGCGCGTTTCTGTGGGTTGATATGCCAATAAGTTTTTATCGATTTTTTTTTTATTTAAGATCTAGTATAGATATTCGATTTGAAGATCTAGATCTGTTTGTATTCTTAAGCAATATATTTATTAGTTTTGAAGTATATATTGTGGTATTTTAATTGATTGACGATGGTGGAAGTAAGTATTTTTGTGTTGGTACCGTATGGAGATACTTTAGTGTCGTGGACCGCCACATATCAAAATAAATGGTATATGTACTATAACAAGCATAAGTACAGTATTGTGCGAATTAATGTGAACAGAGATCGAAATTCAGCTTTAATAAGTTGGCACACCTGCTGTGCCTATTCTGTCAACTGTTTTGTCAAAAAACAACATAACCTCAAAACCTTATTAGTATATTGTTCAAAACACGTGCTTTGTTGTATCTCAGGTTATGTGCAAGTTGGTGTTATTTTCATTGATTTACTGTGCAATCAGGTTTAACTTTTTAATATAGATATCACTCCTAGAAAAAGAGAAGGGATCATAACGCTTAGTGAGCATACACCAATGACTCCGAGGGACATTGCAAAGGAGTGTTGTGTAAGTTTGGGTGCAGTAAACAAAATAATTAAACAAAAAAAGGAAACAGGGTCAGTTGAAGTGCAGAGGAAAGAAAAATGTGGAAGAAAACGGAAGACTACTCCTCGAGAAGAAGCCTTTCTTTTGCGCGATAGCAAACTTCATCCCAGAAAAACAAGTTATGACCTGCAACAAGATTTAGAAAAGGCTGGAATAAAAATTCACGACTCAACGGTGTGCAGACGTCTCTTAGAAGGAGGGAGAAGAGCCGTGAGACCGCAGAAGAAACAACTTCTGATAGCGTCTATGATGAAAAAAGACTAAATTGATCAAAAAAAATATTGAAAATCCAGAAGATTGGAGAAAAGTGTTATTTTCTGATAAGACCCACTTCCTAGTGCAGGGCCAGCGATCAAAATTCGTACGAAAGGCTGTCAATGAGTCACTTTCAGCTAGCCATATTAACCAAACAGTTAAACATCCCACCAAAAAATGTACTGGGGCTGTTTTTCATACTCAGGAACTGGCACTATTATTCCTATTGAAGGTATGATGAACAGTGAAAAGTACAAGGCCATGCTAGGGCAACGCTTAGCTATAGAGCTTGACAAAGTACAGGCCGAAGGGACTGCAATTTTTCAACAAGGTTCAGCTCCGTGCCATGTATCGAAGGTTATGATGAAATACTTCAAAGATAATAATATTACTCTACTTGATTGGCCTGGGAATTCACCTGACCTTAATCCTATTCAAAATTTGGCTAAACTGCAAAAAATTTACTGTACGACAAAAACAAAATTGGTGGAAGCAGTGATTAAGGTGTGGTTTAGAGATGAAGTAATCACAAATAATTGCAAAAAACTTGTGGATTCCATGCCTAGAAGACTCCAGGAAGCCATAAAAGAAAAAGGGGGACATATTAAATACTAATTAATGAAAACATCTCATATAAGTGTACCTATATTTACCTTTGGCCTAAATAAATCATATTTACAAATTAATTCTGTTTGTTCACATTAATTCGTACAATACTGTAATTCCCATTTATCTACGTTGGGAGGAATTATCGGTAAAAGAATAATTTTCCATGAGATTGATAAGAAACCAAGGTTATAGAAGTAACCTGTGTAATAATACACTATCACATCTCTCATGATGCGTTTTAGGAACATATTAACTATCTGGAATATATGGCTTCGTCTACAAAATCCTTGCCACTCAAAAGCTCCAAAAGTGGCCCTTGCCACTCAAATTGTATACCTTAGAACCCTGAACCCCATCAATCACGTTGAGCTTCAGAAAAAGCTCCGTGACATCCTAGGTATCCCAAAACTCTCCCCCAAAAAATGAACCTGGTGCATGGTGTATATCAAAACACTAAGGTGAAAGTCAGACAAAATTCTTGAACGTAACATATTTATTCATAAAAACAATTGAAGAAGGGGTTAAAATAAACTACAAAACTAAAATTCGCCACTTAAAATTTCATAAAAATATGAGAAAAGAAGAAAATCTTCCGGCTTTACGTGCCTTCCGAAGCCAGTATCGTGTCGCCGAACTGCGGCCATCCACAGTTAGTCATTGAAAGATATCTTCAAGGAACTACAGTCGAAGGAACCAGATATTGAAATCAATAGACTTTGGTCTCGATGGTAATGAATAGACTTGTCTTTCCGATTTAAATTTTAAAGTTCTGTTTGGTGTCATTTTAAAAAACTATCCAGTCTCATCAGCATTGAAAATGTCGTCTAACGCATATTGTGCCTTCAGTCCAGGTCACACGTTTTCTAGCCAATCATCCGTTACATTTTTGTTAACATCGCAAGCCTCTCCGCTGACTTGCCCGCAGTTGATCTTGTGCCGCAGCTTCCACTTGCTCCATAACCCTCAATTTCAAGCTCAGTTACAAAAAACCCAAGCTTTTGTCCTGACCGCAGGCCCAGAAGGTGGAATATGGTTCATACGCTGCTCCTGGAACCACTGAAGCATAGCGCGATCTAAATCTTTGTGTTGAGGTTTCCGCAACTTCTTCCTGCTACCGCCCTCCATCTCCGCTTCAAGCCATTTTTTTCTGTCCTTCCATATCGTAGCCATAGTTGCCTGAGACAGCCTCGTACGACGAACGACATCCGATTGCTTTTCTCCTTTCTCTATTGCTCGAGTTATCGATAACTTTTCCTCCACCGGGAGCACTTAACGCTTTTTCAAAAACATGTTGACTGTTGACACACTGAGACACAACTCAAACTAGAAATAAAAAGTCGTCAATAGATAACATCTGTGTGATAACAATTAGGAAGGCCACCCGAGCAATAAAAGAGAGTCACTTAACCCTCTGATAAGAATGAGTAGAATGGATGGGCGCATTCCTTAAGCGCAAAACAAAACAACCGCTGGACAATCACCTTGCCACTCGTGACTCAGCTAGTCTGAATTTTAAACTTTGAACACAATAACACATTTGTCATTGACTATTGAACGCTGAAAATCATCGCTATAAAGAGAGAACGATGTCGGTATAGAGAAAGAATTAATACATCATCTTTATGTTTACTATTTTCATCGTTATATAGGGATTCGTTATAAAGAGTATTAGATAAGGATAAAGGACTACTATATTTGTAAATTGAGAAACTTCTTTCCATATCAACGATGGGAGCATATTTTAAATTCACAAAAATATTCCGTTCTAAATCTATTTTTTCGCAAAAATTACCAATAAGAACGTCAGCTACTTTTTATATACACTATTATTACTTTTGTATATACATACTCCCAAGCTAACGAATGTGCTTCACTCCGTTATCTTATTATTCTGAACGACAACAAAGCAACTGAATAAATTAAAAATGACGCCTGCGGATATAGCTACTTATTGTAGCACTTGAGTGTACCTCTCGACTTCATTGTGTCTCCATTTGGTATCCGCCACAAAAGCTTGTCTAAGTAGACACTTAGACTTGATTAAGTGTTAGTCCTATACATATTTGATATGAAAATTGAAGTCTGAAAATATTTTAAACTCACATAGAGGTTTATAGGAGTTGTTTATTGTTGTATTGTTTTCGATGAGATTTTTTGTTTACTCGAATTATATATTTTTGATAAAACTTTGTTACGATACGAGTATTTATTAGTAATTTGTTGTATTTCGCATAAAAATAGCCAAAAGTGGTGTTATTTTATATGTATTTGCGAATCGTATTATTGTTGTGGTTGTTTTATACTTTTACGACTTTTGGAAACCCACAGAAGTTAATTTTTACAGTGTAAATGTACGAATTGCTTTCACGACTTGCCTCTTTCAGACTGATTCATTGAAACGTTGAAGAAAAATAATCTAACACAATCTAAAAGTTACATAAGCCAACTTAACTTAATAATGTTTTCTTCAGCAATATGCCCAATCACGTGATCCAGTATGACTGGAAATTCATTCAAATTAAATCACTTAAAATTGAACTTTGTATTTGTTATCAATCGAACGGAAGTTATATGTTTAAAACTATTCACAGTGACATGTTTGCGTATAGCAGCCATACTTTTTACAGACTTTAGAATATCTACATTAATATAATATACTTATTAACCTAACATAACCTTATCTAACCTAACCTAAAATAATTTCTACCGCTGTCATAATAACCTTATTATATAACCCTGCAACATGTTAAAACGCAATAATTGCTAGAAGCTGTTTGTTCGTTATATTTAAGAAACGAAATTTGTATCTCGTAGTATTTATTATAAATTAAATCAGTCTAAAAGTATGCTGGTCGAAAAAGCATTATGATTTTTTCCATCTGTGTGTTCAAAATTGCTGTGAAATTTCTGTCAGCTAAAACATATATTCTTTTAATATTATTGACTGTATTTGTTTTTACCAAAGTCGTGTAATAAATTAATTGTATAGTTATATGTTCGTCTGTTAAACTCGGTGACAAATTTTACGAATTTATTGACGCCTGTTTATATTGTACGATATACAGTGTTATTCTTTCTTTATTAACAAACTTGGAGAATGATTTTTAAATATTCTTAACCGTTCCTGAAATGTTCAATAGCTTTACTCGTTCATTTTTGACATCTGTCATTGAATACTTTGACGGGTGAAATTCTTATCAAAGTGTCAAGAAAGGATCGGCGTCAGTACCGCAAGCTATTGCGTAATATAGCTTAGTTTGAATTGACACTTTTTTAATTAATGTAGAAGATTTAACTAAAGTAAAGAAAAATACTGATGGATTGTATTATATACAAATTAATGGACCACCAATTTGACATCACCAATGTTTAACAGTCGAACGTGCGATATAATCGTAAGTATTATGAAAATTGTCATTCCATTTAGAATTCTATTAAATTAATATTGTTGCTTGAGGGGGAGGTTACTAATAACGTTAAAAATGTTCCTTGGGTAATACAGCACATTTTAACTCATTCCTTAGATAACAAAATATATGGAAGACTAGGAGAGTTTTTCTAGTTAAAAATATAAGTCTTATATTTTTTAACTAGAAAAACTCTTATAGTCTTATATATATACATTCAAGCATCTTAGGTAGAGTCCCAAGATGCAATCATATCGCGCGAAAAGAAATGGAAACCAAAGGCTTGTAATGTTATATCTACCGTCTGAAAGTTGGGAGCTAATGTGTAACAATTAAACTCGTAACTTTCCTAGGGAGCCATACCTATAGCTTTACAAAAATGTGTAAATAATACTTATGGCATATGTAGTTAACTGGATGGTTGTAGAATGCAGCTAGTGAGGTTGCTAGTTTCAGATACTGGTTGGAGTGTGGCTAGATGTATAATGGATTATAACTTCAGGGAGATGTTGAGTTTTCATAGCGGTGGCCACCGACTGCAGTATATTAATCACTATGGTCGACCATGCGGCTTAGGGACGGTGCTTCCTGAACAAGGGGACAGTATAATTTACGCCAAAAAACTAAAATAATCAACTTGCGTTAGAAACATCATAACTTTTCCTTGGTGTATAGATTATGTACAAAAAAAAATAAGATATTATCTAAAAAAGACACTGGATATTGATTAAATATTACGTATAAAGAATTATTAACTCAACCTGATGTAGATTTAAATATATAAATGAATTTTTAAGCAGGAATTCCACTTAGTAGACAAAAGATGAAGAAAAAACATTACACATCCATTATTTAGAAGTTAAGGCTGACATGACAGAACGCAGTTGTCAACTGTCAAAGTTTGTAACGACTTGAGATTATATATATATATATATATATATATATATATATATATATATATATATATATATATATAATAATGAATAATTAAAAATCTCTGTATTACCCAAGTATTTTATGAGTAGCAAATGCTCTCTAAATATGTATGACAATGTAATTGGATCTTAAAATGTTAAATGTTAATAACAAAATTTGTAAAGAAATGTTCCAACCTATGCTATCGATATATTTAATCGATGTTCTGTAATATACTTGTATGAGTTGTGTACGATATACCACTGGCTGTCATATTTATTGGTTATGAAAAAGATTCTATTGACATAATATACGTCAGTCATGTAAATACAGAAATTTATTCAAATATAATTTTAAAATTTTTTATAAAGAAGAAGAAAGTTAAAATAAAAGACAAAACGCTTTAAATTTTGAAGTACAGACCAGCTCTTGAACGACCAAGCCTATCTAGGAAAAACCTCAATCGGTCGGTGTTACAAAATCGTGTTTTACCTCAAAAGTAGGAGGTATCTTATATACATATTCATATCGATAAACAACCGTTTATTCGTGTAGTTGATTGGCGCGGTCGTAACGGATATCGAAAATTGCGGACAAATCGCTTATCGCAATCACGTGAAATTGACTTTATGAAAATGATGTATATTGAAGGGGGTTTACTATAAACAATCATAAGAAATACGTTTTAGGAGAAAAATTTTTCGGAATTTGGGAAAACAAATAATGTTCCCACAAACTGGAAAAGAGAGGCAATTTTTTTATTACGAAGGAAATATGGACACCAGATATTTTAAAAAGACAAATAGTAAAACCCGGAGAAAAGCTAGAGACAAATGGAATTCTGGAACGGTGATATAAAGAGAGAATATTGGTTTTATCAATGAAAGAAGATGCAATCGTTTTGATTTGAATGCTGTTACAGCTAATGTGATAATTAAATAACACCGAGAGCAACAAAATACAGGAAATACAAATAAATACAAAAAGAAAGAGAAACTACAAACAGAAAATGATAACACCAAGTTTACACAAGCAAACCCTGCCTATAGCTTTATAATAAAATGAAATGAAATGAAAACAGCTGCAGTCTTAGTTGGTTGGATGTGGTTAATCCATAGTCTTATTTAATAGATTATTCCATAAACCCAAGAGATTTCTGCAGACCATAAAATCAATCTTATTTCATATTTCCTTCTTTTATAAATTTCAACTAAGCACGAAAAAAAAAAATTACATCACGTTAGAAAAGCTGACTAAAATAGTGCGGAGTGACTACAATAGTGTGAAGTACAGCACAGAAGCAATAGATCATATGTCTATGATGGAATTAGCACTTCTGTCAAAATAGAACAGAATATTTAGTCTACCGGACAGAAAGACAGAGGTCACCAACTATTTTTTGAAGAAAAAATAGTAAAAAGAGAAACTGAAGCCTTTTTGAAGATGAGGAAATTTCTGAGTAACCAAAGACTTAATCTGCAAATCCGATATTGGATGGTAAAATGTTATATCCACTCTATTCATCTTTATGGTGTCGATGCCTGGACTATTAATGTTGACTTAATGAGAAAACTGTAAGCTTCTGAGATGTGGCTTTTTAGGAGAATTTCGAAGATACCATGGAGCGATCATATTACGAACGAAATGGTGTTGCACAGAATGGGAAGAGACAGAGAACTTTGGACCACCATTAAAGGCGAAAGTCAGCATATTTGGGGCACATACTTAGAAATGATAAGTACGAGTTGTTGCAGCTTATTATGAAGGGTACAATCGAAGGAAAAAGGGGTCTTAGTAGACGACAAATATCCTGGCTGAAAAACATTCGCGACTGGACCGGGCTAAACACACAGACGCTCGTAAGAAAAGCAGATAGAGACGAATTTGCAATGGTAATAGCCAACCTTCATTAGTGGAAACGACACTAGAAGAAGAAGAAATATAAGTTAATAAAGATGTAACGTTTATAACGTTACAAGTTACACCAAATCTGTTTGAAATAACATCACCGAATAAAATGAAGACTTAAAAACCATTTCGATTATGGTGAGGTTCCCTAACGTACGTGAAACGAGGTATTTTTGCCTCGATTTACCGAACAGCGGAACGATTGGAAAATCGGCTTTCATTCAGATGCGAGGTGTTAGAGCTAAATGTTGGTTGGTGTTGCTCCGTCGCTGTTTCATTTGTCGTCATCATCATTGGTGCTACAGCCCTATAAAAGAGCCTCGACTTTGCCAAATCTATTACCTTAGTCTTGCTGCGCCTACTTTGCTACCATCCTCATCTACACATCCCACCATCTGAGTTTTGGCCTACGCTACTTCTACTTCCCACAGATTGTGACATAAGGATTCTTCTAGGAGGGTTGTTCTGCTGTGATCTTGCCATATGTCCTGCCCATCTTAGTCTTCCTATGTTTAGAAGAGATACTACGTCTTTACCACCAAATATATATTTATATCATAGTTATACCTCCTTCTCCAAACACCATTTTCACAGATGCCACCGAATATTCTTTTCAGGATCCTTAGTTCAAATATAAGCAGGAGGTTTTCATCTGACTTGGAAATGGTCCATGTCTCCGATCCATATGTCAACACTGGTTGTATAAGGGTTTTCTATATGGTTATTTTTGTTTTTGGCTTAAGTTTCTACTTCTCATATGTCTAGTCAATCCAAAATAGCATTTGTTTGCTAGGATTATTCTTTGCTTGATTTCTTCCGTCATGACGTTGTGAGTCGGTGATGAGTTGGTGATCAGGGAGCCTAAGTATGTGAATTTGTCTACCACTTCAAAGGTAGAGTTATCAACAGTGAATTGGCGTCCGATGTTTCTGGCTTTATTCTTGGGTGTTGATGCCATTTTCTTAGTTTTCTTCTCCTTTACTTGCAGGTCCATATGTTTAGAGGCATTTGACAAGATGGTATACAGTTCTTCTAGTTTGCATGTTGTGCGGGCAACTAGGTCAACATCATCTGCATATGCCAAAATTTGGGATAATGTATTAAAAATGTTTCATTGGTAGAATTTATTTAATTGTAATTTCGAATGAATTTTACTGTTTTGTGACCTTTATTATTATATTCTTACCCTAAATAATGTTTATAGCAATTAGTAGATTATTTTATTAGATAAATAAAAAATATATTTTTTATAATAATTGATAATTCTGTTTTTTATTACGAAAGAACACTGTGTGGGACATTTCTTTCACTATTTAGCTGAGATTGCAATTCGCAATATAGGAAAAGTGTATGTAACTGTTATGGATTAAGGAAATGATGAAAATATGAAAGCAAATCTATCTCATTGTAATTAAAATAAATTTTCTTAAATTTGCAGAAATTTATCAATTCGCAAATAACAACAATAATCGACGTTTACAAGTCGTGACATAAAAAACTTGGAAAATCAAAGAAAATGAAGTAAAATTGTGCCATGTGACATTCACAATACGCTGTGAAACTTGTCACCCCGTTACTTAAATAATAGTCAACTTTTTCTTCAGATTCCTTCTCCTATCGAAGGTTGAAAATCATCATCGCTATTTTAATTTTATTGGCCGCGCTTCTGAATAATTCTAATGAGCTTCAACCGAACCACTCTCTCAAATTTCTGAGCCAGGATATTTTGCGCCGTCCTGGGTTTCTCTTCCCTTGTACCTCCCCTTGCATAATTAACCTAAGTAATACGTTGTTCTCGCCCCTCATTATATGACCCAGATATTGAATATTTCTAATTTTAGCAGTTTTTATGACTTCACATTCTTTGTAATACCTCTATATTAGTTATTTTTTTAGTCCACGATATTTTGCGGATTTTCCTGTAGCACCACATCTCAAAGGAGTTTAATTTTTTGATTTCAGACTGTTTTATTGTCCACGCTATAGCGATAGTCAACTATACTCTAGCAAACAAATATCGAAATAAGTCATCCGAAGTCACGAGTCGAAACTGGTCGAAAGTAGTCAAAATCACGTGTCAATCATGAATTCTCGGAAATTCTGAATGCGATCATTGGTGGCGCGTAAGAAAATGTGTAAAGATGTAAAATACTCAAATGAGTACATTCTTTTTATTCCAGAAGGATATTCAATTATTTAGCTTATCAATAGAAAGGGTACTACCAACCGTAGATGCTTGCTTCGTCTTTATGTACATAATGACTTCTAAAAACATACCAAAACGTGTTTATTTGGAAGAAGTTATACATCGAGTCATGCAGTTCATGAATCATATTGTTACACATACAATTCTCCCCGCAATTGATCCTACGTATTTATCAGTTCAATCCACAATTGACCGGTTCGAGGTTGTGAGCTCATACTTATATCTGGGATCATTTATCACAAACACAGGGTCATTACAAGAAGAGATTAACCGTAGATGTGATCTAGCAAAAGTTGCCACAGCAAAAATGACCAAAATATGGAAGCACTATCAAATTTCAAGAGCGATAAAGATAAGGTTGATCAACTGCTTAATATTCCCAATACTGACCTACGGATGTGAATCTTGGACTCTGAGACAATCGGAGAGAAGAAAGATAGACGCCACTGAAATGTTCTGTTGGAGACGAATGTTACGAATTCCTTTGACCGACCGTAGAACAAATAATTCAATTTTAAGAGAGCTAAAAGTTAGCCAACGACTCTCTAGTAAAGTCCATCTCCAACAATTAAAATATTTTGGGCATGTTATGAGAGCAAACACAGAAAACATGGAAAGACTCATAATACAAGGAAAGGTAGAAGGCCGAAGATCACGAGGAAGATCCCCAACAAGATGGATAGATCAAATTACAGGAATATGCCCGTCTCTGGAGACGGACAATACACGACATCACGTCAACCACTACACTCCCCCTGGGGGGTCAGGATTGAAGAGAGAGATTCATCAGTAAACAAACCGAAAGGCAATTATCAAGATTCGAATTTTATTTTTGAGAAAAGTTTAATTCTCTTTACTGTCAAAATAACAGAGTTAGTCTATTTAATAACGGAATTAATCAATGTCGTGAAGTTATAGTCGAAATGTGATCCACGGCAAAATAAAGACACAACATATGAATCAACAGCTGAATCAGCATCTAAATCGATTGGTGATTTAGATGTGACAAAGAAGAAAATACTTTCATTTAAACAACGTCAATAAAACACAGAAATATCGCCAAAGAAGAACTGGAATACAAAGTAAATGCAATGTATTAACAGGAATAAAACACAGCCCAACAAATGAAAGTGATTGGTGCTTGGGAAATAACGAATTTATGCATCACAGAAAGAAGAGAGAAAATATGAACAAAGAACTTCAAGAACTACAAGAACCATGTAAGTCAACAGAGACAAGACAATTTTACCAAAAACTGCACAAAAGCAGAAAAGAATTAAAGCAAAAGGTGTGAAGAGATAAGGAGGGTAATATATTGACAGAACAGTAATTTGTATCGTAAATGAACAGTAAATTCTCCGCTATTGAGATGCTTCCTGGTAAAAGTCCATAGCGCAGCTAAAACGATACATAAAACTAGTGTGATCATCACGCGTATGACTTATTTATTTTTTATTTTCTAGATTTAAACACAAGCCATGCTTTGACAAAATTCTAGCATACATATTGATAGAAGACTGACATTCGTAAGCATATCTTAACTAAAGGTAGGAGGACAACTTGGACTTAACCCATACCATGAACTGTACTAAAAGTAGGACAGAAAAATCGCAACAACGATAAAACAAAATACTTATCTACAAATATATATATAAAATCCAGCGGTACCAATATGAATTTTGAAGATCATCAAAGATTCAAAGAATGTCAAACATGAAGTAACTAAAAGGATAGGAAATGAGGCGGAAATAAAGTTAACAATTAAAAGACGAAAACTGAGTACTTGGGGACAAGTGATGACGAGGGCAATAAATAACGCATTAATACTTATTAAAGCGGCAAAATCCGATGAAAGCGAAATGTGGAAGACGACGAATATCCTGCTAAGAACCTTAAGGGATGGTTTGAATGCAGTAGTGCAGAACTTTTTAGAGCGGCAACAACAAGTCCGCCTAGCCATGATTGATTTTCCAACCTTCGAAAGAATATGGAACTTAAATAAGAAGAAAGATCCAAAATTCTAAAAAGTTAGAAAACAGATAACGTTTCTACCATGGTACCCAGAGACTGTCCCAACGAAGTGATAGAAAGAGACTTAAAAGTTCCTACTATCACGGAATAAATTTCAAACTTCAAAGAGATTCTAACTAGACTGTACGCTGATGACACACCTTTCCACGTGTGACAGGCGTGTGTATGAGCTGGTCGTAGAGTGGGTTCAATTTGCGGTACCTCGCTTCTAACCGTGTTTCATAAAACTGCACGCATTTAGCCGGCCCGGCATTTGCTGGGCCTCGGTTGGGTTCAATATGCGCCGCGCCTTAGTGTGAATCCCAACGCACTGGCGAGTGAGCTGGTCGACGTTAGTCGTCCAGTGCGCAGACTAAAGCGGAATAAACATACTTAATAGCTAGTATATAGTTTTTTTTTGCTTCATCTTACTCTGCAATCATCCAACCTGTTCAAAAATTGTACTCCGTTACTTTATCTCTTGCGACTCTTCTTCAGTTTTTCCTACTCCCGTAATTTTTATAGTTTTCGACGTCATCTACGAACACTTTGTAGAACGTTCTCGTTTTTGTTTTCGGTGGATTTCCATGGGATAAGAAACTGTGCAAATGATGCAGTTTCAAATGTAAATTTAGTAAAGCCTCTACTGGTATTCTTTCTTTTATTTCATGTTAAATACATGGCAGAGGTTTCAAAGGGCATTTAAATTAGCCTTCGAATTTAAAGAAAAACTGTTGCTAGTAATATTCCTTAAAATACTATATTAATATATTTGAGAGCTATTAATATTCTGGAGTTAAAACCATTAACCCATATTCCTATTGTTTTCTGTATTTTTCACTATATTATAATTCCTCAGAGCACCTCGTGTGATAAATTGTGAATGTCAGTAGGCTTCTTCGGGAATTGAGTTGAAGATAACGGTTCGAGAGCGATCGCATCATACATACGTGGATTTGAAAGAACAATAGACCAAAAGCAATCAAAATATAGATTTGATTTCATATTTAAAAATTGTCCTTTATAAATTCTTACTCGCTAACAAGGGATATAAATTGTAATTTTATTTAAAAAACGATTGTTTTAATGAACGATGATAAGTAATAATACGGTACTCGCCAAACTAGAGAGAGCCAACGCGGCTTATCATTAGGTCTTTAGTATCGTATCTTAGAATGATGTCGATGCGGCATCGATGGGTGTATTAACAAAGTGTTCCGTCATCGGTTTTGAAACTTTTTTCTCGCTGGCGATTACTATACAGTAATAAGTATACGAAAAATATTATAAATGTGTTAAACATCAACGTAAAGAACAATTTTTATCCCGCTGTTATCGAGAAATTGATATGTTAAATATATTTCTGTGGTATTTTAAAATTTTTAAATATCGGTTATATTTGATGGTTACATATTTATCTGGAATAAATGTATAGAATGCAAAAATCATGTTTGTTGTATATGCAATCATTAATATCGTCTTAATTTGTTTGTTTTTAAATTGCACCCATTTCCTTTTTATTTAACACCTGTTGCCTAGGCTACTGCTGTAACGAGTTAATTTCAAACCAGTTCAAATCAGTACGGAGGAAAAAGGTGCTCTTAGTTAAGATTATCATCGCTTTCTGGAATAGTAGGTGATGATACAAGAAATACTGCATTGTAGAAATTTTGCCTACCAATTTCTCCAACATGAAAAATAGTACGCCCTGGGATATTTATCTAGTAGAAGCCACAGTTAGAATGCAGTGTTGCGCGCTACGGTGCGCAGCGATGCCGCTCATGTCGGCACAGTGGTAGGTGTGTAGTAGTTTGGCGATAGACTGAGAAATCAGGACCGTACGCGCTTCGTTTCAAATCTCTTTACTCATTAAACTAACTGTAGTTTAGCCTATACGACACAATATTTGCAACTTGAAGTTAACCTTTTATTAAATAAATTAAACGCATAATTTTCCATTATGAATTTTTGTCTAAAACTACAGAATTCTTTAAAATCAACGCCGAAAATTATATCGACGATATAAAACCAGGTAAAAGAGGACAACGCATATTTAACATATTTATTCTTATATGAATTTTCATAAATATAGACTTAAATAGTTCTCTATTTGAATTTTCTTCTTAATCTTCTTAGTTGGCAGTGTTTTTATAGCAGCTTCGGTTTTTTGGTGGTCGTGCATAAATGAGCAATTCCGGATTTTCTAAAAATAAAAATGAATAATTAAAATTTTTAAACTATCATGTAGTTCATATCGAGACTCCAAGTCGTGCGGACGATTAAAATATTTCTTTATTACCGTGTTACCGGTTTCTCGAATTAAACAGATAAATGTTAATTTAAAGTGATTAAAAAGCAATCAATTACTAATCGACTTTAAAGGATAAAAATAAATATCAAAAAGTCACCAGGAATTTGACCTAATAACACCAAAAATGCTAAAAGAATTGCCCAAAAAGGGTATAGTAATCCTTACATATACATTTAACGCAATATTAAGGTATAATTATTGGCATAACAATTAAAACATTTCAGAAATACTTTTATTTCCAAAACCAGGAAATGATCCCAGTGAAGTCTCATCTTATCGACGTATCAGTCTAGTATCAACAATCTCCAAATTACTAGAAAAACTTTTAATTAAAAAAATAGGTCCAGGCTTTACTGGCGCACACTGGACTATCCAGCAATACCACCGAATAACCATTAAAATCAATTCCGCACTAGAAGAAATGAAATATTGCCCAATGATATCACTAGATATAAGTCAAGCTTTAGATAAGGTTTGGCATAAAGGATATCTTAATAAAATTAAATAATACCACCATTCTTGAGAATACTTATATCATAATTGAAAACTGACAGTTCACGACAAAAGTTAATGGAGAAATATTCAAAATGCATCTCCTCAAGGCGGGAATTTCACAAGGTAGCGTTCTGGGACCTCTATTATATTTTTTATATACATCTGATCTACCAACTTCAAATAACTTAACAATTGGCACATTTTTAGATGAAACAGTAGCACTCACAAACAATGGCGGCTCGTATCACTTTAAGAAGGTAGTGCCAGAATTCGGGCCACTGCAACTGCCTAAATTTTTAGTGACGGTTCATGATATTGTCAAAAAAGGTATAAATTAGAAATTAAAAAAAATAGGCGCAGATCAGAAAGCTGGAAGATCTAAGCGGTGAGGCACAATTTGGTTTCAAGAGCGGACTGGGTACACGTGAAGCAGATTTCTGGTTGAATACGCTTCAAAACTGAATGGATCAACCAACCAAAGGATATAGTCATAACATTTCTCGATTATGAAAAAGCGTAAACATGACGCAAAGATAAAAATGCTACACAACGCTAACATTGACTAGAAAGATATGAGTTATCCAGAATCTCTATTGGAATCAAAAAGCACGAGTAAGACTGAACAAGTCAACCAACACAGAAGAATTTGAAATTTTAAGAGGGGTGCAACAGGGGTGTATTATAGATAGAGATTGGCAGATACCATCTGCTACCATCTCTACATAAAGAACCAACAACGATTTTGGAAACGTATTCTGTCAATGATGTATTGATCTGCAGAGTATTGGGTTGTTTGTGGCCTACACTGATTAGTATTTAAGTGCAGTTTCAAAGCAGTTTGATTTATCTGAAGGCGTTATTTGAAATTAAATTAAAATCATGACTGGTTTAAAATCAAATCGTTATACACGTCGAATCTGAGTAATTTCTCTAACTACACAGGACCTGAATTGTCTGCTAGTTTCCTGAATTATTAATAACTTTACGGTAAGTATGATGTAATGTGAAAGTCCAGGTTATCCAATAGAACCGTTAGCGTGGTTGACTTCCTAATAGGACGACTTTTTTCAGAAAAGAACCAATCCACAAAAATGAGATTTTCTATTATAAAATTCTTATTGTAGTACGGGTCATATACTTTACTCCAAAAAAGATCCAACTCCAAAAAAGATGCTTGCAAAGGGGATCCAAGCGGTTTGGTTCCTTTCTGCAAATCGGCTTAACAGTTACAGCTTCTTCTTCTTACGGTGCCTATCCGTTACAGATGTTGGACACTAACATGGCTATTCTGACTATGTTGACTGCTTCCCTGAAAAGTCCTTCTTCTTCTGGTAGCACTACAACCCGGGGTGGGTCTTGGCTGACTGCACAACCTGCTTCCATCTCGAACGGTCGTCCATGATGTTTAAGTCAGTGGGTAGCCCCATTGTTCTCAAATCTGACCATATATTATCTCTCCATCGCATTCGTGGACGTCCTAAGGGCCTTCTCCCTGTCGGGACTTCTTCCCAGATTAACTTGGTAAGGCGGTTATTAGGGAGCCTATGAACATGGCCAGCCCATCTTAGACGTTGGGATTTAATCTCTTGGACTACGTCGCTAGCACTATACATTTGTTTGACCTCGGCATTTGTTCTCATTCGGTATTGGTTAGTATTCGGATCGTGATAGGGACCGAAGATCTTTCTGAGGATTTTTCTCTCAAAGCATCTGAGTTTACTTTCCATTGCTTTTGTCAGCGTCCACGTCTCACACCCATACATGAGCACCGGTCTAATTACTGTTTTATATATCCTGATTTTTGATGTTCGTGTTAGGCTCTTGGATTTAATAGTGTTGTGGAGGCTATACATACATCTGTTTGCTGCCTGAATTCTCCCTTTTATCTCTTCCGTGATATCGTTATCTGTGGTGATAGTCGCTCCGAGATATTTAAAACTCTCCACTCTTTCAAAGTTATAGGGGTCTATTGTTACATTTTGTCCTATTCTATCTCGTCTCTTTTGTCTGTTAATGCACATATATTTGGTTTTCTCTTCATTGACCCTTAGACCGGTATTTTTTGCCTCTCTCTCTAATTTATTGAAGGTTTCTTTTACATTGGTGACGGTATTTCCTACAATGTCAATGTCATCCGCGTATGCTAGTAGTAATTTTGGTCCATTTACTGTCAGTAGTTCTGTTCTAATTTGTGCGGTTCTTACTACTTTTTCCAGGATTATATTAAAAAGAAGAGGTGACAGCGCGTCTCCTTGTTTCAGTCCACTGTTTATTTCAAACGACTCTGAGAGCTTGTTACCTATCCGCACTCTAGATCTACAGCCATTTACACAAACTTTAACGAGCTGGATAAGTTTTTTTGGAACTGAAAGTTCTGCCATTGCATTCCACATCTGATCCCTTTTAATGCTGTCGTATGCTTGTCGGAAATCTATGAAGAGATTATGAATGGTTCTATTGAATTCCCATCCTTTTTCAAGCAGCTGCCTGAGAGTAAAAATCTGATCTATGGTCGATCTATTTTTTCTGAATCCGGCTTGGTATTCCCCTATGAAATTTTCTACAAAAGGTGTTAGTCTACTTAATAGGATGTTCGATAAGATTTTGTACGCCGTATTAAGTAGGGAGATGCCTCTATAGTTAGAGCACTTGGTTTTGTCTCCCTTTTTATGGATAGGAATTATTACACTTTCGTGCCATTTTGTTGGTATTTTCTCTTCGTTCCATATAAGTGTTATTAGTTTGTGTAATTGTCTATGTAAAGTTTCTCCTCCGTACTTAAGAAATTCGGCTGGTAAATTGTCAGAGCCTGGAGCTTTTGCGTTCTTCATTACTTCCGTGTCTAGCATCAACAATTATGTGGTCAATTTGGTTCCGTGTGGAGTTGTCATTAGAGACCCAAGTCTGTTTATGAATGTTTTAATGTTGGAACATAGTAGACTTTACAAGCATATTGTTAGCCGATGCTAGCTCTACGAGCCTTTGTCCATTATCGTTTGAGATATCGTGGAGACTGTGTTGTCCTATTGTCGGTCTTAGGTTAAGTTCTTTGCCAATTTTTGCGTTGAAGTCTCCGCAGATTATTTGCATGTCTTGTTTGGGAATTCTCTCCAGCGTTCTTTCGAGTTGCTCATAGAAGTCATCTTTGATTGTTTCTTCTTTATCTTCTGTCGGAGCATGTGCGGATATAATTGAGATATTGTACAATTTTCCTTTCAGTCTAATATAACACAGTCTCTCACTGATGGGCGTAAAACTTATAACACTGTTTAAGTATTCTTCTCGGACCACGAAACCTGTGCCGAATTCATGTTTTCCTATCTGGTTTCCACTGTAGAAAATGACCGCCTTGTCTATTCTTATGTTTCCATTGTCCGGCCACCTTATTTCTTGTATTGCCGTAATGTCCATTCCTACTTTGTCTAACTGTTTTACTGCGTGTATGGCTGCTCCTGTCCGGTACCAGCTTAAAACGTTCCACGTTCCAACATTCAAAGTCCTTGTCCATTGCGATTGTCGTTTTACATATGTATCTGTTCGATTCCGAGGCACATTTGAGTTTTCATAACAGGCTGTTTTTTACAAGGGCAGGTTGTTGGCCTTCCCCTTAACCCTCCTCCTTTATCCGGGCTTGGGACCGGCAAGAATGACTGTTAAGATACTCGATCCACCCAACAGTCATTCCAGGCGGAGTTCCTGAAAAGTCCGGTAGTGGTTAAGTTAAACATTTTCGCAGGTTATGCAGCCAGGATATCCTTCTTCGTCCTGGACCTCTTTTCCCATGCACTTTACTTTGAAGTATGGTCCAAAGTAGGTCATATCGTTGTTCATTGTGCATTATATGGCCCAGGTATTCCAGTTTACGACGTTTTATGGTTACGACTAGTTCGCGTTCTTTACCCATTCTATGTAGTACATCTTCGTTGGTAACTCTGTCTATCCAGGAAATCCTCAACATGCGTCTATAGCACCACATCTCAAATGCTTCGAATCTCTTCAGTGATGCTTTAGTTAAGGTCCATGCTTACTAAATCTACAAAATGACCATAGTAGGCCATATCTAATTAATATATAAAAAGTTTATGAACTGGTCAAAATACATATACAATTACCTTAAATTCCTTTAACATCTTGTCCGGAAACATTTCATGTGAAACTTTCTCTTCGTTCCAACAAGTCTGGCAAATAAATATAATGTGGTCCTTTTGCCAGTAATCACCTTCGCAGAGTTTTTCACATTTTTGGCACCTGTCGACGGGCTTATTTACACAGAACATCTCGACTGCGTTCAAGACTTCCGGGACTCCGAAATTATTCATAACTTTGGTTCTTCTACATGTCTTTTTGCTAAGGTTGTAGGTACCTGGACTAAAAAATTAAGGAATATAACCAAAGAAGGAAAGAATTTATCACCACAGCACTGCTAAAGCATCAAGACTAATATCTTATACGATTTTTGTGTTCATTCTCAATCTGTCATCGGATTTTTCCTATTACGTATAGATTTTTCACAAATCGCCATCTAACTTTTGTACAAAAAGACAGGTATGCTTTTGGTAGCTATCGTTAATAACTGAAAATATTAAGACGAAGAAAATAAAAAAAAATCATTGGTTACAAGTTAACTCTCTGTTTTAATTATCTACAACTATTACACAAATTAATATAATTTTATTTGACATTAAGTCAAAAGAAACTTCCTCTTTATTGAGTTTCTGAATGTAGATTCCTCTAGATTACAGTCTTTTTAGGTTTCAAAGGTAGTCAGCGATCATGGTACAATGAACATAAGGTATGATACATAATATTTCAAAATCGGTTCGCTTTCGCGCATGACGTAATCCAGACCGCCTATTCCCGCAACATTTGAAGTAAAAACTTTTATTTTAAGTTTTTTTTTTATATAATTTGGCTAAATTTAATTATAGTAACTATAAAGACATGATAAAATTATGTTATTATAATATTTAATCATAAATAAAATTTTTAAGTTAATTTAAGTTTATTGATTTTTAGTACAGTTATTTTGTTAACATAGTTATCCTTTATAAAACAATTTTTAATTATCTTTTATTACACGTAGGTACAGGTTAATTAGCTTATATACTAATACTTAGTAGTGAGGTCACACAATATTTTATATATTTTAATATTTTAAATGACATCTTTTGTCATATTCACACATAAAATTATCTTTGTATTGTTTATAATACTACCATGCATGCAGATAGTTGTGATGCGTATGGTGTGAGATTTATTTATCATTTTCTTATGATAAAGGTAGGTAAGTAATATCCTTTTGGAATAATGTAAAACATTATACCTGCTGAAAAGAAAAGTATGCTTTTCTTTTCTAGGTATAAAGATGGGTTGTTTCATGCATTAATATTTTTTATTTTTCAGGACTAATAATTAATAAAAATAAAGATTTAGACTTACGTCGTTGACTTAGAAGCAGTAAGAAGCTGCTCAACATACTTTTTAGACTTTCTATGTTCGGCTCTTTGTACGCGTTTTTTTTTTGGTTGGTTGAAACGGTAGCCGATTTTGATTGAGTCAAATAAAGACTAGGTACTGCCTCAGGTTTGAGTTTTAGACCGTTGTTAGAAACGTAATTTAAAAGTACCTCTTATAGATTTCTTTCGTAATCTTCAGTTTTAAAATGTATAGAACAAATTCTTGCAGTATTATAATTAAAATTATCCTGTCTACAACAAGATATTATCAACAGTTTTCTGGTCAAACTATCTTTAGGAAATGTATGAAACCTAAAGATTTTAATTAATATTTAACTGGGAATAAAACGATATTCCGAGGGGAGATTGAATTACGTCAAATAAATCGTATTAAATACACCTTTAATTGTGGCTTATTCCCAGTTAAATATTAATTAATGTAAAATGCCACAAGAAAATAGCTTTAGAACAATACTAAAGATTTTATCTTCATTGTCACTATTGCAATAACAAGCAACTTCACAGCGCATTTTGAAAAAGGTACAAAACCAGATATACAATGACAAATAAAAACTTTTAGTTTTACAAAAAAATACTATACAGTATAAATAAACAGTAACTCAACACCACAAGTACACACAAGTCTCAGACACAGGCGCGCCTTATTGGTAATTTTTTACGCGCTCGTCTGGGATACGGGCGCCGGTTAAATTTCACCCATCAAATTTTTTAAGCCTTTGCGATGTGGATATTTGTATAAAGAGACATAAATATGTAAGCATATATCTAAATTATTTTTTTATTATCAAATAGATGACTCAGTCAATTTGCATCGTCACCATTGCTAACCGATATTATTGTCGAACTTTTGTTTTTATACAAGCCTTCTGTCTTGTCGGTGTAAAGTCGTCTGAAGTCGATATTTATTGTGTTTTGCGTTTGAACTAATTTGTGCCTTATTTTCATATTATATTGTTTGGTAAGTAAATTTTGTATATAATAATCGGTACTTAGGTTATAGTAATGTGTATATTTTTTATTTTACTAAATTTCATTATAACTCATCTAAAATACCATATTGAATTATAAATCAGATTTTTCTTTATTGTAATCTATTTTGTTTTTACTTCAGTAAAACTGCTTGGAAATGAGTGACAGTGAATCAGAATACGCAAATCTACTAATATTTACCTATTCACAGTATTTCCTCTGCACAAAATTTTTAAATTTCAACGGATTTGCATACAAAAAGAGTGCTTATATTATTAGTATATGTATGAAAACAAAAATAGATATTTCGCCTGAATCCACAGGAAAAGTAAAGGTTTACGCTACTGAAAATATATTTTTTATTCAATTATAACCAAAACAAAACATTAAAAAAAAATCGATCATTTTTGACCATAATTTCAAAATTCATGTGTACGTTAAGCTGTAATAATGGGTTCGAGCCATTCGAGCGTCTTGACTACGTCACACTCCTGGGCCAGCTGTCAAATGTCATGCGCAATATCATACCTTGTATTCATTGTACCATGGTCAGCGATCATAGTAGTTTTTCCTGCCTTAATAACTTTGCTCTATTAATTTAATATGTTGATGGAACCTCTCCCCCCTGTTCTTCGTTATAATCTCCCAAATTATGGATACTCTACGGACTATGCATATTATACGGCCCTATTAATTTTTTACTGCTTTTAAACGAGTGTAGTAAATTATTCAGAATATACGTTTTGAATTTGCCGCTAAATGTTTTAGTTCAAGGCACGGATGCGTGAGTGGCTGGAAACTCACTTTCTACTTCTCCATACATGACATAACATGCTAGAGAGGTGTGTGCCGTGGCTTGTGCTGTCAATATTTTCATCCGTATACCTATATAATTTATATACCTATATAATTTCATCATCATAAGTTTCTAGACAATCCGTTGTGCATCTTGGCTGCGCACAAAGAAGTCGCCACTCCTGTCGATTCCTGGCAACTTCACTCCATCTTCTGACCCTTAGAATCTATAGGTCTTCTTCCACATCATCAATCCATCTCCTTCGTGGTCGTCCTCTACTTCTCGTGCCTCTGGTTTTGAAAATGTTAATCTTTTCGTGTATTCGTGATCTGACATCCTAACGTCCGTGTGTCCAGACAATCTAAGTCTGCACTTTAACGAATTTCACAATATCTGGATCGGCGTATAACTGATATAATTCATAGTTGTATCTTCGACGCCATAGCCCATTTTTATTTACGGTCCAAAAATCTTTCTTCTAAGAATTTTTCTCTCAAAAATACCAAGAAGTCTTTCATCATTTTGAGATAAGGTCCACGTTTCAGCCCATATATCAAAACCGGTCTTATTAAGGTCTTGTCTGCACGTTTTATATTTTTATTTTTTAAATGTTTCTGGAGACCGTGAACAGTTCTGTTTGCTATTGCTATGCATCTTTTTATTTCGTCGCTTGTCGTTTTTGTTGCGTTTACTAGCGATCCAAGATATGTAATTCTTTGACTTGCTCAAAGGTATGGTTGTTAATTTGAATTCTCTGTTGGATATTTCGGGGTTTTTAGAAACCAACATATATTTGGTTTTTTCCTCGTTTAAGGCAAGTCCTAATTTACTTGCCTCGTCCGCAAGCCTTGTAAAACACTGCACCGTGTCTCTCAAACTTCTGGCCACTATAACTATATCGTCAGTGAATGCGAGAATTAAAAATAGTTCCATTATTCTAAATTTAATGCCTATTGCCTTTTCAAGGTAATATCAAAGACGAGACACGCCAGCGCGTCCCCTGTCTTAGACCATTATTAATGTCAAAGAACGTAGAGTTTTCTTCTTCAATTTTAACGCATGAGCTTACGTTTTGCATTGTTAGTTGGATTCACCTAACTTAGGTGGGATTCCAAAGTCTATCATTGCATTACCTATATAATGCAGTTCTTTTCACACTGTCATTAGGGTGCTTTGAATTCCACGAAGATATGGTGTATATCTATATCAGTGTCGCCAACTCTTCAATGTGTTGAGCTACTTTGTTAATTTTGGAATAAACAGCGAGCTACCCACACGGAAGCCACGTAACGCAACGTAAATGAAATAATCCACAGTTAATCTATCATTATATGTATTTATTTTACTGTTTAACTGGTAATACATAATACATAGGTACTAATAATAAACTAATAACAAAATAACTAATATTACTAGTACGTACTTGTTCATAGCTACATTCCTACCTATCAAACGAAGGTATTTGAAAAATAAACACAAACTTTTATCCAGCCACAACGGCATGTCACGTATGATTTAAAAATAGTTAATAATAACAACAAAAAAGTAACGCACTATCATAAACATAAACATTGAAAAATAAAAAAGCACGTTCAATGAGAAGGCTGACACTCAGACTCATCGATAATTTTTTTAATGTTTGCAGTATAATTTGATGCAGCCATTCGAATACAATTATCCAAATGTTCATCTGTAAGTCGATTGCGATATTTGTTCTTAATAAACTTCATATTGGAAAAAGAAGATTCACACAAATAGGTTGAACTGAATAATGCTTTCACTTTCAAGGCAACACGGCATAGAACTGAATATTTGTCTTTACTTACAATAGGCCAGATACATTCAGTACTTGAGACTAACGATTTTAAGGCTAAATCATTTTGAAACTCAATGACTTCCATTTCTGTTGCAGCGATGTCTTCGCCAAAGTTCTGCATAACACAAGCTGCAAACTGCTGGATATCAATTTCCATAAAGGGTGAAACAACAAACTGCGCTACTAAAGCCATTTCATTGAAATCCTTAAAACGATTTTTGAAGTTACTCTTCAGGGTAGAAATTATTTCTACATGATATTTGTTGTCATAGGGTTCTAATGGATTTTGAGATATTTTTTCTGAAAGAATAGGAAAATGCTTGGAATCGCTGTTAATTAGATTTTGTTCCCAAAATAATCCAGCTTTTTGATAAATGCTTTTATATCAGAAATCATTTCCGCTAGTTCTTTGTCTCTCCCCTGAAGCTGCAAATTAAGTTCGTTTAATTTCTCTGTAATGTCCACAAGAAAACCAAAATCTCTAATCCAGATTGAATTTTCTAGTTCCGCAGTCGGTTCATCGCGTTGTTTAAAAAATTGGACTATGCCAGATAAGACATCATTAAAACGTTTCTGCACCCGTCCTCTACTTAACCATCGGACTTCAGAGTGAAGGAGTAGGTCCCCGTATTGACAGTCAACTTCATCGCCCAAGGTTCTAAATAATCTTCTTTGTTACGCTTGAGCTCTAATCTTGTTCACAATTTTTACCACCAGTTTTATAACGTTGTTTAGTTTCAGGAAATTTCCACATAATGCTTACTGATGGATAATGCAGTAGTAACAGAAAAATTGCGGAAAAGTTTCATCTTTACGACATAACGCCACCAGACCCTTATCACAACCCACCATAGCTGGAGCGCCATCGGTTGTCAAGCCTACCATTTTCGATATTGGAATTTTCTCGGAAGAAATAATATTTTTTAAATAAGAAAACAACTCCTGTCCAGTAGTGTGTCCTTTCAGTGGAATGAACTTCAAAAGATCTTCTTTAATCGTAAAATCACTAAAAACCATCCTGACGAACACGGCCATCTGGGCAGTACCAACGACATCTGTTGATTCATCCAGTTGAAGTGAAAAATAAACACAGTTATATAAGTCATTTCTTTACTGTAAAAAAATATCATTGCTCATTACTTCTACACGTCTCATCACTGTATTAGCAGAAAGTTGCATAGATTTTATAGCTGAAACTATCTCGTCTTTAAAGTTGGCAAATAGCGAATCAGCAGCTTCTAAAAACGCCTGTTTTATCATTTCCCCGTCTTCATAAGGTTTCTTTTTTTGTGCAATTATCTGGGACACACGGTACGATGCTTCAGTTGCAGTCTTATTTTTGTCGACTGTTCTTAAAAATATTGAGTGTTGTCCAATTAACTGTTTTTTAACTGTTTTCAGTTTCTCCTTTCTGGCGGCAGAATGTAGTGGGAATGATTTTTCAAAATTAGAATGTACAGTTTTATGATGTCTCTCAATATTTCCATTTTTAGCAACGGAGACCGAAGTATTACATACCAAACACACATTTTTATCTTAAACTTCTGTAAAAAAGTATTGTTCTTCCCATTCCGAATGAAAGTGGTATGTCTTTACCTTCTTACAACTGCTTGCCCTAATATTATTTTTGTTGTTCTCTAGTAACCCAACCGCTGGACGTTGGTTACGCGTTCAGTTTTAAACTAAGCCGCGCCGTGCGTATTTATCCCGTTCAAAGCAATCCAGATCGTTCTCGAACACTAACGCGCTGGTCCGGCTGGTCGGTTCTATAAATAGCCGATTCTAGCTTGACGGCGTCAGGGGCAGATCGCTCACCGCAACGTTGCCGCTGTTTATGTTTAATATTATGACAATAAATTTTTTTTGTGGAATTTTCGTAAGCTTATCTGATTTTTGCAGTTGGTATTTTTTTAAATTAAAATCGTTGTGAGAGCTACCAGAATTACCTCCGCGAGCTACCGGTAGTTCGCGATCGACAGGTTGGCGACCACTGATCTATATTATATTCTAGTGACTTTTCTAGAATCTGCCTATGTGCTTGAATTTGATCTGTAGTTGATTTTCCAGTAGTAAATCCGCGTTGATATAGACCAACAATATCCTTTGTAAAATATTTAAGTCTTTAAAACAATACATTGCCGAAGATTTTATACGCAGATGCTAACAGAGTAATGCCTCTACAGTTCTTACACTCTAGTTGATCACCCTTTTTATGCAACGGAGGTATTATTCCCTTTAGCCACTCTTCTGGTACCAATTAATTCTGCCATATAAGTACTGTTAGTTTATGGATTGCTGCAAAAAGTTGATCACACCTTTTTTTATAAACTTCCGAACAGATTTAATCAATTCCTGGAACTTTATTGTCTTTGAGTTTTACGATGGTGTAAATGAATAAAGAATGGGAGCGTTATGTGAAGTTATGGAAAACGCTGTCACCAAATGAAATACACAATAGATCCTCATGGGATGCTAACCCTGCGAGCGGCTGCAAGGAATACTGGTCACACTGGTCTGGAGGGCTGGCTCGTCTTCGTGGATTTACGAGAAGATAAGGGATTTCGGGATAGGGGTAAGGACTCCTAGGTCTCAGGTCCTGTAAAGAGCAGAGGTTATGGGCTTACTTTTGAAGCCGGAGATATGCATACGCAGAATCTCGTGTTCTCCTAGTCTCTAGTGAGTCGGACGAAAGGAACATTAAAAAAAAACCAAATTAGAGTCAACAATATATTGAATCTACCCTGAAGTTACTAATACAATCGTTAACCCGTTATTCTGCGCGTCGGGAGACGATGTAGCAAGATAGTGAAGAGTTGACAGTGGTACTAATATAATTACCCAGGTAAGTATAAGAAATCTGTTACCTTATGTGTATATTAGGGCTTCAACCACGACACGTTCAGTCTTCTGGAACTCGGTCAGTTGAGGGTTGCGAACTTTCGAGCTGCCACAATAACCGGACTACACGCGATACTATGTCAGATGATACGCGGCCCCCGGAGAATCACCGATTGTCTACTGACTGTTCGCGTACGGGACGCTGTCGCGTCCCAGTCACGGTGGCCCGCTATTACTGACTGCCCATTACCAACTGCTCGTACCCGACGCTACCGCGTCGAGCGTACCCGGAGCAGGCAATTGGTGCCTGGACGCCCGCCGTATCACCACTAATGACTACTCATTACTAACTGCTTCGTACCCGACGCTACCGCGTCGAAAGTACCCCGAACAGGCAAGCGATGCCTTCACGGCTACCGCCGTATCACTACTAATGACTGACTACTGACTTGGCTGTCCCCGTTTTCCAGTTTTTATCGAGCTCATGTTTTCAATACCGGTTATAGTGCCAAGGTCGTGTTTTCGTTGAATTGTGGGTCCTATATTGCATTACAATAACAGTTTTTTGTTTGACGTGCTTTTCTATGTTTAAACAATTAACAAACAATGCAATAACTAGGTCAATTTCTTTGTGTGATTTAAAATGCAAATTTTACTGTAATAATTATCCCTTATTTGATTCGGAATATATAATAATTATCTCGAATAATTATTATCTTTTTCGATGCTACTTCCTTTATCCCAACTTCTCACTCACTTGCTACGCTCACATTACAATGGCATTTGACACTTCTTCTCTTGTTGGGTCTTCACTATGTAGTTAACGTTGTAGATTTCGTTGATTGTTTGCGTTATAACCTCCTTCAATATCCTTTATATTTAGATGTTCGCTAAAATGTTGTTGTGTGTCTTTACACATTTTTAATCGTGTTATAAATTCTCAACGGCTATTAGTTAAGGATTTATGTAGTATTTTCTCGTTTAATTTTTATCGAATAAACTTTGTATCTCATTGAGAGTGTTTTGTTCTTGTTACCAAGATGGATACATTTTTCCTCTCTTCTAAGACGTCTATACTCTTCTTTTCTTTTTTTCTCCGTGTACGTGTACCTACATAATTTACTATTAATTAAAAGAGTGAACTTATAACTTACCCAGGATTTGAGTTGTCTTTATGTTTTTTAAATTTTCTCGATTTAAAGGACGAGGTACCACTTTTGTCAAACCTCGTTAAAAATTTACATGTACTATATCGTCCTGGAGAAGGTATTTGACATCCATCGGTTTCTTTGAATCTACAAACTTTACTACATAAAGGGTAAGTTCCCACTTTACTTCTTATCTGCAACAGATTGTAAGTAACATTGAAAAGGGAAGCATAAAAAGGTTATTCTAATGTCGTACAACGACATTACGAAGAAACGAAGAAATAAAAAACGAAATAAAAAATAATGTGAATGTTAATATGCAAAAAACACTAACTGACAACAAACAAATTATGGATGTAAATAAAAAGTGGTGTAATATAAAAAACACATTACTGAAACCAGCTCAAGAAAGTTTAATAGAACATAAATCAGAGGCTAAAAAAACACTGGATGACAGAAGAAATACTATTACTGATGGAAGAAAGAAGGAAATATAAAGGAAAAGATCTACAGAAGTATAAAGAAATACAACGAATAATTAAGGAAAAAATCAAAACAGCTAAGGAAATCTATTTAATGAAGCAATGTAAAGAGATAGAAAAACTAGAAACAAAATATGATATGAGAAATATGCACAAAAAAATTAGAGAAGTGACTGGAATGGGTCGAAATAGACAGCAAGGACACATAAAAGACAAAAAAGGAGTACTACTAGTAGATTTACCAGAGAAGTTAAGGCGATGGGAGGAGTACGTTAGAGAACTTTTCCAAGATGAAAGAGGTGAAATGAAGAAAATACAAGAATTAAATCCTTTAGAGATACAGAAGATCACGATAGATGAAATCAAATATGCTATCAAAAACTCTAAAGACAATAAGGCAGCTGGATTAGATGAAATACCAGTAGAACTCTTAAAACTAGTGGAAGAGGACAACTTGGAAGTATTGGCAGATTTATTCAACACGGTGTACGATACGGGAATAATACCACAGGAGTGGCTAAAGTCAGCATTTATAACCATCCCTAAAAAACAAGCAGCAAAAGAGTACTCTGATTATCGAACACTGAGCCTCATGAGTCATACTTTAAAAGTTCTGCTAAAAATAATACATAAGAGAATATACGAAAGGCTAGAGGAGGATATTAGCGAGACGCAGTTCGGGTTCCGAAATGGAATGGGTACTCGAGAAGGACTATTTGCCATCAACATATTAATTCAGCGATGTCGGGATGTGAATGTTGATCTACACTTGTGCTTCGTTGACTACGAAAAAGCTTTCGATAAAGTAAGACATGAAAAACTAATATCAATACTTATGAACAAGCGCATTGACAGTAAAATCATAAATATAGTGCAAACATTATATTGGAACCAAAGTGCCATAGTTCAAATTGATGGGCAACACTCAGAAGAAATGAAGATCTGTAGAGGAGTTAGACAGGGATGTGTGTTATCACCACTTTTGTTTAACTTATATTCTGAAGAAATTTTCCACAACACGCTCAATAATATCGAAGCGGGAGTCACCGTTAACGGAAAATTAATTAATAATTTAAGATATGCAGACGACACTGTGATCATAGCAACGAGTATAGAGGATCTACAACATCTTACCGAAAGCTTGAGTATAAATAGTGCTGAGATGGGAATTACTATAAACGCCAAAAAAACGAAGTACATGCTGATTACAAAAAGGCCACAACATATACATCACCTATTGACAATAAATGGTAACGTGATAGAACAAGTAGAAAAATATCAGTATTTGGGAACTTTGATCAATGAAACCAATGATCATACTGTAGAAATAAACAGACGAATAGAGATTGCCAGATCAGCATTTATACGAATGAAGCCATTCCTAACGTGCAAAAATCTAAATTTGGAGATCAGACTACGTACCATTCGCTGTTATATATTTTCAATATTATTATATGGAGCTGAGACTTGGACATTAAAAAAATGTAATTTAAAAAGAATCGAGGCCTTCGAACTCTGGTTATACCGCAGAGTATTGAAAATATCATGGACTGATAGAATTACAAATAAAGAAGTACTGGAGAGGGTTGGTAAAGAAACAGAACTAATCACCACTATACAAACCAGAAAACTGGAATACCTAGGCCACGTGATGAGGGGACCAAAATATGAAATTTTGAGACTCATAATACAGGGAAAGATTCAAGGAAGAAGATCTGTTGGCCGAAGGCAGAACTCATGGTTAAAGAATCTACGCGATTGGTACCAATGCAGATCGATTGATTTGTTTAGAGCAGCAAGTTCTAAAATAAAAATAGCCATTATGATTGCCAACCTCCGTAGGGAGACGGCACTGTAAGAAGAAGAATGTCGTACAAAATTTTATGCAAAAATTAGTATTGAAGTGTTTTGGATGTCCCTTTCCCCAACATAAGATGAGATTCAAACTTCCAAGTGGCTCCGATATAATACTCCGATAAAATAAAAGACTTAGATTAATGAATCTTCATCGAAGCATGGTATAGTTCGGTTATGAAGTAATATTGTAGACTGGGAGTTACGTAATTTATTTTGTTTGAGTATAGTTAATTTTATAAACATTTTTTAAGACAACAATTTGTTTTAAAATAGCTCAGATTAAATAACTACTTTGCTATGTTGAGTATACTTCATCTAATTTAGATAACGACTTACGTCATTATCTACGTCAGAGATCGTAGTTGACATAGTTGCCAAAGTATAAAAAAATCCTGACTCCATTGTAAATCAAATAGATTACATAATTATTGCAAAAGTATTACCATCTCTTTACAACGACTATTTAAGTTCTTACGTGACATTTTTGAAATAAAACACACTAATTTTGTTCTAAAAAGAACAAATTTTATTAAATAGTTAAAAATATAAAACAAGAGATATTCACTTTAAAATTCAAAATAATGAAGTACAAAAAGTGTCAACACCGCAACTGTCAAATAAGTGTTACCAATTTATGCCAAAATTTTAGCTTTGTTCGATTACAGTTACAGTGTGTTTCGAACAAATGTTCTTGATAAAAACGCTTTATAATGCATTTATACAAATTAAATGAAACATATTATTGTGTATTTCTTTAAGTTAACATTAATAGAAATTTTTAAATATTATTTCTACGCGTATATAATAAAATATGTCTAGTGGGTGTAATGCCAGTGTACTCGGTAAAGTGATTCTAAAAAAGAACACACCTACACCCTAAATATTTTGTGTTGGTATCATGTGACGTCACAGGCTATGACGCCGATGACGTGCATCGTTATATAAATTAGATGAAGTGTATGTACGTTTAATGCGTAGGGAGAGCAAGGTCTGCACTGAGGTGAGATATTTAATTGTACGTAGAGAGCGCGCGATATTGTCCTAACTTAGGACGAGAGAGTATCTGATAGCGGCTTTCAAAGAAAGGGGAGATTTTACCATTATCATATGAGAAAAACACTCCAATTTTTTTCTTTTTAGGATATTCCTAATCTCTCTCTGCTTAGACTTTGTAAAACGGTTTGAAACTTTTATTTTTAATAACTTTTTACATGGTGCATATTTCTCTAAAAGCTGCACATAAATAGAAAGTTTAATCCTATTTTGACAATTAACTATTGGGAAATATGGAAAAATCTTTCTTTTTCATTTAGTGAACAAACAATAAACAAAGATCTTTTCGTCGTTGCAGAATCACAAGCCCACAGTTTCTGTGTGATTCTTAAGTACCAATCTAATTTTTCTTCTGGATTTCTGTTATATCTTTTACTTTTTTGTACTTATGGAGGCCGTAGTATTTTTCTCGAGTTAGCTAGAGGTGAATATCATTATTAGAACCAATGGAAAATAAGTGTATATTTAGTAATAATCGTTAAGAAAATAAACTTCAATAAGAAGAAACAACTGAGGTTAAAAAAATCGAAAAAAAAATTGTTCAAACAAAAAAAAAGGATACTACAGTACAAGGTGTTCCTATAATCATACCTTATTATTTATTGGGTATAGTGCTGACGTTATAAGCTCAGTTTTGTAATATGCTGGTCCAATTTTTGGAAAGAGTTCCTTAACTTGTGTTTTCTGATAAGAGGACAGTCCTTTGCCTATCGGACTGGTACGTCTTGGAATTGTGGTACCAAAGCATATTCTAGCTTCTTTTTTAACCTCTACAATATACTCGAAATCTGAAAGTACAAAATAGAAAAATCTACAAAATTTATAGTTCAGAAATTTCTTGTCGACAGTCTGATGACTCTCACATCGAACACACACAAATGCAGCATCAACGTAATACAACGATTTTTCATATTAAGTTTTTTGTGTAAAGTAGAGAGTACTCTTTTATGACATAGACATATGTCTATTCTTTCCCGATATTTTTATTTTTCCATATTGTTTCATTCAGGAATCCTGCGGCTATATTTGCTCTATTTACTTGATTTTCCATTTCTGTTTCAAGCTTTCTGTAGCTAGATAGTGTGATGCCTATAGTGCGATTGTAGATATTTTTTAAACTCCATCTATTCTCTTATTTGACTTTTCAGCTCCAATTTATATCGTGATAGATTTGCTGTTACAACCATGCATTTTGTCTTTTTTGAGTAAATTTTAACGTGTTAAATTTTCTGGCGGTTATATTAAATGGCGGTTCCTATTTGAAGAGAGGTATTAGGATGATTGATTTCTTGTAGTATGCTGTTATGTTCTATTACTTTTCGGACTAGTTTTAATAATTATTTGGTCAGATCTGGTCATCTGTACTTTAGGAGTTCATTTGATATTCTGTCCTCTCCTGGTGATATTCTATTTTTTAATTTCGTTAATGCTTCCTTTTTAATAATTCCGGAGTAAGTCCTCGATCGAGTCTCCGGGGAGGACAGTTTAGAGTTTACTAAAAGATAATAAATTGAAATATTGTTCTGAAGCAATTTTCTTGTGGCATTTTAAAGTAATTACTATTTAAATGGGAATAAGCTACAATTAAAGGATAAAGTACGTTTATTGACATTTCAATTTCCACTTCGAAAATCCTTCTCAAAATACAAACATTAATAAATTAAACAAATTTTGTTTTTTTTGTTACTTAGTGAAAAATTCTTCTAATAATTTAATTTTATCTGACTCATCTATATTGACAATTCAGACATACATTATACATTTTAAAGTAGACGACTTTAAAAATCATAGCATGTAATTCGTCTTTAAAAAGACAAACACATGCCATGATGACAGTAAAATTCTCCTGTTAGTCATTCCATAGTAAATTATGAGGGAAAAACCAGGAAAAAACCTCATAATACTATTCCGACATGGTAAGTATTTGGTCGTGCATTTGGTTTAGCATAATTAGAGCCATTTTTTTGATTTTTCTCTTTTTACGATCCATTTCTTTTAGGACTATATTTGAGTTATTCCATTGAACCCTATGATCATTATCCCATGCGTGTTTACATATTTGAGATCTATCAAATTATCTATTTTTAATATAAGATTGATTTTCATTTATTCCAAGATTTAATGGCCTTGATGTTTCACCTAAATAAAACTGCTCGCATTCACAAGGTATTTTATAAGTGCAATTCTTTGTCCTTTCTTGTTCATTGTTAGGTTTGGTTTTGGACAAAATAGATCTCAACATATTTTTTTTGTTTTCGCAACTCAACAATATTGGCAATATCATTTTAAAGTCGTCTACTTTAAAATGTATAATGTATGTCTGAATTGTCAATATAGATGAATCAGATAGAATTGAATTATTAGAAGAATTTTTCACTAAGTAAAAAAAAACAAAATTTGTTTAATTTATTAATGTTTGTATTTTGAGAACAATTTCCGAAGTGGAAATTGAAACGTCAATAAACGTACTTTATCCTTTAATTGTGGCTTATTCCTATTTAAATATTAATAAATTGAAGTGCAGAAAGAATATCAAGATCTGCACATGGAATATCAAAACTATATACAAAGCAGGAAAAATTCACAATGCAATATAGGAGATGAAGAGAATGCATATTGAAATAATGGGAATAACAGAAATGAGATGTCCAGATTCTGGAGAAATACAAATAGAAGATCACAAGGTATATTACTCGGGAAAAAGTGACGGATCACATGAATATGGAATCGGAATAATCGTATCACCCAAGGTTGCCAAATGCGTTACGAACTTTACACCAATATCAGAGAGGGTGATGTTACTACAAGTAGAAGCCAACCCTATTAATATAAACATCATCCAAGTCTATGCTCCCCTGCAGACAAAGTGGAGGAAGAAGCAATTGAATTCTATCAGAACATCAACAGTATTATACAGAAAATTGCTCGACAGGAAATTCTCATCATTATAGATGATTTTAATGCCAAGATTGGAGCTGGAGATAAGACTCAGTACATTGGAACACATGGACTTGGAGTCAGAAACGAGACAGGAGACCTGGAAAAATTCGCAGAAGACTCAGAACTAGTTGTCACCAACACATTTTTCCAATTACCACGCAAGCTGTACACGTGGAAATCCCCTCAAAACAGACCCGGGAGAATTATTAGGAATCAAATAGACTACATTCTAGTAAATAAAAGATTCCGAAACAGCTTTACATCTATCAAGACTTATCCTGGAGCAGACTTGGAGACAGACCACGTTCCACTGGTGGAAGTATTTCGAGTCAAACTCAAAACAGTATAGAAAAGGAAAGCACAATCATACAACTACCTCGGCACCATAATAAATGAAGAATGAACCAACAACCAGGAGATTAGAGATCGGAAAAGCTAGAACCACATTTCAATCGGATGGGGGCCTTCTTCAAAAGGCAGAACCTTTCTCTTAATACAAAAGTAAGAATGCTGCGATGCTACGTCTTTTCTGTCATTTTTTATGATGTTGAATCGTGGACCTTGATCAAAGATATGTGCAGAAAACTGGAAGCATTTGAGATGTGGCTATATCGGAGAATACTTAAGATCCTGTGGACTGACCGAGTCACAAATAAAAAGGTCCTCAGAAGAATGAATAAGAACGGAGAGATACTGGAGAAAGGAAAAATATTTGGGAAACGAGGTCTAGGAAGAAGAAGAACATCTTGGTTAAATAACCTCAGAATCTGGTTCAATACAAGATCTGCTGCAAGAAAAAGAATGCTTCCTTTAACTCTACTTCCTCAATGTTTATTTCTTGCTTTATCGTCACTTCTGGCGTTCTCTAGAAGTCGTGTTTCATCTATTTTGAGAAGCTCGGCCAGTATTCACTTTTTATTTGTATGACTAAAGTGTTTAATTTCTGATTCGTTTATAATAGTTATATGCCTGTTCTGCTTGTTGTGCTCT
This sequence comes from Diabrotica balteata, assembly GCA_918026665.1. Taxonomy (NCBI): domain Eukaryota; kingdom Metazoa; phylum Arthropoda; class Insecta; order Coleoptera; family Chrysomelidae; genus Diabrotica; species Diabrotica balteata. Next base: position 103,468,773 of record OU898283.1, on the reverse strand, counting down.
GTTTGTAAAAAAGCTTTCTTTTTTTCTTCACATTTATTTATATTTCTTAATATCGTACATCTTTATTCACCGATAGTATAGGTGTATTTTCCCATTATTTTCTTCGGTGGTTGTCATTTCAGATCCTCTTTCACGTAAATCATCGTCGAACGATTGATAATCACGTTAAAATTAATTGACCACTATTATTTTACTATTAAGAATAGAAGACGAAGACTCCTTATACACTTTTACAATGTTTTAATGTGTTTTTATTACCTACCAATAAACAATTCAAAAACAAGAATTTATTGACAAAATGCTATTTTTTCTCTACCATTGAAAGTTTCTAAAACATTTGCACTTTTCCTGTATTTTTTTACGAAGAAGTAATGGATAAAATATAGTAGGATACTCGCCTATAAACAATATTGTTACCTTAGTCAATTTGCGACTACCACCTACGCCTGATATATAAAAAATTTGATAACTAATATATAATTAGAAAAACTATTTATTTTTACACATTTCAACATAATCTCTAACTTCTCTTTTGAAAAATCTGTTAATAAGTTTACTTACCTGTCAAAGATTCATCAGTTGGCATAGCAGAACAAAAGTTATCTGACGGTCTCATTTGCGTGTATAAAAAATGATATTCGTGACTAGATATTAATATTTTTGATTTTCTCATGAATATAAATCATCTCCGATGTTAGAATTTGAAAAATACACGATATAAATTAATATCGGAGCAAGGTACCATCATTCCGATTCCCTGTTTTCTAATATCTATGTCAAACACATTGAATTTTTCTTAGTGATGAATCCAGGTCAGGCCTAGTCGAGAGGTATGTTATTTACCGTTTTTCTTGAAGCATTTTTAATTGACAAAAGTCTGTTTTCTTATTTATAAGAGCTGTAAATTTCAGTGCAGACGGAAATTTTAGATATAGACCAGAGAAGTAACGATTTCCTCAAGACATCTTTTGATACAGGTATCAAACAACTGCTTTTGATAAATTTGGTGATAAAAATATATAATAAAGAAAATATACAAAAGATTAAGTGCCATTTTTGCTTATGAACCATGTATAAGCAATGTAATGAAAGATCGCTATTTTATTTTAAATACTAAAAGTGAAGACTGGTAAATTGTATAGAACAGTGACACATTTCTTGTGATAAAGCATAGAAAATCCTTTAAAATGACAGTTTGTAAAATTATTTTTGTTTAATTATTGTAAAAATAGCTTCAAAAGTCGGTTTTTTGAAAATTAATAACTTTTTTAAAAATGCACAAAAGACCTTAATTTCGCGTGAGAATGGGGACAGTGACACAGGTATTCAGCTGCAAAAATTTCAAAAAGTTCACTTAGCAGCATATGCAATAATACATAACTTTACAAACTCTTATTTTTCAATTTTCATTTTTCATTTTCACATTGTTTATACAGTGAACGGCTAAATTATAGAATATTATCATTATTTCGAGAACCGTCGAGGTTTGAGGGAAATCCGACAGGTCGATTTTTGTTATAAAATACCCATCTTATCTTACATGGAGTAGGGATGACGTCACAGGTTTGGGTGTAGTGACGTAATCGTCAATTTTTTTTTTAAATAGAAATAGGTATCTTAATATTGGTCTAAAGCTATTTTCTTGTGGTATTTTAAATTAATTACTATTTAACTGGGAATAAGCCATAATTTCCGAAGTGGATAAAATAAACGTATTTTAACCTTTAATTGTGGCTTATTCCCAGTTAAATAGTAAGAAATCGGTATAATGCGACACCTCATTTGAAGGAGAATTTAATTCTTTATTTAACGATATTACATTTTTAACTAAAATATTTTTTTAAGGGTACAATAACAATTTTTTTTTTATTTAAATTCAACTAAATTACAACTAATGATTTAATTCATAATGTACTTTAAAGTAACCAAATTATACATAACAATTATTTTAAATTAAATGTTCGAAATTGTTTTTGTACTCTTAAAAAATGTTTTAGTTAAAAATGTAATGTCGATAAATACAGAATTAAATTCTCCTTCAAATGAGGTGTCACATTATACCGATTTCTATTAAAAAAAATTACGTCACTACAATAATAATATCAATGCGCAAGCGTCAAGACCAATTTCGATGTCGAAACTTGATCTTGACAGAGCTTGTCTAGTCGAAATCAATTTCTACTTGACATTCCGATAGTAGAGGTCGAGATGAGTTACAGAAATACCGATTCGTACAATTCGTACAAGAGAAAGGAAAAAATTTTGAATAAAAACTTGGAGAATACGTTCATATTCTTCAAGAAGCATGTTTTGAAGTTCTGCAAGACTTTTTGGCTGGCCTGGTTGACTTATAACCCTACGATGAAATTAATCCCAAAGATGTTCTGATGATATTTAGATCGAGGTTGCAGGCTGGCCGTTCTAGAGTTTTAATACCAACTTTCTTAAAGTAATATGTCAGGATTATTGCAGTATGCGGTCGTGAATTATCATGCATAAAGACAAAATTGTCCCCAATAAATATTATCCAATGAAACTACTGCTTCTGCCAAAACATCATCTATATACCAGTGAGTATTCAGGGGGCCATTGATGAAAATAAGTTCAGTTCGAGCTTCAAGTGAGATTCTAGCCCAAACCATGACACCACCACCGCCAAACTTTCTTCTCTAGACATACAAATTTAGACATATCCCAGTGTTGATGTTGTCGAGAAAAAAATAATCGATTCTACAGTGTCTGGGTTGTAATTCGGGAACAACAGCCTGCCTTCTTCTCACTAGCCCTCAACCATTAAGGCGTCTTCTAACCGTTCTCTCACTTACATTTCCATTTTGAACCTCCTGCAGACGGTTTCTTCAGCAACTGCAGTGGCATGGCGATTTCTTAAAAGTTTCATCAGAATAAAACGGTCATCTCTTTGCGAGGTAACTCTTCTACGACCGGAACCATAAACGTCGAAACTGTCAGAAACAAGCACACAAGATAACAGAAAATATTTAATTTGAGATGCAATATGAAACAGTGCAAAACTTCCAATGAATTTTTATTTTCGGAAATTTATAGGGTGGCCACTTTTTTTGCCGCTCACTGTAATTAAAAATACGATTAATTTCTTCGCAAAATTGTCAAAAATATTGGTGTCTGTAATTTTAAGATAATTTTTAATAAACACATTAATTTAAAGCTTTATGTTAGTTTAGATTTAGATACCTAACGCGACCTACGAAAAAATCTGAACTATCAACTGACATGAATAAACTTATCTGACAGATAATACGTAAAATATTTATTTGCTAAATTAAGCACCGAATAAAAAGAATTTTGGAAATCTGGAAGATTAAATTATGTTTATTGTAGTCTGTTATTATGTTCAAGGTTATCGCGAAATCAAAAATATAACCTAAATGTTGTTGTATATTGTGTGTGAGAGACATGGATCCTGTATTAGAAGATTTAATGAAATCGAAGAGTATGATGTTTAATGTTTATAAACTTAGTGCGAGATAAAATATAATATTTGAATGTAACTTTCTGAAATTGAAAATTGTATAATAAAATTGTATAATCAAATTTGACATTAAAACATTAGTGTGATTTTCTTTACAATTAATTAAATATTGGTATGTTACAAAATAAATTTTACGTTTATCTTACAGATAAGTAACCGAAACATAATTTGACGTGCAAAGACGGGTACATTTTATTCTATGAATACATGTCTATCCTCCATATAATTATCTGTGAGATAGGAGTATATGTATCAGGAGATTAAAAGACCAGCCCTTTTATGCACGAAGTTTTTTTTTTAATTTACTTTTTAACTCTTTTGAAAGTTTGTTGATCCTAAAAAATTAGTTGCGAATTTGTTGATCGGTAAAAATATAATACAAAACTCAACGCTAGTATATATATTATAAGAGGATTCATATAAAATGAATTCTAATTACAATAAACTTGCAAAAATATTTTGAGTGTATCAGTTAATTGATTATGTCTTTTGGCCAACTAGAGTGGCAAATTTCATGTACTGATCATATTTTCTCAAATTTAACTTTTTAAGGCCCTACATGTGTACTTTTTTTTACTTAATAACTTTTAATAGCTTTGGATAACTTGATCCATTCAGCCACGATAATGAATTTGGCTACTTGAATTTGTTAATGATGTATTGACCTATTGCATTTGTTAACAAAATAGTACTTCGCATAGAGGTAAATTAAAAATATAATGTAAACATCAGTATTACAAGAATCAGTGGCTTAATAAAAAATCATACATTCATTCGTTCCATTCAATGCCCTAACCAACTTAAAGTAAATATTTAGGATCCACAAGGGATTACATAATATAGGGATACTTTTCACGCTAAGGTGCTTTTCATAGCGACTTTATTACAACACAAGACAGGCAACGGTTAGAAGGTAACTATATAACATAAGGATATACAGAGGGAACAAAGCTAGATTTATACATTCACATTACACTTCCTAAATTTATCTTTTAGTCCTTTTTAAATATTCAAAAAAAATTTGGTTAAACCTAATATTATGACGAGAGATATATAAAATAGAACACTGAGAAAGAGGTATTTGTTTTTTTATCAGATTTTCCAATAGATACTTAATAGCAGCCTCATTCTATATGCACCCGAACATTCAATGATTGATATCGTCAGTGTTACCATTACAATCACAAAGTTCGGTTTCACTTAAATTAAATCTATGAAGATAGGCTTTCACAGTAGCATGATAAACAAGGCATCTAACAAACATTGAATATACTCTTCTATTGAAATGGCTTCTTGCAACAAAAGGCGCAGTAGGTAAAACAGGGTGAATTTTTGTGTAAAGGTTGTTACTTCTGTTCCAAAAAGCATTCCATTAAATTTCCCAGTTTTCTTTTAATTCTTGTTTACGCATCGAGACTAAATCACTTCTATTGAGCCAGCTAATTTCTAATCCGTTTGAAGCCGCTTCTTTAGCAAAATAATCTGCTTTGGTGTTACCCGAGATACCAGCATGTCCTTTTACCCAAATGAAAGAGACTGAATTATTTCTTTCAAGTAGCCTTAGTTGATTTTCTAAAATTTTGACGATAATACTGTTTTTGTATCTAAAGCAGACAGCGCAGATTTTGAATCCGACATGATTACTATTTGTTGATCAGACATTCTTTTCTCAATAGTCCATTCCAGAGCTTGATATATTGCAAACAGTTCTGCGGAATAAATGGAACATTGTTGGATTAATTTAAACTTAATGTGTTCTTGATTGTTTTGGATATATACCGCACAACCAACTCCCAAAATGGATTTTGACCCATCTGTGAAAATCCTATATGGCTTATCAAATTTGGCAAGTTGTTTCTGAAGTTGAATGTCGTTATTATCATCGAAAGTAGGGAAATAAACTTTGGTTTGGGAATAAAAAATATTGAAATTAGATTGGAAGAAATTAGTTTAAGCTGGGATTTCTGGGGAAATAGGAAGAAACATTAGGAAATGCTATAGTTAAAGTTGGAGAATTTTTGTTATGCCACCATTTGTCAACTAAGTTGACACAGATATGTCGGATATTTTTTGCAATAGGTAGGATTGGTTATTACTTTGAGATTTAAGGATAAACTTTTAAAAGCTAAAAAAAGACGTCTTAAATGTAATGAAGGTTCCATACATCGGCTAATAGATTTTCAGTAGGTGTAGATTTAAGTGCACCTAAAACCAAACGTAGAGCTTTATACTGGATTCGGTCTATTTTTTTAAGTCTAGTGTTTGTATGTATATTAACATACACAGCGGAGACAAGAGCTGACACATCTAAAACGAGACGACTGCTACAAACAGAGATGAAAATACTCCGACTAATATCAGGGAAAAGTCTATTGGATAGGGAGAGAAGCGGAAACATAAGAAGAGCATGCAATATAGATGACATAAATGGATGGGTGACAAAACGAAAAAAGGAGTGGAACGAACACATCAATAGAATGGCAGAGGATAGAATAGTACGAATAGCACGAGATAAGTCACCAAATAAACGACTTAGTATTGGAAGACGAAGAAAAAGATGGTGCGACAATTTATGTGGCTAATATCGAAGAAGAAACAGGCTTTAAAGCCTTTATACTAGAAGGAAGAAGAAGAAGTGTTTGTATCAGACCTATATAAAAAGCAACTATAGTCAACAACTGACCTGGTATATGCCCTATAAAACATTAGATTAACCTTAGGATCAGCGCCCCATTGGTGACTACATGTGTACTTGATAATGTTGTTTTAACAAGAATTATTTTAGATTTGTTTACACAGGACAAATTATATGAATTGCTAATTAAAAACTGAAAAATACAGGATATTGTGGATCTGCTATATCTACATTCCAGAGTTTATCAAAAAATTTATAATTGATCCAATAACTTTAGCTCTTACACATCTTTACGAAGATTTGATTTAGATATATTTAATTACTTTATTTAATTTTAGCATACTGCATAATTTGCCTTTTTGTTAGTACATATAATTCGATGTCTAAATTATTCAGTTGTATTATATACGAATAGATAGGAAGAGAATAGTAGTACAAATAATTTGTACAAAATCTTTAATATAAGCGCTACCGATCACTCTTACCAAAAAAAATTGTACACCACTGGAAAACCAAGAATAACACAGAATGGTCATATCAATTTCTTAAAATTTAGTGCCTATAATTTAGATACTAACTATGACTTACTGCGAATTTTGTGAATATTTAAAATCAGAAAATATTAGTTTAAAATTGTAGAATCAAATTAAACAAAAAGAAAATAAAAATATTTCAAAAGAAGCAAATTTTGACTTGGTCAGTTTTTGCCCTAAGCGGATGATAATAGACAGTAGCTAGAATTTAATTAGTTGTTGCTGCGATATAAAAGACAACCTCAGGTTATCTTTTACCCTTTTCGTACAATTCGTCACCTTTTATTTTTGTTTGACCATTATAATATTATTTCTTCAGATTTAGCCATACGGCTCTCTGAGAAATTCACTGTTCCCAGATAACTACGTTATCAAAAGGATTGAGCTCTGATGGAACTCTTCTCGTGTTATCGAGCCCTAGATGAGTTGGTATGCTGGAGTATTTCCCAAAAATTTTCGTGCACATCTGGACGTTGCTAGGAGTACAGCTTTTTGCATAGCCTTGTATATTCAATCAACGCTTGTAGAGATGTTCATTTAGACCCAGTTGTTTTATGTTCTCTAGAAGGTTTTTGGGAATAACACTAGTAGTAGATAAAATAATAGGTACTGTCTGGGTACTTTCCATTCTACATTGTCTCCTAATTTATATTTCTCTTTCTCTATGATCTCTGTACTTATGATTTTTTCGTTGTATTTAACACGCAAATTATTGGTGTTAGGTAATATTATTTCTTATAATTATTATATTTTTTTGACAAACAGTTTGTCTACAACTAATACTATTAAATAACACAATGATTACTTATAAACTTTTATTAAAAAACAATATCATAAATTTAACGGAAATATTTGATACCCACAACAACCATAAATTTTTCAATAAAAAGTTCAGAATCCAAAACTGCTATATGCGCCGCTCGACCAATGAGAGCATTAGCTGTATTGGGCAGGGCGTGGTGGATGTCGTACCTAATCAGTTTCACCTCCTTCTGAGCAATTATTGGAGAAATTATGTTGTGTACCATTTCTCTGAAAATTGTTCCCTGATCTGAAGTGTCTTTCAGTGATTCCTTGCACAGCTCTATTCTGGCAGAATGTAGTGGCACGTATCTGCGGAATAATAGTATTAGAACGTTTGAAATTATCTTTAATTTATTCTAAATTTTCTGGTGTATTCTAAATACACCAAATTAGATAAGCACGCGTAACGAAATAGATAAATCGTTCGCTTTCACCTTAATGCTTAATATTGTAACGCGGACTAAAATGTTTTTTTTTTATTACAAAAATAAACGATATGGACTGTAATAAACGAGACCCCAAATGATTAATATATCGTTGCCTGAGAATTATACTGTTCCATCTCCTAAAACTCAATTTTACAGTAGAGCGTTTTTAAATTTAATGTAAAATATTTTTGATATTCTTGAAAAATTGTTTTACAGATCATGATCACTGTTTGCATATTAAATTACTTTTTGTTATAGTGCTTTATTATTGCCAATTAAAACAACATTAACATGCAATACGGAAAAATTTATTTGGATATAGAACAAAAGGAACATTTAACTGAAATATTTGGGATATAGAACATGTATAGTGGATATAGAACTAACTAATTCTTAAAATGTTTTATTAGTGGTAACGACAAATTATCAAATAAAAACCAAAATTTATTAAATATATGACCGTAACTTAAACAAAAATACAATTATTAGGTGTACTAAAAAAACAATAATCTTCTATTTCTCGCTACTTTCCTTATTTGTCTATTTCTTTTGTTTTTCTTTGTTGCACATTATACTTGAATTGTGCTTCAAAACAACATTGTAAAACTCTTTATCAACTTCCGGCATGAACGGTATCATCTCTTTGTGAAGCTTTTTCTTTAATTCAGGTAATTTTGGTGTTAAATTAACGAGTTGCAGCACTTCTGGTAAATTATTATGTATTTGACATCGCGTTTTTTTAACGTTTTCCAGTTTAATTTCCTTAAGTGGCCCTTCATATAGTTCACCATATTTTATGATTAAAGGAAATACTTTTTCGTATATCAGATGTTTCACTTTAGTGTAAGGTACATTTCGATAGGATAATTTTTCTGATTCTGCTTGGTAATTTTTATAATCTGCAGTGTTCATTTAAAAAAATTTAAATTTCATTTTCCACGAGTTTGGAATCTTCGTTAAAATTTTTAACAAACTTACGGGGCTCCAAATATCTACATTTTTTACAAATCTTTCTATACAACTATGAGCTGCATCGACTTCTTGTACACAGCTGTGACCCGGTTCACCAAATTTCTGTTCTATTATTTTTATCTGACCTGAAGAATTGGATTGCAAAAAATGTTGCAAAGCAAATGTCATTATTGAATTTTTATTTTGAGGTACACAGCTGTCTGACCATAAAATTAATTTTTCAAGTGCAGGATTATCTAGTACTACTTTTTTAAGTATTTTAATCAACGCACAAGAAATATGAAGTCCGCTTCTACCAGAAATCATTTCATGCCATAAGGCATTATTTATACGATCTTAGTTTTGTCGAAATGAGCAGTTAAATTATAACAAGAAAATTTTGTTTTATAATAAAAATTGCTTACGTTAGATTTTGGTAGCGAAAAAACTTTTTGCAGATCAAAACATAAAACACCAACACATTTGCCCTCGGATGTTTGCCAACAGTAAAAAAGTAATGTTGGCAAACTCTTATTTTAACTCCACATACATAAAAAAATATTGATATGAAAATGTTTTTTTGGTGGTTTCATTGTTTGTTCTTTTTCTTACTGCCAAAATACGCTTCACATGTTTTGAGTAGAACTGATTCTTTTTGTTATCATTAAGAGACCAAAACTGTCTATGAATTATATCTCTTTCGTCAGGAGTAATTTTAGCAGTACACTGTAGTACACAATTTTCAGATCGACATGTCTCTATTTTCACAGATTTCTTTTCCCTGGTCCGCTTCATTGTATCAACGTATTCTTGTCCAGATTGTCGTTTATGTTTTCTTATATTTTGTTTCCAATCTGATGGTCTTCTTTTTCGTTTTCGACTAATCACCGCAGGTTTATTAACTTCTTCGTTAAGATACTCTTCTTCCCCTGCCATCTCAATTTGACTCTCAGGTAACTTTTGTAATTGAAGATTTTTTCTTTTTCTTCATAGTTTTGTGCCAATGCGTCTACTTCTTGCAGTGTGCTAAATTGTAAATTTTATGTATTCATAGTGTTTAAAGTAACCATTTGTAAAACAACAACTTTTCCTTCATTTGGTGTCGCTTTAGGTCCGTGCTTATCTTGAGATGTTTCTTTACTAATGTTTTCTTTTGTCGTTTTCGACATCCTCCGTTATGACATTCGATAATATGCCACAAAGAGCTAAAATAAGATATTATTTAGTGGTATTATTTCTCAAAAAATTTAATGTAAGCTTACTTCCAAACGTCACTAGGACATGAAGAAGGCCTTGTTGGCGACGGTGAAAGTTTTGCACTCATTATAAACTGCAAAAAGAACTTGATTTAAATATCAATGTAGTAAGAAACACATGCAATTCGAATTAAAATTACAAAATTAAAAGGAACGAATTTGAAATATGACCACATTACTTTCTGAAACATTCATGCTAATCCATTGCTAATCCACACCTGTAATACTCTATTCATATCAAAACACATACAACCCGTATTAGTAATTTAATAGTTACAAATACATAATAATGTGTAACATATTTCTTTTTATAATAATTATCAAGATTTTTTATTGATTTGAATAGGTTTAATTACATTTTATTCAATAAAATATCCGTGTCTATGAAAATTTTGAGGTTAGGTAATATTGCAAATTCGTTTAATAAGGATGATTAAATCAACACAATAATATTAAACGTACTTACTTAAATTGTTTCAGGAATACCCACTACTATTTAGTTTAAATACATTTTCTTACTATTCACTTTTTACAAAAAACAATAGATCATTTACCAACATGCCATGATGTACATACACGTACAGTCCGGTATTAAGCACATTATGCGTAATGGATATAGAACACTATAATTCTAGTAACGTATTTATTCTAAAAGTTAAAGAGGATATAGAACAAAATAATTTTAAAAATATTTTGAGGCATACGGGATATAGAACTAAATGTTACTGAAAACTTTTAATTGGTTCTGAATATTATCATCATTTCAATGGATATAGAACAAGCTAATTTTTACAAAAATTTCTATGTATATAACTCCAAACTGCCAAAAAGTGGATATAGAACAGTATAATTCTCACGCGATGATATATTCATTATGGGTGATTTTAACGCCCGTCTTGGCAATGATATAGTTTCAGGAATAAAACAGCGATTTAAACAGTTCCAGCTGAAATTTACATCTTAGTAAATTTGGTGTTATAACCATGTTAAATTTTCTGGCGGTTATATTAAATTGGTGCAGCAGACGTTGTAAATCATCTTTACTCTGAGAGAGTAGTATTGGGTCGTCTGCATAGCAGATTATTTTAAGTTGTTTTTCTCCCATTTGGTATCCTTTTTGAGTTCTTAGTTTTTTTTATTATTTCATCCCTAATCAGGTTGAACACTAGATGACTGAAGGAATCTCCCCGTCTTATCCCATTGCCAGCTTCAATAGGGTCAGTTAGTTCTGCTTCTACTTTTACTGTTATTGTGTTGCTTTGATATATATGTTTGGTCGTTTTGAAAATTCCTTCTTAAGGTCCACAAAACATATATAGCATTTTACTAAAATATTAAGTAAATAACCCCCAAAAATTTAAAATTAAATTTGCGTTTCATATAATATATACAATCACACAGATCAGTGGCGGCTGGTGACTCAAAAATTTGGTAGTTCTGCAGTATTTTTTGGTATTTTTTAATTCAATATCTTTTAATCGTTGTATTTTACAACGAGGCTTTTAGTTTGATATTTTACACCATATATTTATTCATTATATATCTATTAAAAAATAATAAAGAACTTACCGATTTTCTTCTTTTCAAATTGAAGATAAATCCAATTATATCAAAAATAGCAATGGTACATTATGGCATACTTACTAGTAATTGTTTTATAGTTTATGTTTTTAGTAGAGTTTTATCAATAAATACGCGAAACTAAGGAATTTAAACGAAAAAACACTACAAACAAAATCGCCACAACAATAATTGCATTGTAGGGTCGTACGAACTAACTTCACACAGAGCCAAATATATTATTTTTTTTATAAATAAGCTCGATTCGTCGATTTTTTTTTAAAGCAAACTTGTCTATAACTTTTTCATTAAAGTTTGGTATTTCTTAAAAGGCTCTGTTAAATTATTTTCAATTAAAAATTTTAAAAAAGGTATTGCCCCATTAATGTCTCTACAGTCTCTTCTAAAATAAATAACAGATAATTCAGTCTTCAAGCGCTCCCTATCTAAATTTGGATATGACGCGCAAGTCAGGCTTAAATTATCATCTGGGAAATTATCACAATAATTATCAAATTGCTCAGGATAAAGCAATGAAGTTGCAAGTAGGTGATTTTTAAAAGCAAATCTATCATTTGCACAATTTATGATTATATCACAAACTTCGATAGATGCTCTCCGATGATCTACTGGACTGTTATCCTTCCGTAACCTTTTAGTTGGTAATGGTTCAACGCATAAACTAGAACCTTGGTCAATGGTATCATCTATTGAATTTCTAACTGAATTCATGTATCTTTCGAAATCTGTCACCTTTTTATTGATTTCCAAAGGACCTAAAACGGATCCAAACCATCTAAATGAATTTAGATTTTATAAGTAGTGATATTTTTTATTTAATTTTCAAAGTAATTTTGTTTGGATTATTTTGGTGGGTCTGCAGCTTCGCAGCACTTATATACCAACCGCCACTGACACAGATGACGACAAACAGTAAATAATAACAAAGGCAATAATTTTTTTGACCCTTTATATACCTGTGGCTGAGTCTATAATATACGTCATTGATGAAGACTTTGACATAATGTCGATCGAGAAAATACTTACCTGTCCTGGCCAGAACCACACAGGAGAATATTTTTGAAGTGATGCAACGTACTTCGTTGACTCAAACGATATAAAAACGACTGCCTTGGATCGACAGAATCTTTTAGGCATAGTTGCAGAAGCGACCCGGATTTTTTCCACTTTTGCATAAACCACATTCCTGAAAAGTAATATATATATATATATATATATATATATATATATATATATATAATATATATATATATATATATATATATATACAGTAGAAAAAAACTCAGAAAATGCCTAATTATCTCTTAAATGGATGGTCCGAATTGTACAAAAACTGGGAAATGCCTTCTACAATACGGAGATTTCAAATGTATTGCCTTGTAATGTTGCCAGGTTTACCATTTTTCTGATATTAGTTATTTTGTTTCTCTAAATACAAAACTATAGGTATGTTTTATTATTATTATTGTAATCTTCACCTCAATCCAAATTCAACCTAGTCCTAGTCCTAAGACCTTCTAGTCACGAAGGTCTTAAATAAATAAAACTTTTTAGTGCCAAATAGTTTGGAAGTAATTCAGTAAATATCGAATGATGTGATTTTACATTAATTAATAAAACTAATAATAGCTTGCGGTTTATTGAAAAGTTTTCTAAAATAAATTGTATTAATAACTAAAGCTGGCAGTTTTTTATGTGTTTTAAAAGCTTTAATAAGCTACAATTAAGATGGTTTTTAATGAAAAAGAGCGAATTACTGTTTTAATGATGAGGGGCTACGGCGATAGAATTATAGTGAAGTAGTCAACTTCATCAATGATACTTTAGCTAACTATTCTCCTATCCATAAGCTGACGTTATAAAAAATTGTAAAGCGCTTTGAGAAAACTGGACGAGTAAAATGACATTCCAATGTAGATTAAAAACTGTTATAAATTACAATGAAACTTTAGATTTAATGCAGAGTTTCGTTGAAGATCCACTTACATCCTCAAGAAGAGCTGCACTCCTCGCCCACCCGATTTGAACCCAAAAGATTAGTTTTATTGAGGATATTGAAGTTAATAATATCAGAAATATAGTAAATCTGGTAACGTTACAGATATCAAAATTCAAATATTTATGTCGCAAAATAGGTGTATCTCTGTTTTTGTATAATTTAGACCATATGGTGTTGTCAGTTTATTCAGCTTGGGAATATTTTGATAGAATCATTGTTGGGAACATATAATACAAAAATTCCTTATTAATAGCGGAAATAAACTACTGTTAAAAACTTATTTAATTGAAAAAAGAACAGTTAAAAAGGAAGCCTATATTAATCAATTTTGATGAACGACTTTTTATTTTTAATAGTACCTAATCTATAAATGACTAAAAAATTAAAAAATAAACATTTAAACGTTTGTTTTAACTGATGCACTTTCATTTTGTTGATCAACTGCATGTGAATAATTGTGTATTTTAATTACAATTAATATTAGCTATGAGCACGTGCGCTTGATTGTACAGTAACTTCCAGCCACTTCCAGTGGGAGTGGTTGGAAATAGTCTGTTGACGACCAGTGTACAATAGACGACTTCGAGAAAGGAAAAAAAGGGAATCAACATTATTGTCGTGGATATACTAGTTCTAGCATAGTTCCTTAGTTAAACGTGTATTTCTTGATGTACAATAAGTTAAGTTTTAAATTAGATATACACCCTATAAATGGCAACACTGCGCGCCGTCGACCTTCCGCGTCTCTGTTGACCTGTCACCAATAGTTTATTATTATTATAATGTAGTTGTTTCAAGCAATAACGGCGTAGATTTTTAATTTATTTTTATAAACAACATGTCTGTTTATACATCCGCAGAAAAGGTTCAAATAATAAAATGGTTTTATAGTGGTTTTTTGAGGGGAGTCCAATTCTTTGCGTAGGGGAGAGGTAGGTACAGTGAGACGGTCGGAACACTGAGACAAACGCTGTAGAGCTTACCACGTTCGGTATTATAAGGTAGAACTAAATGAACATGCCTATTACCACCTTAAAGTGAAGCAAACAAGAAACCGTTGAGATTCAACAAGAAATGTTTTAGTTATCGCTGGTCATTTGAAGTGAGTGCATCGTAGTAAATATACCGTATCCACGTGGCCGCTGTTTTCACGAAAATTGAAGTTTCTTAGACAAGGTAGGTTATTCTAACTACAAAGTAAACCATTTTACGAAACAATTAAATTAAAACAAACGATTTTTGTACATATTTTATTAGTTTTTTTCATATATTTTTATTAACGATTTTTTAAGGAACAGTGAGACAACACAGCAGATGGAACAGTGAGACTGTCTCACTGTTCTGTTATAGTTGTATAAGCCAGGTCATTTGCAAAATAATTTCTCTTACAGAACGAAGATGCCAAGAAAAAATAAAACAGATCGGAAAATAGGAAGATTCTCTGAAGATCTGATGAGACACTCTGTTAAATTAGTACAAGGTGGCACTTCTATACGGCAAGCAGTACGAATAAAAGAAGTATCTTTCCAAACAGTCCACAGATATGTTAAAAAATATCAACAAGATGAGAACGTCCGTTTATGTCCTAATTACAAAGTAAAACAAATTTTTACTATCGAACAGGAGAACGACTTGTGCGAATATATAATTAAATGTTCTAAAATGTTTTATGGCCTATCAAGAGAAGATACCCGAAAACTGTCATATGAAGCCGCAGTCTACAATAACATAGTGGTTCCAGCAAACTGGCATACTTCAAAAATCGCTTCACTTGCCTGGATGAAAGGATTTCAGAAACGTCATTCCAATAATTTATACCTCCGGACCCCAGAAAGTTGTAGTCTTGCAAGGGCAACCGGTTTCAATAAATTTAATGTTGAAATGTTTTTCAGTAAACTTGAAACCGTTTTACAGCGTTTCCCTGTGTTTGGAGATGGTAGTCGCATCTTTAATTTAGATGAGACAGGAACCGTTACCGTTCAAAAGTCCCAAAAAGTGTTTGCAGAAAGAGGTATACGACAGGTTAGTAAAGCCACAAGTGGCGAACGTGGAACACTCGTTACAACATGCTGTATTGTTGGAGCATCTGGAGTAGCTATTCCTCCTGCTCTGGTATTCCCAAGAGTACACTTTAAAGATTTTATGATAAATGGGTCGCCTCTTGGAACTTTAGGACTAGCTTCAAAAACAGGTTGGATGAATACAGAGTGCTTTGTGCAAGTTGTTAGGCATTTTATTAAGCACACTGGTAGCACTAGAGAAAACCCTTCTTTATTGCTAATGGATAATCATCAAAGTCATTTATCGATTGAGGCAATCGATTTATGTAAAAATAATGGCGTTACAATCCTGACTATACCGCCACACTGCACGAACAGATTACAGCCGTTGGACGTAGGTTTATTTAAGCCATTTCAGACTTTCTACAATGCTGCAGTAGATGCATGGATGATGAACCATCCCGGTCAGACATTTACAATTTACAACGTAGCAGCCTGTGTGGGCACAGCATATCCACGAGCAATGACGCCAGTTAACATCGCAAGCGCTTTTCGAAAATCTGGAATATTTCCATTTGATCGGCATGTCTTCGCTGAAGAAGATTTTTTGTCAAGTTTTGTGACAGATAGGCCGCTTGTTGCAGTTGAAGCTGCTGCTGAAAAGATAAGTGAATCTCCAGATGTAGAAAATCCAGATCCAAGTCATACTGCTACTACTACTAAAACCTTTGTTAGTCCAACAGTTTTTAAGGGTTATCCTAAAGCTCCGACAAGAAAATCTGTAGACGGCAACAAAAGACGCAAAGGAAGGACGATGATAGCTACGGATACCCCGGAAAAAATGGAGCTGATTAAATCTAAAGAAAAAACACCAAAACAGAAAAAAGTAGCACGGCGCGTATTAGATAGTGATTCTGACGAGCAAGACGAAAATGAGATGGAACTACAAGATTTCAGCGGAAGGAAGGATTTTATTGGTGAAGATCCAGAACCAATTATTTTCGAAGATCTTGATCGCTGTCCAAATGATGGGAATTATGTGCTCGTTGAATTCAACTCTAAGCAAAAGACATATTATGTAGGCAGAGTCTTGTCTCAAATAAAAGAAAATGATTTTAAAATATCGTTTTTGCGAAAAAGCGCTAAATGTGAAAATAGGTTCTTCTTTCCAGTTGTCCCAGACGTCTCACATGTATTAAAAAGAGACATTAAAATGATTTTTCCGCCCCCTTTAATGCAAGGGTTGAGACAACAGTGAGACATTTACTAATTTTTAATTTTTATATTTTTGAGGTTTTAACATTAATTTTTATGAGAAAACGACATGATTTTTCAGTTCTTATTTATATACCAAATATCATTGTACAATATAAGTTTAAAGTAGCATTTAATAAAAAAGTTATTGGCATTGAAATTTTTTCGTCTCAGTGTTCCTACCACTCCCCTACAGTAAATTCATACTATTGTTAAAAATTTTGAGAGTTGTTATTGCCTCAAAAAATGCAGAAAATGTCACGCTCAATAAGTGTCACCAGAAAAATTTGAGGAAAGAGAATACCAGGATACACAAATGTGTGCCACAATCGATGTTGATTCAACGAGTTCCAGTAGAAGCGTTGCTAGAGAATTAAATGTTAGCAATAATACTGTAACGAAAGTATGGAAAAAACACGGTTACAAGAATTTAAAATATCCGATAACGCAGCAGCTTTATGCAGAAGACTACTTTTGAAGAATGGAGTTTTGCGAAACTCTAATGACGAAGGTTAATAATAAACCAAATTTTATTAAAAACATTTTATTCACCGATGAATCTTCTGTTTAATAAGTAGAGAGACATAATCATTCCATTACAAGGTTTTATACGCGGGAAAACTAGCACAGAAGTGTTGTTTACCGAACTCGACGTCCTCAAAAACTTAACGCATGGACTGGCATTTTAGGAGATCATATAATAGGTCCATTTTTATTGAGGGCAACTTGAATAGTAGAGTATACCTCGATTTCTTACAGAATCATGTTCTTCCCGCTATTCTCAATCTTCCTGATGTAAATCTGGAGAATGTTTGGTTTCATCAAGATGGCTGTTCAGTTCACAACGCTCAAATAATTAGGGAGTACTTAAACAATACTTTCCCGAATCCAGTTATTAGTGGAATAGGCAATATTAAGGCCTGCGCGATCTCCAGATCTTACACCTATGGACTTATTTCTTTTTGTACATTTAAAATGTATCTAAACTATGATCATCCTGAGTCTAAAGCCCAAAATTTGGATGAATTAAAAAACCGAGTAAGAGAAGTCTCCAATTCTGTTACAGCAGAAAGTCGTTCATCTCCCCGCAGAAGTTTTTATGACATATTAAGATACTGTTCAGCTGTAGAAGGTCAAATATTTGAATCATTTCTGTAGAGCATAAAGAATGATTTCTTTTCAACACAATTTCAACTAAAGAGTTTCAACAACAATTTCAAAATTTTTTTTTATTTTTTAAAGAAATGCGCTTTTATTTTTAGTTCAACCACAAAAAATTGTTCACATTATTAAAACCAATACAAATGTACCGCTTTATAAAGGTCAGTGTATTTTTATCGAGTTTATGTTATAAGAAATGAACCGGTCATACGTATGAAAACAACACGACGAACTGGGATGTATATCCCATGCATTTTTATATGTTCCTAAATGGTTTTCGTTTTCTGTTTTCTCATTTTCTATCTAGGTGTAGGACGAGAGAGAATTACCATCAAGTAGATCGGAGAGCTAATGTTGCCGATTTTGTAGTGCATAACTTTTGTATGACTAAAGAAGTCGGCGTAACATCTACTGTGAAGTTTATTTAGGAGTACAGAGTCAGAACTTTTTAAGAACGATAAATGTTTTGCAAAATACCATTTTACTCTTTATTATTTCTTATACATACCCATATTAACTAATCCGCTACTGTTGTATAAGGTTCCTAAATGTGGTCCAGAGAGTGATAAGAATGTATGCAGTCTTGGAAGAAGAAATTTCATTTGAGGCCGCGTCAGGGCTGACCTAATTATAATATTACCTAAAGAATGTCCTACAAAACTGATCCTAGTTGGTCGTATACTACAAGTATCTAAATAATGTAGAATTTCGCTAATTAAACTGAAACAAAAAATTACTTTATTTGAAAGCTGTTTTAAAATTAGGTTAGTAAATTTGCTTTAGTTGAGGAATTTTGGAATAATCTGGCAACAACGCCTTTTACTATTTCAATATAGGTTTAAGATATATGAGTATCATTAAGAAGAAGATCAAGTGTAAATAAATATTTTAATAATTGTACATATTTATATCCATATATAACGTCGGCGTCATGTGAAAATTGCGTAAGTCCACTTTTTAAGAAAATCCGTATTTTAATGCCATCTTGTCAAGCAGTTCGAACTGCATAATACTACAAAATATTTTAGTTATTACTTACTAGATGGTGCCACAAGATATGGATTTGAATGTTGCCTAAATCCGACGTTATCTAAAGCAACGTGAATTTTGCGTAAGTCCGCACATTCTACACTGTGAACGTGGTTTAATAACGTGCATCCAGAAATATTGCATTTATCCGTTTAAAAACAAGATGTTTAGTGAAATAGTAATTGTAATTGGCTGTCAAATAGTTCAGGTAAGTAAGTGTAGAAAAATAGGTTCACACGGGCGTGTTTTTTTTGTTAAATTCTTTTAAAACTAGGCATGGGACTTAGGCATTTTTCAGTTTTCATTTCAAACGGAGTTACGCTATTTTCATATTAAAATTTGCTTTGTTGGTTTCGTGCACGTGTTGCGATTTTAGAAATAAAAATAAAGGGACAAACAGAATCAACTTCGAGGTTACTGACTTATTTTTGTTCCCTTTTTATATTTAACCTCCAGATCATTTACTTTCAATATCATAGCACAACCCGTGCATTTAATTCACGCGTGAAACTCGTATAATATATTCGTGAAATACGTATAAATCAGACTTAAATATATATATATTTTTTTCAGAATGAATGAGAGTTCAAGAAGTTTTAAAATACTAAGCAAAGTGACACTTACAAGTGAAGATAAAGATGGTGCTTCCTCGAGCCAACATAAAAACAAAGTAACGGTTATTACTGATGTTAATAAACCCGTTGGAAAATCTGAGCCAAAAGTTGTCATTTTAAGCGACGTTAGCGATAGTTCTTTAAATTCAGATTATTTATCCGATCCATTAAAAAGTTTAAAAGAGTGTATCCAAGCCCAAAAACTCTTAATGTATCTAGAGAAGATTTAGAAGAAAATATTGATCCCAACAAGAACCGGCAGGAAATCATAGAACTAGATAACACTGATATTTTAGATGCCTTTATAGACCTAGATTCTCTAAACAATGCCGATGTAACTATTGAAGAGGTTAACTACAAAAATAATCGAAGATGGGATAATGTTTTGAATAGCGACGAAGAGAAACTAGAAATAACTACCAGTACAAACTTTACCGAAGCTTCTAAAGGCAACAATGCAAATGAAATAAGAAACCCAACTAGTTTTGAAAACAATGTTGATATAAATGCCGCGAAAAAGGAAATTTCCGGATTAAATGATGACTCATTAGAAAAAGAGAGCAGCTCAGAAGCGGAAAAAAATGTTGCTGCAGATAATGATATTAAAAAGCGCAAAAGGAAGAAAAACAGATTAAGCGACTATCAAGACTGGGAGTACAATACCAACAAGAAGAAAAGACAAGAAGGGGCAGCATATAAGGGAAGAAAGGATATTAAATTTTTAGTGCAGAAACATGAAAGGAAATTAAAAATTAGGCGTTCGTGTGAAGAAAAAACGTCGAAAAAAATCACTTTCAAATGTTATAGTTTAAGCGAAGAAGAAAGACAGCAGATATTTAAAAAATTCTGGAGCTTTACATGGGAAGAAAAAAAAAGTATTTGTCAGTGGAAGAGCGATTGCCTCAAGTATCAAAAGAGCCAGAAACCGAAAATCTGAAGGGGAGAGTCGAAGAAAGTGCTCTTTTTCTTTCTTTCTAGACAAGAAAAAGGAAAGAGTAAGGGTGTGCAAAACCATGTTTTGCAACACGCTTGATGTGTCTATGAGAACTATTACTCATTGGTTAAATGGAAGCCTCAATTCACCAGAAACCAAAAAAAGTGATCGAGTAGAAACTACAGAAAGTAATGATTTTGAAAGTAAAGTTACGATTTTTAATTTGCATACAAAGGATGGTTACTGTTTTTTATGGCACGAGGGGAAAGGAGAGTTAAAGGCGAACTGTTTTGCTTCGATTATTTGCACTTTTTTATATACCAAAGTTTTACCAAACATGGATCCAAATAACAAATTTATTATCCTTTACAGTGACGGTTGTGGTGCACAGAATCGCAATTCCATTTTATCGAATGTCCTTTTAAATTTTTCAATAGAAAATAATGTTCGTATTATTCAAAAATACTTAGAGAAAGGTCATACACAAATGGAATGTGATTCTATGCATTCGACAATTGAAAGGAAGATTTCAAGAAGGGTAATAAATGTACCAGCAGACTATGTTAATTTAATAAAAAATGCCAGAAAAAACCCAAGACCTTATGATGTACAAAATCTAAACCATACTTATTTTAAAGATTTTTCTAAAATCAACTTGATCAATTCAATTCGTCCTGGACGTAAAACTGGTGATCCAAAATATTAGAGCATTGAAATACAATTCAGACGGATCCATAGAATATAAGATTAAGCATTCTGATGAGTTTCAGATCCTTCCCGTCAGATTCAATAAGAAATGCTCAATTGTTCCCATGGAAAACCTGCCAAAGCTTTACCAAGATAAATTAAAAATTAAACGGGAGAAATTTGAACATCTTCAATCCCTAAAAGGTACCATGGAACCAGATTACCATCCTTTCTATGATAGTCTTGAACATGATTAGGCTTTATTTTTGTGCGTAATTTTTATTGTTAGTTAATATAGATTTATAATGTCTAGCGTTTTGTTCTTTTTTTAGCGACTAATAAAAAAAATTTAATAAAATAATAATTTTTTTTTTAAATGAAATTTGCGTAAGTCCAAATATTTAACGAATTTTTTTGTGATTTTTGCCTAAGTCCATTAAATTATCCAAACTAAAAGTAAAAGATATTTCTTTTAACATTTCTGAAATTATACTTCAAAACTAACATGACTCAAAAAAAAACTACAAGCATTATAATTACTCTAAGATAAAAACTGTTTTTTTCACCTCCTCTAAAATTTACATTTTGGTACTTACGCAATTTTCATATAATGCCGACGATAAATAAGATATAAATATTTAGAGATGCCGTTAGTGGATTATGATGATCAAAAACTTGTACGAAACCTACACACTGCAGCCTCACAATAATTAGTGTTTTGTTATATTTTGTTTTACACAAATCGAAATATTTGGTAATATTGCAACAAAATCTTACCGGTCAGTCATTGTATCAAAATCACTAAAAGTGTCTCCCTGATTTCGTTCAGACATTAAAAAATCTAAGTAGGCTCCTGGTAGCCCCAACTCCAAGTAGGTCTTGACCAATCGTAGATCAGCTGAATTTCCGTCTAGGCCATGGACGCAGACGATCAGGTGCATGCCCTCTGGCGAGAATATTCGAAACTCGTCGCTGATATGGAAGTATGGAATGGTGGAGGCGAACATATTCATATCTGAGTATAGTAATCCCGGAAAGTTTAATTGACTTTTGAATTCCTTTTTCGCCTTTAGGAAAGTTTTTAGAGAGTCTTTGTCAGCTTTGGTAAAATTAAAATCTGAAATAAATATCAGTATGTTATCGGAATAATTTTTATAAGGATTATAGAGTTGTAGAGTGCACAATCTCGAGGCTGTGGTATAAATTGTACAGTTGTTGTTTGACGTGTCATCATCATGGTGTAGGAGGTCTGCACAATAATTTGTAATTTACTTTAATTTGATGGCAGGTATATGAGCTCTATTAGACAAAATAAGTGTACATAATCATACTAAATCACATTTTAAATGAAACAAACGAGGATTTGTTGTTATTAAAAGTAAAAGATTATATTTTGACGGGTTGGCTCAGGGAAGTGAGTGATGAATCCTTGAAACCATACTTTAAAGATAGAAACGAATTACCAATGGAACAAAATTGCATCCTATTAAGAAATACAGTAGTTATTCCAAAAAAATTACAAGATAATGTATTAGACTTATTTCATGAACAACATAATGACATTGTTCGTACTAAAATGTTGTTACGTTCTTATTGTTGGTGGCCAAATGTCAATGTAATGTATGTCAACAATGTCAAAATTTCACAAATTTAAACAAGGAATTATGTCCGTAGCTATCAGCACCACACAACTTTTACAGAGTATATTATAGATTTCTTCTTCAAATTTAAATACACAATACACATTTTTGATTTTAATTGATCAGAAATCAAAATGTTTATATGTCAAATTAATGGCACATGGCACAGATGCATCAGAGACCATATTAAAATTATAAAATATGTTTACTATAATTGGTCTTCCGGCCGAATTATTCTCAGACAATGGACCTCCTTTCAATTCCAGTGAACTTGTGGCATTTTGTCAAACAAATGGAATAAAACCAGTAAAGACACCTCCACATCACCCTCAAAGTAATGGTGCTGCGGAGCGTAGAATTCAAATAGTAAAGAAAAGTTTGGAAAAGGCCCTGTTGACTATTAGGAGAGAGGAGATTAATAAACAATTAGTCATTCAGAAAATTCAAAACTTTTTATTCTCTTATAGAACAACTCCTTCAACGACTACAAGGATTTCTCCGAGGGAAAGTATTTTTAAAGTTCGTCCTAGAACTAGATTTATTATATTGAAACCTTCTTGCCATAATAGTGTTACGATAAATAATGACTCATAAAACTGTAAATATATTATTTCTAATTATATTCCATTCGAGTATTTTCTAGATCATATACCAGCCGGCAGAAACTTTATTTAATACCCACAGGTCTCCTATTATACCTGCGATTCGAAGTTTCCAGAAGAAGGTCGAATGAGAACCTCTCTGCCTTCAATGGGCTTCGCGAGAGTTCACAAAGGTCACTATCCTTTGAAGGAACACTGGGATAACGGTTGATTAGTATATATGGGACATAAGACTATAATAAATTAGTGTCATTTTGTAAATAAAGACTTTAATAAACTTGTAAGTGTTATAAATGTAGAACCTTAAAGTTAATGAATGTATTTATATTAAAAACAAATAAATAAAATTATGACAGAAAGGTAAGATTATGTAAATTTTAAGTTACTGTTCTTATCTAGTATATAGTAACAATGTACTAAAATTCACGCATCAAATGATATGAGAAAAGATAGAGATGGTGATAGAATCCTAGATTCTGACAAGACCCAAAAGTCAGAAACTCCAAAGTAGTGTGTGGTAATATGCCAGTGCTATGTGACAGTGAATCCAAATTCGAGACACGAATCGGTTCAATTAGAACCAAAGGAACCCATCTCAAGTTCATCACAAGAAGAAACAAGCCCATCTCTACCTAGACATAAAACATCCACGGATTGCAATATTTAAAACGCGCTCTGGAAGATTAGTAAAAGCTCCCATTAAGCTTGATCTCTAACGAGGGAAATATCATATATTAATCCTGCATTGGAACAGTACACACTTCGGAAAAATTAGACAGGCTTGGGTGAGGCTATGTTGTGTCTTATGTCGATGAGCAGCTCCGAATGTCCACGCTGCTATAATTAGTTAAATTATATGTAACCGTTTTATAAGTAAATAAATAGTTAAGTTTTGTAAGTCTGTGCTTCATATACACAACACATATAAGCAATTGAAATGTAAAAAAGATATACCTTCAGTCTCAGTTTGCTGCGTTTTGGATAATTCAAATTGACTTTCAAAATTTGCAGTAGTATCGACTACGTGATATAGAGGGTTATCCACGGCATTTATTTCTTCTTCACTTACATCATTTACACCATTTGTAACGGAACTAGCGGGCGAATCGAGATCCCTGAATTGTTTTGGGGGTGGAAGTGCGAACACCTCGCAAATATTATTTTGATTGAATTCACAGCCTAGAAGCAACGATATTTAAACAGTAATTTATTTTTAAAAAATACTCTAAAATGTAGGTACCCACCTTTAACAAAAATAGAGTCTAAATCATTTTTAATATTCTTAAAATCGTTATTCGAACTATCACTATCTATATAAAATTTGTTTGATTTAAGACGCGTTTTGATTTCATCTTTATCCTTTTTATCTTTACTTTTCTTTCCTTCCAAGTTTGTGAAGAGCTTCTTTTGAACTGCTTCGAAATTCACAGATGAACATTGTGGGATGTTCGCTAAATCAGTACTTGACGCTAAAAATCATAAACATATTAAAACCAATAAAATAAATCACTTTAAGTTTAAACTATAGTATCTTTTAAAGTATTTGATCTGCTGATAATACAATATACTTTCAGATTATCTTTGCACCGTTCACCTGCACTCAGCATAGGATAGACTGGATTCAAGACGTTTCATCTGCGACACAGCATGTCCCAGTCGTTAATAGAGACGTCTTATGGGCATATATAGTATTGTGCGAATTAATGGGATCACAGTGACATTTTTTAACATTCACAATTGGAAAAACTGTCCACACATTTACAACTGACCAAGCATTGAAAACATAGCCCTAGTTTTCTCTGCCTTTTATTTGAGGATGTTTAAGGACATTTCCCAGTAAGTTTATTACGCCTACAAAGCGAAAAAATTATCACGTTAAGTGAACACACTTCAATGCCACAAGGAGAAATCGCAAGAACTTGTGGAGTGAGTCGGGGGGTAGTAAGCAAGATTTTGAAGCGTGGACGAGAAACGGAATCAAAGGATGTGAAACGGTTAGGAAAATGCTGAAAAAAAAGAGAAAAACAACACCAGCAGATAAAAGATTTTTACTTCGAAAGAGCAAATTTTACCCAATATAAACAAGTCAAGAGATCCAACAAGTATTAGCAACATCAAGTGTAGTGTATCAAATGAACTGTTTTTTTTTTCATTAAAACAGCCCATGTTTCCATTAATTCGCACAGTACTGCAGAGGGGGACATAAAAGGAGTCTCCACGTATATTGAGATCAGATGTGAAAGCAATCGGGCGTCCCCTGGAAACAAATAATGTCGGCAATCCTTTCACCACAGCTGCACCAACACAGATACAAACGCAACCAAAACGATCTGTGTCAAGGCCATTTTTGGTGACTCTTTCAATTAATATTTAAGGACTATCACCAAATAAAGAAGATCTACTGTCTAATATGTGCAGAGAATACGGTGTCGATGTCCTACTGGTTCAAGAAACCCATCGAAGTACTGCAAGCCGCAGACCAAAGATTCGAGGTATGAGACTTATACTGGAGAGACCACACGACCAGTATGGTAGCGCAGTCTTCGTCAGACTAGATACCGACATAGTTTCCAATCTTTAACATAGAGATGACATCGAGATCCTCACAGTGGAACTAAAGTCTTGAATTCATTAACAAAACGCCAAAAGCTGACTTTGTTTTTGAGGAACCGGATAACTTTCAATCACAGCGAATAAAATTCATACTGGGTAACTTCAACTATAACAGTATCGCGTGGAGGTATAACGAAACAGACTCCAATGGCTAAGAACTAGAAAATTGGGCTGAAAATGATGCTCAAACTTGTTCGTGGTCCAAAACAGCGTCTTTCAACCGCGGATACATAGCGGGGCTAAATGAAGAATCTAAACCCCCTACTTAAAAGATATAAGCAGCTATATAAAGACGCTCTCTTTTCGGGAGCAA
Organism: Diabrotica balteata; assembly: GCA_918026665.1. Taxonomy (NCBI): domain Eukaryota; kingdom Metazoa; phylum Arthropoda; class Insecta; order Coleoptera; family Chrysomelidae; genus Diabrotica; species Diabrotica balteata. Next base: position 103,442,228 of record OU898283.1, on the reverse strand, counting down.
CAATACAGACGCGCTGGGAAATTAATTCGTAATCTTGGCAACAATCCCGCCGCCCTTTCACCCAATCTGACAAAAGTCACATCCGATCAGAAAGCCCATCGTGTCCTGACAAATAGTAAGACGACATCAAGGAAGAACAAAGTGAAAGTACAACGAAATATCGACGAAGAAGAGGATGTTCTAGGTACCTCCTTTTTTGTGGAGGAGATGAGAGGTGCGGTCCACCAAATGAAAGATAATAAAGCGGCTGGCCTAGATGATATACGAGCAGAATAAATAAAGCACTTTGGACCAAAAACCCTAGAGTGACTCGTAAAAATGATGAACTGTTGCGTCCGTACATTCCAAATCCCCAAAATCTGGAGGAAAGCTAAGTGGTGGCCCTCTTAAAACCAGGAAAGGATCCGGCGGATACAAAGAGTTTTAGGCCTGTCTCTCTTTTGTGTCACCTTTTCAGATCTTCGAAAGAATGATACTGAACCGGATCTCTTTATCTGTGGATACTAAAATTATTCCTGAACAAGCAGGGTTTAGACATGGAAAATGATGCTGCAGTCAAACTCTTAATCTCACCCAACATATTGAAGATGGGTTTGAACGGAGAGAAATAACAGGAGTAGCGTTCATAGACCTGACTGTCACCTATGACACAGTTAACCATCAACGACTGCTGGTAAAACTCTACGAAATTACAAAGGATTTCGGACTAACAAGGTTAATAAAATGTCTTCTCCACGATAGACGCTTCTACCTAACGCTCCAGTCCAAGAACAGTCGGTGGAGGGATCAAAAAAATATACTCCCATAGTCAAGTGTCCTCGCGCCATTGCTATACAACGTTTACACCAACGAACAAACCAAAAACCAACAAACAAGACAGTTTATTTACGCGGATGATAAAGAAGATACAAAGAATATGTGGAAATAAGGAATACCTGTATAAACACCTGCCAGGCTTCAGTTATGTGTATACATCCACAAAAAATACACAGACAAACATGCATATCTAGACCAAGCTCAAGGCCAAGCTTTATACAAGAGTCCTGGGTATATTAGTTTAGCAAAAGTACCATCAACAATTTTATAGCTGAAAAAAAAAACACATCCAAAGTAGTCAGATAGGTTTTAAATATTTTTAGTTAATACAAGTTTTTAAATAAAGTTTTACAACTGTCTGTGTTTTCCGTTATCATTCTGTCGCCTTGCAATATTGGTCCTTCGAGCCAAATATGAACCAATCTATGAACTATTTTCTTATTTTATTTAAAGACTTCGGTGTGTTAGAAGGTGAAATAAAAGATTTTTAATAGATGACAAGCATTCAGAAATTTTTTTAGAATTTAGACTTTTTTTAATTATTAAATCTAAAGATCCTGCTTTAATGTAACATAATTTCTAACTTTGTATTGTGGATATACAGAGAATGTAATACTAAAAATATTGGCTTACCTACAGAGCTACTTCGGGAAGTTATCCACCCACTTTGTTCAGTTGTACTGGAAGACGAACTGCTATAATACCTCATTTCCGGATACAGCCTTTCTTCCAATTTCGAAGTAATATTTGGCAGTGATTCGGATCCCGATAAAGTATGCGTAATGATCTCTTCAGGAATACAAGAAGCACTTCTAACTTTGCGAATGCAATTGCTCACACCTACAGTGTGGTTTTGCCTCTTCACTTTTACTTTGAGTTTCTCTTTGGGTAATGTATCAGTGGAGCTGCTGCTCTCAATATTATTCCCGTTGGGAAGGACTTTTTTGGATCGCTTTGGTTGGTTTTGGTCGTTCTCAGTTCCGTTTACCATTTTGCCCGATTTGTGGTTTCTTTTGAATAGAAGGGAATTAAATTTGTTGATCCCGTTGCTGATTTTCCTCTTAGGGGAAAACGACTGCACCGAACTAGACCTGAAGATGTTCTGCAGGCCATCGGATGGTGTTTCACTTAAAGACTTAACTATGGTATAATATTGCTCTTTAACGTTAGATAAATTCTTTACTTCAAATTGCTTGTACTTTTTTTCTACATTATATTCTTCAATATTAATATCAACAGAAGATAATTCATTTGTTAAAAACTTAGGACTTTTAGTTTTGTAGTTGTCAAAAGAACAGCTACAAAGATTTTCGTTTTCTTTGTTTAAAAAATATACCCTGTTCCCCATGTTATGTTCACTAGCTACGTTTTTGAGTGTTGGTTCTGTTTTACAAAAGGTCAGTTTCTCTTTTTTCTGACATTTCTTTTGTGCTCGATTGCTTAAAGTGTAATGATAATTATTGGTTGAACACATTTGTAAATGATCTAAGGATTTGCTATGTCGAGCTGGAATTGTAAAATTTAAAGAATCTTCAATATTATATAAATCGGAATTGAGTAAAGTTTTGATGGATCCTAACTTATTTGTCCACAGCTTTCCGATGGAACACGAACAATTCGTTTCGTCCAAGTCTATTTTGGAAGCTTTCGTCCAGACTGAGGATTCTAAAATAAAAAAAGGACAATAAGAAAATTGATCCATGTTTCAGGGTTTTGAGTTAATACAGCTTATTTCAAATCGAGTGGCGAGCCCTTCCACGAAATAGTTAATCGCGACAATAGAATATCTATGACCAGACCCATGCAGTGGCGTTGCAATATTAAACAAATTAAATTATTTGAAATCGCACTAATTACAAAATTATTACTCACTTAAATAATAAATGGAGTTTGATTGTAAACCGATTGTTTTATAGATACCAAACTCTTTGTTTGTTATAATACCATCTTTAATACTTGATACTGTATTAAGTTTGGTTAAAGTTAATTTCTAATTTAGTATTAGTAACCGTAAAACAGTAATTATAAAGTCATTATCAATGACTTCTTAACGACTTGTTAAGAAAGAACTGATAAGAATTATTATTTCCGAGAATTTTTAGTCACTGGATTTCAAACGAGTTCGTAATTTAGTCTCATTATAGGTTTGTTCCAACACAACGAAAAACCGTCACGTAACGGTTACGCTTCTGCACACTAAACAAAATCCGTTCCAACAAAAATATGATCGTTCATCTCATCGTCCTTTCGAGCGTTCCAACAAAAATTGTGATCGCCCAGTGACGGTTTCGTGACGATAATTTCAGTAATCTGGCAAATGCATGTACTGGTTGGGATGACTTGCGCACTAGGATTTTTTTCTACTTCTTTAAATTTGTTGGGCCTAGATTTTATATTAAAACTGTAAATTTGTTCAGAAAAAAAGAAGAAGTTAGGTTGTATCTATAGTATAGTATAGGAATGATTTTATCAGGTGCTTATGATAGACTTGTTATTTATTTATATATTTGTTTTTCGTTATTTATAACTTTATAAATATGACTGACGATGAAGGAATTAGTGATTTTTCTAATTATTATATTAGTGAGGATGATTCGAAGCTATTAGTCAAAGTTAGGGTGAAAAACCAGAATTATTTAGATAGATTGTCACCAAAATATGTCAGTTGTCAGAAAATCGTTCCAACATCAGTTTCCAAATTACCGTCATCAGACGATACAAATGATGAACATGCGCATTAAGAACGGTACAAGTAGTTTCGTGACGGTTTTCGGACCGTACAAAAATTATGTGTTGGAACAAACCTTATGTTGTCGAGTCTCAACAAGAAAGGTGTTACCACGCGTATTAGAACTAAGAACTATTTTGTAGAATGGAGATGGTTAAGTGTAGTATGAGTAAACAGATCAGATTGACACCAGAATCCAAAGGAATAGTTTACAATGTATTTAAGTATATGCAAATACTATTTCCTAAAGATAATCAAACCAGTCTTAAACAACGTATGAGTGAAGCTACTGGAGTATCTTTACGTATAGTAGAAATGATCATTCAACAAGCGAGTATGTTAACAAACGCAGAGTCAAATAAAACACTAAAATTTCCAGCTACAACACTTGCTAAAAGGAAAGCAACCGTGACAGACTTGAGGGAGTATGACAAACAGTTCATTAGAAATACCATTCATCGTTTTCATGAGACTAAACGTTGTCGTGTATCATTGAAGCTTTTGCAGAAAAGGCTTCAAGAGGTGTACGAGTGGACTGGAAGTGTGAGTTCTCTCCAGAGAATTGTGAAATATTTAGGATTTAAATGGAGAAAACAAAAGATATTGTATATGTTGATGAAACCTATGTGCTTGCAAGACACACTACGCCAAATAGCTGGACAGATAACAGTGGCAAAGAATTGTTCAAAAATATTTCAAAAGGAAGTAGGTTGGTTATTGTACATGGTGGTGAGGAGATGGGTTTCATACATAATGCGCTTTTGATTTTTAAGTCAGGAGCTAAGACAGGAGATTATCATCATGAGATGGATTCAGAAAATTATAAAAAATGGATGAAACAACAGTTAATCCCCAATTTGCCTGTTGGATCTGTTGTTGTTACTGATAATGCGTCTTATCATAATGTTCAAATTATTGAAGCACCCACCAGTAATTCTAATAATTGGGTAAAAATCTTGGTTGACAGAAAAACATTAGCCATTTGTAACGTCAATGTTAAAACCGCAATTGTATGAAATCATCAAATGACACAAACAAGATCATATTCAATATACATTTGACAAAGTGCTGCAAGAATGTGGACATGTTTCTTTAAAATTTCTGTCATACCATCCAGACTTGAACCCTATAGAAATGGTTTGGGCGCAAATAAAAAATGAAGTTGCAAAACAAAACGTTTATTTTCAGTTAGAAGACGTAAAAGTGGTGGTGAAACAGAAATTTGGTAGAGTAACTGTAGATAACTGGAAGAAAGTGTGTGAACATGTTGTCAAGGTTGAAGATTTGGAAAGTAAACGTTGCATAGGGTGTAAAGTGCAAAGTGGAAAGATTATTGGTCTGGACAGACGTAGCTGCAGTGGTGGGCTCAATACTGGGCATTGTGTCAAAAGCCTAAGTTTCTCTTAAGGGAGAAGGAATCAGGAATTCTTCTAATCAGGAATTAGGAACGCTTAAGAGAACACCAAAACAAACTCACCAAAAACAACGGCTCTCCACTATCTTTTCATTATCCAAGTAGCTAGAAAAAACCCAACAATTTCTCATCCATTTACCGAAAGGCAACTTTAGGAAGCTACAGAAGCTCAGCTACAGCTAAGTATATCTGTTAAAAGGATAAGAAAAAGACTTCGTGCCCAAAGACTACAAAGCAGTAGACAGTTACAGGTTCCCGAGTTATCGAGGCAGCACAAGATTGATCGCCTATATTGATGTCTTTAACACCAAAACTGGAACATTGGAAATTGGCAAAATGTACTATTTTTAAACGAAACCAGGATTTGTATAAAATCACATGACCGACGAATTTGTTTACTTAGAGGACAAAGAGGACAAGCAATAACGGAAACTGCCAGATGTTTATAGATAATAAGGAGGAAGTGTCATGTTCTGGATAGGCATTATGATCGATAAAAAAAATATTTTAATTTTCATCCAATCAACTCGCAGGTATGTTGATTTGGTTCCAGAATTTGTAGTTAGGCTCTGGCGACGTGCAATTGGAAAAACATTATTATTCATGCATGATAATGCACCTCCACATACCATCAGAGTAACTGCAGACTTTCTTGAAGAAGATATCACTGTTCTGGAGTGTCCTGCTTTCTCACCTGACCTTAACCCTATAGAGGAATTTTGGGTTATGCCTAAAGAAGAACTAGAGCTCGCGGGGATAATCCACAAAACACCGAACAGCTAGTACAAGCTGCTTTTGAAAAATGAAACAACCTACCGTAACAGATTGTTGATAATTTGTTTATGAGCATGCCTACGTGAATTAAGCCGGCATATTATTCGTTTAACATTAAATTTTTTTATGCTATTGACTATAAAATAAATAATTTCAATTTGTTATTTCAATAATTTATTGTTTTCTTTAATTTTGTATGCATTGGTGATTAAATTGCTTTAAAATAAATATTGTTTGAATTCGTTTATTGGTTTTTTAAAATTCATTCGAAATACTAAAAAGTATTAGATGACTCCATATGAGTTTGTTTGTACGTACATTACCACTTCAACTAATTCTAGAGGTCAAGTAACAGTAGGAGTAGGTGTTCAAATACCTTATTGTCCACCTAGATAAAAAGTTGATATTCCTAAAGTACATTGAAGAGACAGAAACATTATCATACCAGAAAAGATTAGTGTTTTTAGAGATGAAGGTATTTGCAAATAATTAAATAAAATACTGACCTGAAGTTTGATTAATACTATTTAATTCAGAGATTTTCTTCTTTGCTTCAAACGGATCTTGGTACTGATCTTCAAATATAACAGGCATCGTAGCACTTTCCCCGTCTAATGTTACACAATGTATCGGTAATGGGGGTAACATTTGCGTATATTTTGATCTGTAAATAAAAATATATTAAAGTTCTAAAAGAAAATTAGTTATAATGTATCTGTCAGCATATTATATCAATTATAAATAACAATATAACTAAGAATAACTTATAAATAAATTTCTAAGATAGGAGACGCAAGGGAAATTATCATTTTGGGAGATCTAAATGGTAGAACAAAAGAATAATAAGGCTCCAGGTGTTGACAACGTCTCATCTAAGCTATATAAATTAAGTGGCGAACACCTAACAGGACAAATGCTTATGAACAACAAAAATGCGAAAATTATCGCGCCATAACCCTCTTGTGCACAGGGTACAACGTTTTTACTTACATACTAAACAAATGACAACAACTAACTAAAAATATTTTCGGGGAATATCAAACCGGTTTCCGACAACGAAGATCTACAACTGATCAGCTATTTACAATGAAACAACGACACTGACGTCCAAAGCATATTCATAGATTTCAAACAGGCCTACGACTCAATTAATAGACAAAAACTATATCAAATATTGCATAGCCTCAACATCCCCCAAAAATACATCCGACTAGTAAAAGCAACAATGGACTCGTCAACAGCAAGTATAAGAGTACACAATGAGCTCACTAAGAACTTTTCAATAGTCAAAGGATTAAAGCAAGGAGCCGACATTATTTAACCTAACTCTCGAATATGTGATAAGCCAGCTGGATGAAAGAAAAGTCCTAAGGAAGATATTTGGACCTATTAACGAAAACATAGTATGGAAATCCAGGTACAACCATAAACTTTATCAATTGTTCAAAAAGGCACCGATCTCAGAACTTGTTAAACTTCAGAGACTTCGATAGAGGCATAAATTGGAAGAAGCCAAGGCTCCATTTGGGTTGTAGCGTTATTGGAGAGAGATAAATTGTAGAAGACGACCGAACAAAAACGTAATCAGATCATATGGAGAACATGTCATAAAAATAATGAGGAACGACTGATCATGGTGTGTGAAGAAAATCTTGTTAATGTGTTACAAATCTTAAATTGATTATTTCAACATCGTTGGATACACATGGGTTCAAAAGACCAGAATATTTTCAGAAGCATCAATGATTCTCCCATGGAAACGACCTTTACTCTAACAGAAGTCGATCATAGACTATATAATAATGAGTCAGAAATCAAAATTTAAGTGCCAAGACTGCAGAGTGAAAAAAGGATCTAACTGTGGGACAGATCACTGCTTTCTTTTAGCTAATCTATTGTATCCCTTTAAACAATAGTACAAACAAAACACTGAAAGTAAAAGAAACAATACTACACAGTCCAAAACGAAGGGATATAAATTGCACCTTTTATTCCAACCAAGTATTACACATCTTTTTCAATCTAGATTAGAAAAGGATCCCAATATGGATGTAGACCCAGAATACAATAACCTCAAAATGATACTAAAAAAATGCTTATGAAATATAAGCAACAGAGAACAACGACAAAAACACCACAAACCACCATGCATGACAGAAAACGTAAACGAAAACGAAATGATACAAGAAAAAAAAAACAAAATATATGAGAAATGGCTAACAAATAAAACATCCAGCAATAAAATAACATATGAAAGGAAAAACGGAGTACACAATCAAATAAAAGAAGCAAAAAACAATTTCTGGGAACAAAAATGTGTCCAAGTTGAAATTTTAATTGGTGGTTTTCAGATTACGGAAGCCTGAAGAACTGTCACTAATCTAAAGGAAAAAAAAGTTGGCCCCAAAAACTTCACAAATGGAAGCCCCCTGGAAGAAGAAAGAGATGTGTACCTCGACGCTCGTGGAATGAAGGAATTAGAAGAGCGATAGAATCGAGAGATTTGAAGCATGCCTTGGACCGAGAGGATTGGCGGAAGAGAACGGGAATACGGCGATAGCCGTCTCCAAAATGTATTGTATTTACAAGTAGAATCCTGTACATATACCTATCAACCTACCTACCGAGATGTATGGGAAGCCTTACTTCAATTGAGAGAGTACGTACTAGAGTCCAACGTGCAAAAATTAGCCATGCCAAAGTTGGAGTGCCACCAATTAGATTGGAGGGTTGTCCTAAGGTATGGTGGAGGAGATTTTTAAAGACACCGAAGTGAAGGTGTTAGTCTGTTGCAATCCGCATAGTTATTGGTGCACAGTGAAAACCGTCCCTTGTCATTTTTATACAACTGTAATTTGTAAAAGAGGGTCCAGTTGCCGATACCAGCATACCGTTTTAGTTCCAGTCCCGACAAGGTTCCAGGAGGAACCATCTTTTAAGAGGAGGGCAATGCTATAAATATGTCTCATAAATATTTGTTTAATTCTGATATGTTCTAGATTTTACCAGCTGGCAGAAATTCCAGGTAATAGATGACGGATCCCTCTCGTCTAAAAAAACTAGTATGGCGTTCGAGATCATTCCCCGCTCAGTTGGAAGACCGGTCTGTTGTGGGATTAGTCGAGAAGGTCGGCTTCCGAATTTCGAAGGGGCTCTCGAATAACGGCAGTTTATATTTAAATAGAAATTTTATGTAAACAGTTAGTCGAAAATAAATTGTTGTATCGAATAAGTAATATAATAAGTTGATATAAATTATTGTGTGTTAGTGAATTAGAATAAGGGAAATAAAGTAAATAAATTAAACTTATAAAAACAGTTCATTATATTACTTTTGGCAAAACTCTGATTTATAAGAGTTTCTAATAAAAAAATAACACTTATGTTTTTTTTTTACTTCCATGAACTTTTTTTGTCCATTGTGATAGACATCCTGTACTGGAAGGGTAGGGGTAGTTAATTTTTTTATGTAAAAAAAATAATTTATAGTGCAACAATACTTTGTATACCAAAAATTAGAATTTTTTAATCACTCTAAAGGGAAGTGATAGTGAAAGGGTTAAGATACTAGATATAAATATAAATAACGCAGTTATATATGTAAATATTTGATACCATGACTAACAAATAATTGGTGAAGGTGAGGATAGATGGTGATAAATATCTAAAAAATTTTTTTACAAAAATTGCAAATAATTTGAATTCTGCAAATAGGCAAATGTTAATGCCAATATAAGAATTGTCCGTGAGAAGGAATAAGTGAGAAAGCCTGCTAAATTTTAATATAGTGTTTATTACCAATATATTCAACTGTTTAAACTATAGTTTATACTTTACCTTCTCGCTATTTCTGCAATAACTAAATAATTTTGGTAGTTGTTGTCGTGACAACCAAACGCAGAACTTCGAGGATTGTATATCAAAAAGAATAATTCGGCGAATCGTCTTACCCTTAAATTGTGGTGTTTCTTACTTAGATACTGTTGAATAGCTATTTTGCAACTGAAAGTTAATAAAAAGTAATTCCACAACTTAATATTTTCGGCACATACTTCGGCAAGTCCAGAATTTTGTTTGTAAGGCCCTTTTTTCATTAACTAAAACATACAAAAAAAATTATAACTTATACAATTATCGACTGTTTAGTGTCGGCGGCTCAAAAGAATAATACTGACTCTGGTACATGCCTAAATGACCACCAATGGATATAAGAGGATGCAATTATTTTAATAATTATAATTAAGGTATACGACCTAAATAAGGCTCGGTTCTAGATAAGGCCCATCTATTGTTTTTATTAAAAAAATTGAATATTTCTTAAGTTTATGTTTTTCTCTGGACGCTACTGGCTTCTAGTGGCTAAATCTAAACTTAAATCGAGTTAAAGTGTAATTACGCCATGTTGGCTTCAAAGGGTGGCTGTGATAGGCAGGCGCTAGGGGCACTGCTCTACCGACCTCCCAATAACATAAAATGGCGTTGTGAGTATATAACTTCGATAAGAAAATTCCTTTCTGAAAATCGTCCGATAATTAAGTCGACGAGACATGGTTTGACACACATTCACCACGACCTAAAGGATTTGCCGATTCCTCCGGTAAATGTAAGACAAAAGCTCCGTCAAATAAAGGGAAAAGGATAACGGTTTTACATGCTGGATCAGAAAATGGTTGGGTTCCAAATGCCCTGTGGCTTTCTGCAAAGAGTATGAGTGAATGACTTCCCGCCTCTCGACGCGTTAGTGTTCTGAGCTGTTGGGCGTGAATCCCTGTCCTGGCATTTGGTTTTCACCTCTGGCTGCGTTGAGTAGTTGAGTTACTGTGACCAAATGTCCATCTTGGTAGTTAGTATTCGCCTCTGGTTGCGTTGAATAACTGAGTTACCGTTGCTAACTACCCATCTTCCTGTCTTTTGTTTTCTTTTTCTTTTTCTTTGTTCTCCTGAAGAAGCTACATACAATTGTAGCGAAACGTCGAGATGAACCCACTTTTGGGTCACTCACAAATGACACGGTCCGAACCCGGAAGCCGAATAAATTATAATTCTGACTCTGGCCGCGGAAGCCTACGATCTCATTTTTGAAGAATGGTTAAAAAATAATCTTATGCCAAATATTCCTCAGAATAGCGTGATAGTAGTGGACTATCACAGTCGCCAACTAAGTAAAGCGAATAATAAAAGGCGAACTCGAATAATAATAAAATGGAAATTCAAAATTACATAGTGTTACGATAATAAATATTATGGCGTATAAAACTGTAAATATATTATGACTAATTCTTTTCTAATTCTAGTAATTTCGGCGCTCAGCTGAAAGACCTGTTACCAGCCGGCAGAAATCTCTAGTCGTTCGCCGAAAGACCAGTCCATAAGTCATCCTGTCGTCTAATGGGTGGAAGGTCATAGATTCATCGCTAAATCTTTCTAGTCTAGCAGCTGAATGAATATAATATAATAACGGAGCTTTCATTGCGGGAGAAGTCAAAAGAAGATATCGCGATTGCGTTTTAAATGTAACGATCGTAATAATAAATTATTATTGTAAGATAAATTATTATAAATAAACTTTAAATAAATTAAGTCTGTAAGTGTTATAAATATTGAACCTTTAGTAAATTAAAATAAGAACAATAAATTAGAATTAATAAAAACATTATAGTGGTGTCAGAAGAAAAGTGGAATAGTGAATAAAATAGTAAAAATGACGACGATTTACGAGCTCACAGTTACGAATTTAAGAAGATATCTCGAGGATAAGAATTAGCTTCTACCGGAAAAAAGGGTGAGTTAGTCCAACGACTAAAGAACGCTTTAGAGGAAGAGGGTTTAGACCCGGAAGCTTATATATTAGAGATGCTGTCATCTCGTCGACTTCGAAATTAGAGAACAAAGGTTCTGACGATAATTTGAAAGTTTCTTCTAATGTTGCCAAAGTTTCTGGTGATGTAGCCAAAGTTTCTGGTGGCATCGCGTCATTAGAGAACAAAGTTTCTTACGATATTTCGAAAGTTTCCGGCGACATCGCTTCTTTAGAAAGCAAAGTTTCTAACGAGATTTCTTCTCTGGAAAGCAAAGTTTCTGCTAACATCTTTAAAGTCACTTCTGAGATGTCTGCCCTCGGCGATAGAGTGTCTTCGTTTAAAAACCAAGTTGCTGCCGATATGTTGGCCTTAATGAAATACGCATAGATTCCAATTGGATTTTAAGAATAAGGTAATCAAAGGTTGTAACGAGGAGGTATTTCTCCATCCACATGATGGCAACACTATGCAAGCAGCGTTAAAGAATATACAGTCGTGCCTGCGAGAGGAGGAGGGCAGGAAAGAGTCCTAGGATATTTTAGCAAAGTTCTCTCAAAACCTGAGCGGAATTATTGCGTCACCAGAAGAGAACTTCTGGCAGTAGTGAAATCAGTAGAGCACTTCTATCAATACCTCTATGAAAGGAAGTTTTTAATCCGAACCGACCATGCCTCCCTTAAGTGGTTGATGCAGTTTAAAAATCCATAGGGTCAGATAGTCAGGTGGATCGAACAACTCCAAGAATTCGATTTCAAGATTGAGCACCGGGCCGGAGTTAGCCACAGAAACGCTGATTCTCTTTCCAGAAGGCCATGCCCAGCAGAGTGTTCCCACTGCAACAAAACGGAATTCAAGGAAGCAGCAGTGCTAAGAACGACGATGGTCAACGACGACTGGAGGCCTACCAAGATAAGAGAAGAACAGGAGAGAGACCCAGTTGTACAGAAAAGTCGAAAATGGAAAGAGGAAAACCGTCGGCCACCTTGGCAAGAAATATCAAACCTGTGCTCAGTAGTTAAGACGTATTGGGCCCAGTGGGACTCATTTATCATGGAAGATGGCTTGCACAAACGAGTCCTGGAAAATAATGACGGTTCAGAGAAGAAAAGATAGTTGGTGATCCCAAAGAGCAGAATAGCCGAAGTACTTCGTCAGTTACATGACAGTCCATCAGGAGGGCATTTTGGTGTAAGGAAACATATTATCAGTTTTAATACTTAAAAGTCCCTACTAAAAACATACAAAAACTTACCTTAGTACTATCATACTCATTGTACTTGACAACTAAAGTATCATAACAGTCGGGAATAGTTTCGTCCCGTTGCTGCAACAAAGACTTGTAATGTTTTATAGTACTTTTGAGATGGTTGCTAGAATCTACTAAAACGCTGTATGCTTCTAAATGTATTTGCGGAGATTCGTTTATTCTGCTATATATCTTATTACTATTCACTGGTAGGACGGGATCCGTTAAAGACGAACATTGTGTCGTTCGTATTTTATTCCAAGACTTCGATTGTTTGGGAGCGCTAAAAAGAGAAGAGAAGTTAACAATTTTTCGGAAAATTGGAAGGAACAATACAAAACATCCCAAAACATCACTTTGTTATTAGTTGAAGCTACTTATTATCATTGCATAATGTCAATAACTCCGTTATACCTTATACATTTAGTCGTGTTCAAGTTGTCAATGCATCATCATTCTCTAATTTTGTTTTGATTATGTTTAAATTTTATTTAATGGTTCTTGTAATTGAAAAAAATATGTCAAAGATTTTTCTTCTCCTAGTTCTATGACCGTTATCCATAGTTGCATATCATGTTGGCTACCATATTCAGTATTGTGACTTTATTGACAGCAGCTCTAAATAGCGATGTAGTAGATTTATTGAACCATTGACTTTACATTTTTTGACCACGTGAATTGAATTGAATTGAATTTTATACATTGTCACTTATCTCCTAGTAGGATAATTAAAGAGTCATAATTTTTTAAAGTTCTTACAGCTCTTAGTTCCTCTTTGCTTATGTCACATAATAATAAACAATCAGAATGTCCACTCTCCATGGAAAATTTAGTACGCGCATCTTGTTCGCGCAGACGTTCCGCAATGTCAATCATAGACATACTACGCAATTATGTTAACATTTAAATTAAATCATTCCATAATCAGTTTAATAAAAAGTTGTTAAAAACAATGTTTGGCCACAGAAACACACTAGAAGGACATCAGTAACAAAAAATCCTCGTGGAATCTCCAAAGGTAAATGCAATAGACCATTAACTTGAGTAATTAATAAAAACTCCAACTGGGGGCATTTACCATGTCCCCCAGGAGCTGGTGAAATTTTGTCGACTTACATTACCTCTGATCTGTGCTGGAGTCTAGGGATAACGTTAGGGCTTGGTAGTGCTTGGTAGACCATTTTATTGTAGTCCACTACCCACTGTCTAATATATTGTTCAGTCTATTTCTTGCATTCATAATTTACGTCGACTTCAGTTGCTCTCAAACTTACATACTAATTATTATAGACAGGTTTGAGTGTGAGATCTGGATTATGCAATCTACATAAAAATATTCTACATAATTTCATATTTCATCAGTTGACGTCCTATAGTAGTGTCAGTTGGACCTTTGGTCAATGCTTAGTTTCATAGAATTTTAAAATGTTCAGATCACATATCCATGATTGTGACTGCCCATCCAAGCTGTCATATGTCACATGCCACCTCAACATTTCCGTTGACCGGGAGCCATTCTGTCTCCGGTTTCCATACATAATGTAGCTTATTTTTACAAATTTTAAAGTGCTTGTCCTTGTATAGTGTAGTGTGATGTTTAATCTTATGTTTATAACATTATATTCTTGTTAAATAGGTCACAATTGACGAAGTAAGTCTAAAACGTTAATCACATAACTTTTATCAACGATCAACTTCGATTTTTTATCGAATTTTATTAATTTTTTTAGTTAAAAAAAAAAACGTTTCTTGGCTTATTTCAGATGCCCCGAGATGCTCTGGGAAGTGAAAGTACTTGGGCAAGATTAAATTAATAAAATTGTGCTCGATATTTGCTTTTTATTTGATCAAAGTTCATTTATTCGAGCATTCAACCTTATATCAATCTATAATATATTAAGCTTATAAAATAATTATTTTGAATTATTTATACATATAAAATTTACAATAAAGAAAAATGGTTTAATATAAAGAGGTGTCGAAACCTGTTAGTTTATTTTAAACAAATTAAAACTAAAGTAATTGTAATAAATTGATGTGCTTACCAACTTTGCATATATCGAAGTAGACCTTTCCTAAAACAAAATTATTATTATTACACAAAAAACGTTTAAAATTAATAGAAAAGGAAATTTTTTGTGTGCAACTTCTTTGCATTTGTTGTAGCCTATGTGTTCATTAAAAAAACTTTTACATAGCTGCATGCAGATGATTAAACAAAAAATTAAATTGACCATGTACTACTCGCCAAATATAGCTTGAGACTTATTTTGCCACCTACGTAGTAAAAAATAAATGAGAACGCACTCGGAAGAAAAGAGATGCATAATGAGCTATATCTCCTCCTCTCAATTGTACCCTGTACAAGTTTACAAAGTGTGAGCTTAATTTGTAAATGAGCTAGGGAACAAGGAATGAGTACAAAGCTTACTGCCCAGGCAATACAATATGGCTTAGTAAAAAAAGCTGAAATCACTGTGTAGCGTTTTAAATTTGTTTTAACTATAAAATATTTATGTATAAAATTTTGTAGTACGCCCATGTCGAGAGGAAATTTTTTCGTTTATCTTTTGCAAAGGAATTTTTAAACGATCGATATATGGCGTTTTAAGTTCCTAGTTCCTAGAAAAACACTTTAAAAGTTAAAACACTTAAAAAGATCACTACACTTACCCCCCGGAGG
Source organism: Diabrotica balteata (assembly GCA_918026665.1). Taxonomy (NCBI): domain Eukaryota; kingdom Metazoa; phylum Arthropoda; class Insecta; order Coleoptera; family Chrysomelidae; genus Diabrotica; species Diabrotica balteata. The sequence continues at coordinate 103,426,766 of OU898283.1, read as the reverse complement.
GAAGTGTAGTGATCGTGATGTCTTGTATTGTCTGTCTCCAAAGATCTATGTTTCTGGCCATTTCTTTTAACTCATTTTTTTAACTTGTTAGAGATAATTACGTGCAAAATTCAAAAGTAAAACTACCAAGAATCGATTAAGGTTTAAGCATAGAAGAATTTTAAAAGTTCGTGATAAATCTAAAATTGCTGTAGAATCTGGATAACCTTAAAAAAGTCAGTGTTGATACGAATATTGTATTAAAGTTTCGTTTAAAGTGGTCGTAATTATAAATACAACAATAGGAGTGTTTGTTTAAGTAAACTTGATGGTGTACGTTACACAGATATTCGTTTGAAGTGACTTCCAAAGGAAATTCAAAGGAAAATCGATAGTTTGTAATCTTATTGCCATCGAAAAGCAAAGTTCGGTGATATATCTTCTTTGTTTACTTCTCAAAGAAAACCGTTCCTCAACAATCGACTTCAATGTATAAAGGAGGTATTAAAGTCACAAAAGGTTAATTTTATGCAGATAATATTGATTTCTTATTTAACATCGACTTAGTGTTAGTAAGAGTAAATGTGTAAAAGTTTTCGTAACAATTAGATAACTATTTTCCCGATAAAAAGGCAAAATCATTTATTTTAGTTATATATATATATATATATATATATATATATATATATATATATATATATATATATATATACAGTGTAGGAAAAATTTTATGGTCGGTATGGTAAAATTTAACAGGATATCTAACGCAGATATAAAATCATATTTTCAGCGAATAGACAAAGATAACAATCATATTTCCCCTTGGTCTCCCCTCCTCAAATATTTTTAACACCTATTGGCTATTAGTGAGACGAATAGTTCCGATCAGAGATATTTTACATATTCTCTGGTTCCGATCCTAATATACCTAAAAAACTAGAGGTGGGTCCTCCCGTTTTTTAAATTTTTATCGGAACCGTTTTTCGTAACTGTAACTAGTTGATTCAAATTAGCGAGTACACAAACATATTGGCTATTATCGTTTATGTGTATAAGTATTGAAGTGAAAGAACCTAACGAAGGATATATTTATTATAACTTGAAAAATAAATTAAACAATACAAATAGTACTTACATTTACATTAAATCGTACTTACATTTACATTACACGTTATTATTAAATCGCGAATCGTCTAAATTGACATTTAAAAACAAGTTTTTCTACTTTTCTTGTTAACCCTGTTCTTCTTTTATTTAAAATTAAACCAGATTTTAAACATGTGTTCACAAGGAAAAGATTTTGTTACAATTCTACAATATTTTATGAATATAGTGGCTAAGTTAGGATATACATGGCGATGGTTTTTCCACCACGGTAATGGACAGTTCCAATCTCCGTTCGAAATTTATTGTGGGTAATATATTATCAGACAAATACATGTCGACTTCTTGTATATCTCTCGATACAGTTGTATGTTTAGATGAGTCATGTCCAATTAATTCATCAAAAATACACAATGGACTTAAGTCATCTTTATCAGTTTCTTTTTCTTTCTTTCTCTAACACCAAAATTCAAAGGCGGCCAACTTATTCAGATGAACTTGTTTTCGTGTCCAAGCTTTCAGACCATAAAGAAGAGTAGAGAACACGTAACATCGAAGCATTCTCAGGCGTAGTTCTAACCTTATATCCCGACAACAAAGAAACTTTTTAAGTTTAATAAATGATGTACGTGCTATTTCAATACGTGTCTTAATTTCTTTGGTTTGGTCTACATCTGATGTTATCCATGTTCCTAAGTATTTATAGTTATTAACACTCTTAATTGCAGTATCTTCAATAGTCAATTGGATATTTGTGCAGATTTAGTCATGATCGTGCATTTAGTTTTCTTTAAATTTATCTTCAGTCCGTACTCATGACAGCGTTCATTAAGGCGTTGCATTAGGTTCTGTAAATCATTGTTGTTATCCGTAATTATTACTGTATCGTCTGCAAAACGTAAGTTATTCAAAACTTCTCCATTGATAGATATACCTTCTATTGAGTCTGAGAGCGCTTCTTAAAATACCGATCACTGTAGACATTGAAAAGTAGTGGGGACAGCACGCAACCCTGGCGGACTCCTCTCTGTATTTTGATATTTTCGGTGTACTGGCGTGTATTTCCGTTCCACATCGGTATTAAATAATACAGACTTAGACTTAGACCAAATCTAAATAAAAAACACTGGATTATTTGTTCTCAGCTTTTCCAAATTTTACGGCCGTTTAAAGAAATAACAAGTACAATGAGTGACCAAAAATACTTGGAGGGTAGTTCAGTGATTGTTATGGTACGCGGCCTGCAAGAATCTTGCAAGAAAATTTTAACAAACGGTAACCTTACATCCATAGTATCCGACGTAGTACAATTACTAATATCGGGTTTAGCAAAAATATTTAAAGGGATAGAACAGAGTGGCATATTGTCATTATGTACATTTATGGATTCACCATTTAAAGTGCAGGGTTTTTCTGATAAAAATGAAGATAAAAAAATAAAAGAAAAAGTTAAGAAGCTGGTTACTTCTATAATTAACGAACAAGAAGATTGTACTATTGAAAATCAACCAGTACAAGAAAAAGAAACCAATAAAGATGACTTCAATCCATGGTGTATATTTGATCAATTAATTGGAGATGGCTCATCTACACGTACATCTGTATCGAGAGTCCATTACAACGGTGGAAAAACCATCGCCATGTATATCCTAACTTAACCCCTATATTCATACAGTATTGTAAATGTGAACACATGTTCAAAATCTGGTTTAATTTGAAATGAAAAAAGAAGACGGTTAATAAGAAGTAGGTATAGTAGAAAAACTTATGTTTTTTAATGTCAATTTAGACTATTCGCGATTTAATAATAACGTGTAATGTAAATGTAAGTACGATTTACTATTTGTATTGTTTAGTTTATTTTTCAAGTTATAATAAATATATCATTAGTTTCTTTCACTTCAATAAATATACACATAAACGATAATAGCCATTATGTTTGTTTATGTAGGTACTCTCTTACTTGAAACTACTTTTAAACAATCATAGTTACTTGTTTACAAAAATTTAAATTTTTAAATTCATTCATTTTTTTTGGAATCCTGAGAAAACTAACAAATATTTTTGAAAAATTTAAATGCAGAATAAAAGATTAAATTATTACCGAGGGCCAAAAGTCCCTTAGAATAAACAAAAAGTTTTTTGAATGAGATATTTGAAATTAAAAATCACACTAATTTTTTTTTCGCCCTTATAACTTATTAAAATAAACATTATAGAAGTTTTCAGGGACTTTTGGCCCTCGGTAATAATGTATTGGTTCATACTGCGTTTAAATTTTTCAAGAATATTTATTAGTTTTATCAGGATTCGAAAAAAATGAATGCATTTAAAAAATATTAATGCGAACGCTCTTAACGATAAAATTACCACGACCCACCTCTACTACCCGTTACTCGGTTTTCTGACCAGACGGACGACGTTGCCAAATAAATTATTGTGTATGAATATTTTTTAATGTGGTGTTATTGTATGCAGTTTATTATTTCATATTGGGAATAAGGCACAATGTGATTTTAAAATAAGCTTATTTTGATGTTTAGATTTTTAATTCGGAAATCGTACTTAAAATACGAAACATTAATAAATTTTATTTATATAAAACGATTTCCAAAGTGGAAATCAAAATGTTATATTACACTTATTGTAAAGTAAACTTGTGGCATATTCCCAATAAAAAAAAACAGTAAGCTGCCATTTAAATCAATTTCGCCCAAATTGGATTATCTTAGAACATTGTTCAAATGCAAAAAAAAACAACAGGTCAAATAAATCCAATAAGTTTGGCAACGTTGAACTTCCCCTTTCCAGGCATACATGTTTGGCGATATAAAGGGCGGACCTAATATACCTCTCTCTTTCTAAACAGCTGTTTCTCACTCCATCTCACGTAAGGTCCATACCGACCATAAAATTTTTCCTACACTGTATATATATATTAGTATAATGGTAAGGTTAATTGGGTTAGCAGCTGAATAATGAAAGCCAAAGTGTGCTCTTTTCAACGATTTCGTTATATTTCGTTAAATTTCTTTAACATCTTCAGACGAATGTTGTGTGAGGTTGCAGGCAAAAGTGGTATTTGAAAGTTCCCTGTTGAAAAACTTTTTTGAAGATTTTTTTATAGCAAAAAAATAAGTTGTTTGTGTTATATGGTGGCTTGAAAACTCAAACAATACAAGTGCATTTTTGTTATTTTCCTCCAGTGTGATAGTACAATACAAATATTAAAAAACATTGAACATTTAAGAAACAAAACAGTTAAAACACAACTACATATCACATTGTCCAACATAGGACGAAATCGTTGAAAAGAGCACACTTTGGCTTTCATTATTCAGCTGCTAACCCAATTAACCTTACCATTATACTAATTAATAATTGGACAGCTGTGATCATTCTTCGTTTATATATATATATATATATATATATATATATATATTATATATATATATATATATATATATATATATATATATATATATTATATATATATATATATATATATATATATATATATATATATATATATATATATATATATATATATATATATACCTTCTAAACACCACTTCTAGTACAACCCTCTAATAACCAACACTACCCAAAGTAAAATACCGCAATACAAAGTTAATAACTTACTTAACAGAAGGTTGATGTAAGGCAGTCAGTGCTGTATGAACAGTCAATGAGATGGCCGAGAGATGGAAATAATCAAATAAAACTGGCAAATGGTAGTGCAGGCCTTCGATGGGCGACATGTTTAGTTGCAGTGTTCTTTGGGAGACCATCACCATGGAAACGGGCGATGTATCACTAAACCATAGTTCTAAAATGAGAGAGAATTCGGCCCGTTCCAGAGACTCTCTCAAATTGTTCCCGTCGACCAGGAGGTGGCATCTAAACAAATAAAAATAAGTTTAACAATAGACAAAGTACAATTTTTTTAAGTAGATTTGCAACGAAAAATAAACTGGAAGGATTTTGAAAGGAATTAACCTAGAAAAAAAATCATACTGACTGAGATATAAGAAAAACTAAGGGGAAACATTATTTTTAAGGGTGTAAACTAGCTCTTTTTCAAAAAACCAATAAAAGTGGAAAATGAAGATTGTAATAATTTATTTTAATATATTAATTTTTAGTTTTTGATCCTTTTTGACTTATTTCATCCCTTAAAGCATCATCTGTTAATATAGAAGCGGGAAAAATAATTTAATGAATTTTTATCACATTAATTATAATGAATTGGAATATTTTATCGTATTTGAATCAAAGATTTCATATCCCTAATTTTTAACCCTTATAATCATCCTTTACTACAAAAAAAAAAAATAAATGAAAAAATCGTTTAAGGCTGTTTTAGCAGTTAAAGCACACTGCGATGTGAAATGGGCGTATCACTTACTTTTCTACGCTGCTTACGCCAGACCATTTTTACTCAGTGGCGCCGGCCGACGGGTAGTTTAATGACAACAAATGCATTATTCTCCATTCACATTAGTTTTAACATGAACTAACTGACCGTCCGTACGTTCATTAGATTTGACGTCACGAAGGCGATAACGATAAAATAAGCGCCAATGATGAGTAACACATTTCACTATTAGATTTTACTATTTTTTAGCAATTTTCTTCAAAGTTGGAACACGCTTTTCTCGATTATTACTGGGCACAGAAAGGTGGAAAAATATCAACGATTACAGAAAAAAAAAAACTCTTTCAAGTGATGGGCGTAAAAGTTTGTTTATAATAGAACGTTAAACAGTATAATCCAATTTTTCAACAAAAGTTTCAAAAAAATAAAAAAGTAAAACCATCATTTTAAAGGCAACATAATTTAGAATAACGTGTCCAAATTTCAAGACATTTTGTCGTAAAGTAAAGGATAGATTACTTAAACAAATACAACAGAGATATTTGCAGTATTTTGGACAAATTGCTAGAAGAACAGGTGCGGTGGAAAAACTGATAGTCGAGGGTAGAGTTGAAGGAAAGAGACCTGACCTAGGGGAAGATCTCCAAGCCGTTGGGTAGATCAAACAAAAATATTAATTAAGCAAGGGTTACATGAATCTGAACAACTAGCCCATGGCAGGTAACAATTTAGAAAAACCGTGAAAAAACTAAAAAAAAGCCTGATGGCATCACCACATCCCAAAAGGGATTAGGACTGAGGAGGAGAAGGAGGACTTATATATGATGTATTAGGTTTTTAACAGTGATTTCAGATGTTACCGACCTGTGAGGCTCTGTGGTTATGAGAATCATCTCTTCTACTATATTTTGGTATCGTATATCCATGATCAGTAAGCAATTTTGTTTTGTATTGCGCAGCCATTATGATCGTAGTCGAAATCTCTCTAGGGATTTTTAACAAAGTGGTTTTTCTTTACCTTCTAGATTCTTATGCCTTTGACCAAATCACTGATTTCTTTGCCTTAGGCACTAGTTTCTCAGGACAAAAGAATATCCTGCCACCTACCAACTTATCCGCTGTCCGCTGAAGTCGTTGGTCGGTAAGAGGATTGCTTGTACCAACAATCATTCGGTCTCTATTTAAAAATGGATGTTGACCACCTTCTACCACGTGAAGGTGGAGATTTGATTTTTCTTTCATCGATATTAAGACCTTTCGAAATTTCCTAATTTATCTAAAGCTTTAGAAGACGAATTCAATAAAAATACTCACATTAAAAATTTTACTTCGTAACAATTAGTACAATTTGAAGGTTATATTTACCTGAATAACACTACATCCTTGAGTGTAACCTCTTCGTTTCGGTAGAGTATTTGAAATGGTCGGCAAGCGCCATAATTTCCCAAAACGATCGCTGTACCCAGTCCAGTCGTGACTTCTGGAGTGGTTACTTCGATTTCTACGTTCAATTTTGACGTGACTCGTAAAGCACAGCGGACTTGATACATTCTAAAAACATAGTAACGTAAAAAGTCAATGAAGAATATGCTCTTTAAAAAATAGAGAAAAAATATTTACGTACCCTCTTTGAAATAAGTCAACATTGTAAAATTTAAACAGCTCCACTGAAAATTCTATGGTGGACTGCAACTCACTCATAATATTGAACGGGCCAGTTTTGGTATTTGACTACATTCCTGAAAAAAAATATAATTATTAGAATAAAGTTAATAAAAATAGACAGTCATGAAAAAAAAGGGTAACTATAATCCGTTCACAAATTGTTGAGAGCACGAAATGTGCCTCAAAGTCATAAAACGGTCGTAAAATTTGTATCATCATAGGCCTTCCTGAGGTGTTTATTCATTAAAATTAATGCGTTTTACATTTATTTTCCTTTCCAAAGTGTTTATCAATATTTATAATGTTTTAATACTAATATATTTAGCAAAAAACAATTAAAACTCTCATGGCTAATGTTGGTTATTATATTATATTAATTTTCAATACTAATTTTCTCGTTTAATCACTTTACTAGAAAACCTGGAATTCATATCCGAAGGTACTATTCGTTGCAAGATAATTAAGATGGAATTCCCCAGATTTTTAATATTATAATGGGTATAAAGATGCCGGCTTTGGCAACGTGCCTCGTCTGTTCAGTTTATATTCGAAACTTAACTTGAAAGGGTGAAATTATTACGAACGAAAAACATTTTTTTGTTTAGTATGTTTTTGATCGCATGTAATTTACGGTTCGTTGGTGTTTTCGCGTCTACGGCAGTAATTAGCGTCTCGAATATTTCTTTTGCGAATTATATGCAGTGCGTGAGTGATTTTTCATTCCATATACCTACGAACTACGAACCATATTGTTGCGTACACCAGTAAGTCTGTCTATTCACCAAGAGAGAAGACTATTGTCCTGAATGTTCACGATGCTCTGGTTTCTCAGAATTCCACAAACACTGTTCGCAACATAGCCGAAAGTTGTACCAACATGACTGGCGTAGAGGAATCAACTATATATAGGTTCCTATCAGAAAGAAAAAAACACGGTTTGGCTAACTAAAACACAAAAGAACACTTAAAGAGAGGGAAAAAGCCTATTAAAATTGATGAATTTGCCAAAAATGGTATTTGAAGGAAAATTCATGGATTTTTTTTCAAAAAAGAAATATCAAACCGAAACAAAATTTTACAAGAAGTCAGAGACGACCCGGATTTGCCTCATATCGGACGAACTAAATTGTGGTAAGTTTTAAAAGAATTAAATTTCCGGTGGGAGAAATCAGACCGAAAATCATTTTTGATTGACCGGGTGGAGATAATATCCACTTAGGGTGGAGATAAGGCCAATCTTCTACCAGGATAAAACGTGGGTAAACTCAGGTCATACTCTAGATATTGGTCAGATAAAAATATATTAAGCTCCAGGCAAGCCTTTATGAGAGGTTGGTCTACTGGTATCTCCCCACCTTCTGGCAGTAAATTAATAATTTCTTACATTGTCAGAGAAAAAGGATTTGTTAAGCATGGCTTGTTGGAATTTCAGTCCAAAAGCACAAAAGACTATTAAAATAGATAAATTCAATTATAGTATTAGATAATGCACCTTATCATTCACCACTAGTAGAAATACTTCCAACGACTGCGTGAAAGAAACAGGATATTCTTGACTGGCTACGGAATAAGTATCTACCTTCCGAAGATGGAATGGTAAAAGCAGAACTTTTAATAATTGCCCGGCAACACAAATCTAAGTTCAAGAAATACGTAGTTAACAAAATGGCGGAAAGGCGAAACATCACAGTCCTTAAACTTCCACCCTACCACTGTGAAATAAATTTAATTGAACTCATTTGGGCACAAATGAAAAGTTATGTGTTACATAACATATTAAAATAAACGTTGTAGAAGTTTCCAGGGACTTTCTGCCCTCAGTAATAATGTAATCTCTCATTCTGCGTTTAAATTTTTCAAAAATATTTATTAGTTTTCTCCGGATTCGAAAATAATGGATACAAACACATTGAAAATTTTGCCAGGTGACATTTGGCGCCTTTCCCCTTAATTAAATAAATGTATCTTTTACAAATGGCAAGAAACTTTTTATTTTCAAATAAAATAAAAAAGTTTTATTAAAACAAAAATACAATTTACATAAGTACAATTTAAAAAATACATTTATTTAGTTCAAATAAATGTTTCAATCATATACTCTATGACACTGGTCGGTCATCTGTAACCAAAATACCTTCCTAATCGGATTATAAGGTTGACTGCTGTATTGTATTCCTTCAGATACAAGGTGGGTTAGTCGAAAACATCTTAAACCGTCAGTTTCAGGTTGGTTTTTACTATTATATCGTATTACCTATCCTCTCTGTATTTCAGTTCTCTAATTAGGGTTAAACTTGTAGTGAGCTATCGACAAATTGTGAACCGATTATAGGGTTGCATCGAAAATTGCATATTATTAGTTGCTAGCGGCGTTATCTAACTGCCCCACGAACTACCTGGGCCCATTAATCCCAAGTATCCTGCCCATCGCCGAGAAAGCTGGGGATTATGTCTTAATGACAGGATATTCCAAATTTGATTATATTTGAAAGTAAGAATATAAATATATTATGGTATAGTTTTGTCCGTTAGTGTTTAACTTTTAAATGACGATTCCAACGACTATGTTTAGTCAAAGGGGAGAACTTTTATTAATAAATAATGAATATAAATATTCAAAGGCCCAAGTCTCCAAAGATTGAAAAGTTAGATGGCGATGCATCAAAAAAGGCTGTCAACAAAAAGTTTACACAAAGGAAGATGATAAAAATTACGTTATTCTTGAAAAAGCATAATCATGCTCCAGATATCCACGTGGACCGGCAAATTTATAGTAATTCTACAAAGAGAAAAGCTGTAGAAGATATATGTGAAAGACTTTTAAACATTGTGCACAAGGAATTGAAGAAGAAAAATTTCAGCAATTTACCGCTGACGACGAAAGACATTTCTTGCATTAGAAAAAATATCTATGCTGCAAGACAAAAATCCACACCATCATTGCCCAAGTCACAAGGAGAAGTTCTACAAGTGTTAATGAACTTAAACTTAAAAACAAATACAGGTTAAAACTTATGTTTTTAAATGTCAATTTAGACAATTCGCGATTTAATAATAACGTGTAATGTAAATGTAAGTACGATTTACTATTTCATCATCATCATCATCATCAAGTAGCGCTACAACCCTGGGTGGGTCTTGGCTGACTGTACAACTTTTTTCCAATTTGTTCGCTCTTCCATCAACCTAGGGTCAAATGGAATGTTCTTTTTCCGGAGATCTGCTTGGATGTTATCTCTTCATCGCATTCTGGGACGTCCGAGTGGTTTTTTGCCAGTATGAATCTCCTCCCATACCAGTTTTACCAGTCTTTCGTTATGTAGTCTGTGCACGTGGCCTGCCCATCTTAGTCGCTGTGATTTAATTTCTTGTACAATATCGGCGTCGTTGTAGAGTGCTCTTAATTCGATATTGGTTCTGATCTTATACTGGTTTGCGGTGATGTCATGGTGAGGTCCGAAAATTTTTAAGTATTTTTCGTTCAAAGCGTCTAAGCTTTTCTTCGTTTGCTTTGGTCATGGTCCACGTTTCGCATCCGTATGTTATTACACTAACATTTGCTACGCGCATTGCATATTGCATACGCACTAACTGATTTACTATTTGTATTGTTTAATCTATTTTTCAAGTTATAATAAATATATCCTTGATTAGTTTCTTTCACTTAATATACACATAAACGATAATAGCCATTATGTTTGTTTATGTAGGTACTCTCTTACTTGAAACTACTGTTAAACAATCATAGTTACTTGTTTACGAAAATCAGTTCAGTTGCGTTAACAATAAAAACGTCAACAACCCACCTCTACTCGTTACCACCGTTCCTACTTTGATTCGGTGCTTTGACCACGCGAGACGAGACGTTGCCAAATAATTTTGTATGAAGCTTTTTTATTGTGGCGTCATATGCAGCTTATTGTTTTTATTGGGAATAAGGCACAATGTGATTTTAAAATAAGCTTATTTTGACGTTTAAATTTTTAATTCAGAAATCGTACTTAAAATACGAAACATTAATAAATTTTATTTATATAAAACGATTTCCGAAGTGGAAATCAAAATGTTATATCACACTTATTGTAAAGTAAAATTGTGGCATATTCCCAATAAAAAACAGTAAGCTGTCATTTAAATCCATTTAGCCCAAATTTGATTATCTTAGAACATTGTTCAAATGCTAAAAAGACAACAGGTCAAATAAAACCAATAAATTTGGCAACGTTGAACTTCCCCTTTTTTTATTATATCCACTCATGCATTTTCGGCGATATAAAGGGCGATACCTCTCTCTTTTTAAACAGGTGTTTTTCACGTAAGGTCCATGCCGACCATAAACTTTTACCTATACTGTATATATATATATATATATATATATATATATATATATATATATATATATATATATATATATATAAGAAAAAAGAAGTACTTGTGACTCGTTTGGAAAAAATATAAAACTGTTTTTGATGGGTTGGAGTTAATAAAACGGGCTATTTGTTGACTATTTTTTACTCGAGCTTTCAATTGTGATTACAATTTTTATCAAGAGCTTCTAAAAAATACAAAATATCTTACAAAGTTGAACTAGAAATAGAAAAATTTTTGTTAACTCACCAAATAAAATTAGTTTTTTATATAAAACTACTGCTTACATATTAATTATAAAAAATATTAATAAAAAAATGTCTTATTCTAATAAATGTTTCTCTGAAAAATTTTGATGAAGTTTCTTAAGAAAAAAATTGAATTTGTAAACAAAAATAGAATAGCTACAAACCAGCCTAAATGTCATAAATACTAACTTAAAAATTTTTATTTTTGACATATTGTCAAAAATAAAATTTGTTTAAAAAATTCTTCTTTGTTTAGTAACAAAAAAGAAGAAGATTTATTCACCATTGATAGATGCCCGAAAAAATGTAACAAATACATGGAAAATTCAAAATGTGATATTTTACTGACTGCATATATAAATTAAATAGAAATTATATAATTATAAATTTTGCTTAAATTTTGAATTTCTGACCTTTTGTTTAAATTATTATCACTTTTGCTAATACAAACCATTTCCAAAAAAGTTCTTTTAAATTTATTACTTTCATTACATAAAATTTTAATATTATCAAAATCCATAATATGGTCTTTGTCTATTACATGCTCTGCCAAAGCACAAGATGGTTTCTTAATTCTACAATCACTCTTGTGAGAAATAATGCGATTTGAGAAATTTCTTCCAGTCTCACCAATATACTCAGCTTCACACTGAGTACAAACAATGCTGTAGTGCCAAAACTAGATCATCTACATATCTTTTGATAAATGGAATGAAAAAAGTGCAATTATTGATACAATCACTAATAACATCATCCATGACATAGCTACTTAGAATGGGTGAAAGAGTAGATCCCATAGGGCTACCAAAAATTTGTTTATAAAAAACACCATTAAATATAAAAATATTAGAATCAAAAATTCTAATATTTTTATTAAACACTTCCTAAACACAAAATTCTTGAAACAGTCAACATTTTCAACAATCATAATCAACATATACAATTTACAGTTGAGGAAGAGGTAGATAATTCTCTACCATTCCTTGACATGAGAATTGTAAGAAATACAGACAATATGTTCAAAACTAGATGGTTCAGAAAACCCATATGTAGTAATAGATTTATAAGCTATTACTCTAATCATCCAAATAAGATGAAAATGAACCTTATAACAGGATTAAAGGAACGTGTTTTAAAACTTTCTCATCCAGACTATCTACAAGAAGATCTTCATTTGTTAAAAAATATTTTAATTGAAAACTCTTATCCTCCAGATATGCTACATAGGATGCTTTTTTCTAATTTATTAAATATAAATAACTTAACACCATTTTTTGCTAAATTTCAAAACACTGTATCCAACAATCAAAACATATATTATCATTCACTACCTTTTATACCATCATTAACTCCTAAATTAATACAAACATTAAAGGTTATTGACAATATAAAAATAGCAACAAAGAACATCAAAACTATTTCATCTTTATATTCCAAAACTAAATATCCTATAGACAAATTAGATCAAACAAATGTAGTCTACAGCATTGTTTGTACTCAGTGTGAAGCTGAGTATATTGGTGAGACTGGAAGAAATCTCTCAAATCGCATTATTTCTCACAAAAGTGATTGTAGAATTAAGAAACCATCTTGTGCTTTGGCAGAGCATGTAATAGACAAAGACCATATTATGGATTTTGATAATATTAAAATTTTATGTAATGAAAGTAATAAATTTAAAAGAACTTTTTTGGAAATGGTTTGTATTAGCAAAAGTGATAATAATTTAAACAAAAGGTCAGAAATTCAAAATTTAAGCAAAATTTATAATTATATAATTTCTATTTAATTTATATATGCAGTCAGTAAAATATCACATTTTGAATTTTCCATGTATTTGTTACATTTTTTCGGGCATCTATCAATGGTGAATAAATCTTCTTCTTTTTTGTTACTAAACACAGAAGAATTTTTTAAACAAATTTTATTTTTGACAATAAGTATGTCAAAAATAAAAATTTTTAAGTTAGTATTTATGACATTTAGGCTGGTTTGTAGCTATTCTATTTTTGTTTACAAATTCAATTTTTTTCTTAAGAAACTTCATCAAAATTTTTCAGAGAAACATTTATTAGAATAAGACATTTTTTTATTAATATTTTTTGTATTTAATATGTAAGCAGTAGTTTTATATAAAAAACTAATTTTATTTGGTGAGTTAACAAAAAATTTTTATTTCTAGTTCAACTTTGTAAGATATTTTGTATTTTTTAGAAGCTCTTGATAAAAATTGTAATCACAATTGAAGCTCGAGTAAAAAATAGTCAACAAATAGCCCGTTTTATTGACTCCAACCCATCAAAAACAGTTTTATATATATATATATATATATATATATATATATATATATATATATATATATATATATATATATAAATTTAAGGAATTAATATATTAATTAATGGAGGAAAGTTGTCTAATTGTCAACCTGTATATTCTCTTCAAAGAAGCATTAAATGGAAATATTGTGTCGTCGCCGACTTATTGGCATTTAAGAACTTTCGAAACCTCAACATCTGATGGAAAATGGCAGTATGCAAACAACGTACGCTCTCTTGATACGAGAGCGAATTGCAGTTGGAGTATTAGTGGCAACTTAGTTAGTTTTACTACTTAGAAGCTGGCGACATTGGAAAGATCAAAGGGCCAAACTGCAGCGAACTTAATTGGGACGTATCTAATTGTAATTAGGAGTTACCTAAACATATTGTTTCTTGAGTGTAGTTAGGCAAATTTGAGACGATAAATTTGTTATAAATAACTTAAAGTGACGTTGAAAAAATATTATGACAGCCAAGAAACAAAAAATTAAAGTAAAGTAAAAAAGTGGAACAGTAGGCGGCACTGTAGACTAGCGTGAAGCTTCATACTATGTTTTTTGTATTTTTAAAATTTAAATAATATTTTTAAAATTAAATAGGGGACAGTTGCCAATATTGTACCACTTAACATATTTTGAATTTTAATTTGAATAATATACGTTATATTAAACTGAACGATGTATTAGGATAAATAATTAACATTTACGCACATATAATAATTTTTGTAACTTGATATCATTGATTTAACTGTTAAAAAAACATGCTTTTCTGGTAGGTTGCAATTGGTACAATGTAGAAAACTAGTTGCCTTTATTGTACCATGGGTTCCCTTAATTGTACCCGTAGTAACCTATATACAATGATCAGTGTATAGTATAATAAATTTTATTGTATTTTTGTGTGTATCTTGTATAAGTGTGAATACTATTAATCATGTTTTGTTTAATAAAAATTTATTTTCCAATATTAGAAATTATTTACATACATAATATTTTTATTTACATTCAAAGCAGGAAAAAGTTTGGGTTCCAGTTTGGACTCCTGCACGAAGTTCGTGGCTCCATGAGCGGCATTTGGTACATTGGATCATGACTTCAAATCTTTTTTCCTCGCAAATTGAATACAACACACATCTCTATAACAACGTCAGGTTGATTTGAGCTTGACACGGCATTTAGAAGAACAGATTCTGTAGGATTTTCACATTTATTTTTTTCTGACAGCTTCTTTGTTCCTTTTAAGACTAATTATACCTTTTAGTTTTATTTTTGGAGCACTTACAGTTTCTTGGACGATTTCGGTTTGCCTTCCTTAATTTCAGTTTGATTTGGTTTTCCTGTTCCTGTGGTAACTGTAGCTGTTTACCTTATTCTAATTTATTTTTATAGGGACTTCCCGTCAAAACCATTGCCTTTTGTGTTGTTCCCTTCTTAAATTTTGGATGAGGCTTCTATATCGGGGCAATTGAATCTATTGAAATGTTAAGTCTTGGACTTCGCAAATTTTTTAGTAGACCTAGTGGGTGTAGTAGTCGTAGCTAAACTCTCTTTAGGACCAGGTAGTTAAGGCCAGATTATATCGTGCTCATGCTCCCGGATTTCACTGCTTTGATGGTCATTTAAATTTTCAGCCGCACAAAAGTCTCTCACATAAGCTCTCCCATAAGCTTCAGAAATCAAGCCAGCTACGTGAAGTTATGTAGCACATAATCCGGAGTTAAAACGAAGCCACTTTTCAACTGATTGAGTGTAGTATCCTTTTAAAGGTTTAAAGAATGATCTATCCAAAGGCTGCACGCGATGAGTCGTATGCCCAGGCAATTGTAGCATTATTACACCGTGCTCTCTAGCAAGTAAAATTGGTTCAATATTCTTGGAGTGCGTTGTATGTCTATCCAGTACCAAAAGAACTTTTCCTATTGTTGGGTTTACAGCATCAATAAAATGCTGAAGCCATTTTATAAAGAGATCACTGCTCATGTAGCCTGATTCTGATATCTCAATCATACTCCCTGTTGGAGCTCCTACCCTCAAATCATTGTTCATTCGCGTACGCTTAAATATAAGCATATGTAGTACGTAAATTCCTGAAGCACTCGCACAGCAAACAACTGTCGTGTTGACTCCACGTTCTCCACTGGACACTGACCCAACTTGCCTTTTACCTTTTTGTGCGAGAACCTTTTGACATTTGTTCTGCACAGTGCTGACACCCGTTTCGTCAACGTTAAATATGCGAGTTGCGTCAATATGATTCTCATCAACATATGTTGATGAGAAGTGTGTGATGACCCCATCCACGTGTCATCAATCTTGAAGCCGGTCCTATTCAATTTCTGAGCCGTTTCGATCACTTGATTAACGTATGATTCCATGGAATTGCAGTTTTCCAACCGTAAAGATATCAGCGTTCGAAGCAATCTTATTTTCCTCGAAAAACCTGAATCTTCGAATAATTTTTTCAGCGTATCCCATACATCTTTCGCCGTGCAAGCATCTTTACATGCAAATATAGGGATGGATCTAATGTCAATATTAACTTAGCTTTAGCTTTGGCAACAAGTGTTGTGTCTTCTTCAGTTCCCTGGATACACTCGGACAATCCTTCTAGAACGAAGACATTCTCAACCGCAAACGACCAGTCCTGGTAATTGTCCCTACCGGTTAAACGCGGTACACTTGTAAGATAGTTTACAGTCAGTTTCGATACTGTTAATCCACTAACTTTTTTCCGAATGAACACGTACCTACTACACTATTTGAATTGGCTTTCCATAACTGATTGACGTTTATATATTGTTTTAAATTTAAACCCATTTTCTTTATCCAATTTTGAAGAGTTTTTTCACAGCAGTTCATGTTCCGACCGTTTGTTTTTAATTTATTTTTTATTATTTCTTTTATATTGAATTTAAAGAAAAAAGAAGAACAGCCTGTAATATGCTCTGATACAATTTTATATTTCTCTCATAAAAGTTATCGCCTTTTTTCAATAAAACATCCTCCATAACCCACCACTATTTTAATATCCACGCAAAAAAAAAACAATTTTCATCGATGTTTTCCCAGTATAAACCTGACACTGTAAGCAATAACTTCCACCCTCATATATATTACCGTCCTAAATCCTCCTTGAAACCCTTCTAAGAGATGCTTTGGTATACCTTTCAGATTTAGCTGCAAGCGGAAAATTTTAGGGATACTCTTACAATCAATCAATATGGCTTTTCAATGTTGAAAGGATTTTGAACAATTTGCGGAGTATTGCTCGGATTATGTCAATAAAATGTAAATTAAGTAATATATAAGTTAACTGTAGATTTTTATAAAGGCTAAGATATTGCCAAGTTTACGATTTCACATCAAATTCATTTTTCATGAAAATTTCTTTTTTGAAATCAATTTTTTCTAGCAATCTTATAGTCTGGCCAATTAATTTCAGATATATTTTCCCCTCCATGCATATATTCCAAGACTCTTTATAGAGTATTTTATTAAAAATTGTCCATATAGTAATTGGAGAAACCTTAGCACAAAATACAAAGTTTTAACCTAAAATACTTAAATAAAGTATTCTTCTTTATTGAGATACAGCTTATTTCAAATCGAGTGGCGAGCCCTTCCACGAAATAATTAATCGCGCAGACAATAGAATATCTATGATCAGACCCAGGCAGTGGCATTGCATTATTAAACAAATTAAATTATTTGAAATTACAAAATTATTACTCACTAAAATAATAAATGGAGTTTGATTGTACACAGATTGTTTTATAGATACCAAACTTTGTGTTTGTTATAATACCATCTTTAATAATTGATACTCTATAAAGTTTGGTAAAAGTTAATTTCTAATTTAGTATCAGTAATCTTAAAACCATAATCATAAAGTCATTATTAATGACTGGATTAGCTTCTGCAGGCTATGTAAACAAACAAATTACGTATTGTTCTTTATTTTTAGATAGCTTGTAACTTTAATTGGGTTTAAGAAAAAAACCCGTTCAAATCCAGGATGCCACTATACCTGAAGAAAAAGCATTTGATCAGTGTATACTACCATACTCATGACATACGACTTCGAAACTTGGACACTAAAGAAAGTGAAACTCAAATTTACGCAAAGACCAATGGAGCGATGCATAGTAAGTATAATTTACAAAATTAAATCTTTTGGCTAAATGTCCTCTCCTCTGCCAAAATGGCAGAGGAGAGGACATTTAGCCAAAAGAACTGACAATAGATGGTCCACTAGAATTACACTGTGGTCTGGAAGAGGTGTCAAGAAACAGAAGACATCCAAATTTAAGATGGAACTATGACATAAGAAAATGCGCCATGTGCAACATGGCACAGAAAAGAGAATATTATGCAATCGTGGTTAGAAATGAAGAATGACTATGTAAGGGATCTTCTTCTTCTTTAAGTGACATCTCCGCGACGAAGGTTGGCAATCATCATGGCTACTCTGACCTTCGAGGCAGCTGTTCTGAACAATTGCTTTGAGCTGCAACCAAACCACTTTCTCAGGTTCTTCAACCAGGAAACGCGTCTTCTTCCTACGCTTTTCCTATCCTCTATTTTTCCTTGAATTATGAGTTTTAAGATGTTGAATCTTTCGCCTCTCATTACATATCAAATTTCCTTTCTTTTATTGTATTTCCCACTTCCCTCTCTCTGCCTATTCTCCTTAACACTTCTGCATTCGTGACTCTATCTACCCATGGAATCGATCTACCGGAATACAATAAAGTCGATTTATTGTATTCTGGTATAATGTTCATGATTCAGCTCCATAGTAGGGTACACTGTGTACATAGCATTTAATTAGCCTTATTCTGAGCGTCAATGTCAGATCTTTGCTGCATAAAATCTTTTTAATTTTCACAAAGTTGGCACGTGCTTTTTCAATTCTTACTCTTATCTCTGCAGTATAATCGTTATTTTCTGTGATTATCGTTCCCAAGTAAGTATATCTTTTTACTTTCTCAATCTGCTGGCCACCTACCGTTAATATTTCATTTGTATTGTTATTGTATTGTTCTTGATAGTTTTCATGAATTTGGTTTTTTTAATGTTAAGAGAGAGTCCGTATTCTCCACTATATCTTAATATTTGTTCATTATTCTTTCTAAGTCTTCCAAGTTGTCGGCTATTATGATTGTATCGTCGGCATGCCTAATATTGTTAATTAAACTTCTTGTTCTTGTTCTTTTTTGTTACTAAAGTATATTTAATAAAAAGTATTTTTAAACAAAATTTTATTTTTGGCAATATAATTGTCAAAAATAAAAATTTTAGGTTGACATTTATGATATTGAGGCTTAAATGTAATTGGTCACTATTGTGACTGCGCTATTCTAACTTATTTATAATTTCAATTGTTTTTGTGTTAAGAAACTTTTTCAAAATTATATTAAAATTTCAGAGAAACATTTATTGGATAAGAACATTTTTATATTAATATTTTTTGAAATATGTTAGCAGCATTTTTATTAACTAAACTAATTTTATTTTATATATATATATATATATATATATATATATATATATATATATATATATATATATAAACGAAGAACGAAGATATATATATATATATATATATATATATATATATAAAACCTAGAGCTAAGATTAATATTATTATGCCTTCCTCGGAAGCCCTGAGGAAGGCATCAGAGAGGATGCCGAAAGCTTGACAAAATGGACAACGACGCGGTTCAACCCGGAAGACTGGTGAGTTTGATATTAATTTTAGTAATAATATTAATCTTAGCTCTAGGTTTTATTGTACTAACCGCGGAAATCTTTCCGAACATTATATATATATATATATATATATATATAATATATATATATATATATATATATATATATATATATATATATATATATATTATGTATATATATTTATATATATTTATTTGTAGATAGAAAACTTTCAAACGTCTTTCGAAAGGTCTATGATAGTGTCCTAGACAACGGAAAGTAGATAACACTACATAATGAATGTAGATTTAACACCGTTAAATCTACGTTAAATGGAGCATAGAGCTTCAGTGAAAACGCGCCATCGGGTTCTTTTGCGCTAAGGCCTTCACCTCATTCCAAGACTTTCCTTGGCCTATTATCTCGTCCATGATGGATCTTCTCCAAGTCTGTACTGGGCGACCTCTTTTTTTTCCCTTGGGGATTCCACTCTAGGACACTAGAACTGGAACACTGGAACTATTTTTTTGGAGTGTGTGACCGATCCAACCCCACTTTCTGGACTTAATTTCATTTTGTACCCTCTTTTGTTCGGTCAGGTGTAACAGATCTTCGGTTCTGATGGTGTTAGGCCAGAATACACGGACAATTCTTCGTAGACATTTGTTAACAACGACTTGCAGTTTGTCTGTGAGGGTGTTTGTCACTTTCCTGGTTTCACATCCGTAGAGTACTACAGACATGACATTTGATCGGAATATTCGAATCTTTGTCCTTGTAGTATACTCGCCAGATCTCCAAACAGGGTTGAGCGTGCTGAAAGCTTGTTGGGCTTTTCGTATCCTCATACGAATATTTTGTACCTCCGTTTTCTGTTATGACACTTCCAAGATACGTAAAGTTTTCCACATTTTCAATCTGCATATTGTCGATTGTAAATAGAGTGTTGTTCCTTGCATTTATTTTCATGGACTTGGTTTTACTAATATTGATTTTCAAACCTATTTTTTGGCTTCAGTGGAAAGGGTTTCCAATTGGTAAGCCAGATCTTGAAACCTCTGCAATCCTGCGTATCACAAACTTTAATTAACTTTATATAGATTCTTCTTCTTCTTCCTCTTTATAAGCAATTCTGCTTGTTCATTGGTGGATTAATACCTCTGTGAAAGGTTGTCAGTCTATGTTTTGGGCGGTCGTCCGATATGTCCTCTGCCGATTGGTGACTTATCTCTTGCTTTTTTTTTCGATACAAATCTATCCCATTCTGCTAAGTGGCTATAAGTGGCCATTCTTTTTTTATTTTATGTCAATTTGTTTATACACTGTACGTTACATTTTCTTCTAACGTCTTCACTTTTTTTTATCTCTTAGCGTATTTCCTGTAATTCTTCTCAGTACTCTCATCTCTGCCATTTCCAGTAGCCTTTGTATTGTGGCTGTGTCGAGTCTTATTTCTGAGGCATACGTCATTATTGGTTTTACACTGGCTTTATAAATTCTTGAGTTCATCTCAGTATTAATGTGTCTGTTTCGCCATATAGCGTTATTAAGACATCCTGACAGTCTATTTCCTTTTTTACTTGATCTCTCACTTCTTTGTCCAGGTCTCCATAGCTGGACAGGGTAATTCCAAGGTATTTTATTTCCATTACTTGTTGAATACTGATGCCATCAATTTATATTTTACATCTAGTTGGTTTTTTGCTGATTACTATTGTTTTAGTTTTCTGAGATAAGATTGTCATATTAAATTATTTTGGTGTTATGTTATAGAATAGAATAGAAATATGCTTTATTGTCACTGAAAATTCCTTAGGTTCGTAAGTTTCTTAGTTTCTTCGTTAAGAAACTCTTCCACTGAATATGATCTTTCAGATAGATAGGTTTTTGTCATTTTACGGAACTTAAGAAAAGAAATTGGAGATTTAAGTTGCAAAGGGAGATGGTTGTATAATTGTTTTGCCAAATATAATATACATAGATTTCTTTACTAACTCAGTGGATGAGATTGGTAAATACACATCAAAGATTGAATTTCTAGCGGAGTAGTCATGATTACATCTTGATGGAAAAACATGCAGGTGTTTACGAATTAAGAAAACAGTTTCTAAAATATATAAAGAGGGAAGAGTATAAATCCCGTGATTTTTTAAGCAGCTTCTGCAATGTGTTATTGTACTGAGGCCAAAAAGATACCGTATTGCTCTTTTTTTTAATTTAAAAATAACATTCGATTGGGCAGCTGTACTAGAGCCCCAAAAAGGAAGAACATATCGAAGATGAAACTCGAACAAAGAAAAATATGTTATTTTGGAAGTTGCTAAATTGATTTTTTTCGAAACAGATCTTATTGTACAGCAGGCTGAGGCTAGTTTCTTAACAAATCGATATGAAGAGACCATTTAAGGTTGCTGTCTATAAAAATACCAAGAAATTTTACAGAATCAATGATACTTATCTGGCTATTATTAAGAAGCACGGGTTAAATAGCTCCTATATAGGACAATGCTACTGTCTTATTCACTTTAAAAGAGAGTCAATTAAAGTTGGACCAGAGTTTTATTTTAAGTAGATCAGAAGTTATAGTTGCATGACGAGTTGCAATATTAGAGTTCCTCCAGGTGATACTGGTATCATCAGCTAAAAGACCTCAAGATTGGAGCCAATTTAAAGAAATACTTAGAATTCCGTAGAAATTTAGTTTTTTTATCAAGATGTGATTTACACAATCAAAAGCTTTAGCATTGTCACAAAAAACAGTAGCAGTGTAAAGATTATTATTTAGTGCTTGGTAGACCTTATGTAGTACAGAAAACATAGCATCACTAGTACATTTATTAGATAAAAGCCGAACTGACTTTGTGATAAAATGTTGTTTTCAACGAGAAAGGACATAGGTCGGGCTTTTATAAGTCCCTCAATAATTTGGGATAGGACCGGTAGTAAGGCAATAGGTCTATAGTTGCACATATTCTATTTTTCTATGAAGCGGAACAATAATGGTTGTCTTTGGGCACTCTGGAAATACATTCTTTTCCAAGAGATCATTAATTAGTGAGACCAGGATTTCCAACACATTTTGTGGGAGATTTTAAGAAAAATTTTATGGATAGTCCATCAGTGCAGTACTACAAGAAGGTTTGCTTTTGATACTACTTATTGTTTTTATTTTGTACTTTTTTTAATTGGGCAGATATAAAATAGGATCTTGTTGTGGCAAAATAGTTGATGTTATATTTTTACTCACCTTAACGAAGTATTCATTTAGATTTCTAGGGTTTGGAAGAGAAAATGAAAGAGCTGTGTTAGTTTTATTTCGAAGATCGTCTATTATGGACCAAGTTTCTTTTGCAACATTTTTAGACATACCCAGATGATTTTGATAGTACATTTTTTTAGCTGTTTTTGATAAGTTTTAGATAGGTTCCTCTATACTTAAAGATATATTCAGTGACAAATGGTATGAAAACTTGGTAGTAAATTTCTTGATGTATAATAGTGATTGCATATTCTTGGCTGATATGTGAAAACCTTTTTTTGGTGTTTTGACTTAATTGCAATTGAAGGAAATGCCTTATTGAAAATACAGGCAAGCCTATCTAAAAAAATCACCGAAATTATAATCTACGTCCACAGAGGGAAAGTATCACCCCGAAGTCAAGCATAAATTTTGAAATTTACAAAAGTTCTGAGCGGAAAAAATTCTACTAAACGTTGGGTTTTCGAAGATGGTTTAATAAGAGTGTCAAATTTGGTAAATCCTTCTTCATGATTCAAAGCAAATTTGAGACAATATAATCAATTATGGTAGATGTTGTTTTAGTAATTCTTGTAGGAGAATTAACATGCATTGTGAAACCATACGATTCGAATATATTGCCAAAGGTTAATTGGGTAGCACAAGCAACAGCGTAATTAATATTCAAGTAACCGCATAGCATTTTTCTGCTTTTATTAGGCAGGGCGTCTAACAAATTTAGCAGGTTCTGAAAACATAATTCTGTGGATAAATGCAGAGAATGTATAGATTATGATCCTTGTTATAAGCCAATGAAAACTCAAAAAAGGCTTTATTTAACAAAAAGTCATATTTTGTTATAGAAGAAAAATCATTACTTGTAGAAACAATTAGGGTGCCACCATGAGCTGAACTTGGATGATCATACCTAGCAATTGTGGTATATTTTTCTACAAAAAAAGTCTCGTTGACTTCAAGCCAGTTCTTGGTAACCTAATTCCTCTAGAAACAAAAATAATTCATTTGTTTTATATCTTATAGAACGAACATTAATCAGAACCATGCTAAAGTTGTCATCACTAAAATAATTTGAGGTTTCTAGTCCCACAGAACACGTCGAATAATTTAAAAACTTCCTTTTGGAGAGATAACTGAATAGTAATTTCGGTGACTTTTCCTTGATTTTTGCAGGTGATTAAATATTTACGAAGTGAGGAAGGATCTAAAAGCAGCAAGATCAACTTCCACCTCAGTTGGACCAATTCCATAGTCAT
Organism: Diabrotica balteata; assembly: GCA_918026665.1. Classification (NCBI taxonomy): domain Eukaryota; kingdom Metazoa; phylum Arthropoda; class Insecta; order Coleoptera; family Chrysomelidae; genus Diabrotica; species Diabrotica balteata. The sequence goes on along the minus strand of OU898283.1, from coordinate 103,402,480 downwards.
CGTTTTCCAACAATTTTAGAAGGATTTTTGTAGATCTTCAGTTTTACTAGGAAGTCTTTCGCAAGCTAAAAAGTGTTTAACGCTTGTATTGGTGAATCATTCGGAACATACTGAAGCAGGCTGGTCGTGTATAAAAGTAAGATGCAGCTTAATAGCTTTCGAGATATCCGATATGTTAAATCTGTGGACCAGCCTTTGCAGATTATCTTCATCTTGGGCTGTTAATATTGCGTTGTCTGTGTAACAGAGTATTTTTACTTCTTTATTTCTCTTTCTGTATCTTCTTCATTTGTTAACGTTTTGATGAATTCATCCATGATTAAATTGAAGAGCATAGGGTTAAATGAGTCACGTATCTTATTCTGCTGCCTATTTCTACTGGTTCTGTATGTTATCCATCTATTCTGACTTCCATTTTGTTGATTTGGTAGATGTTTTCAATAGGTTTTATAATGGGAAATTCTATACAAAAGATTAATTATATCTTTGAGTTTTACTCTGTCAAATACTTTCTTTAAGTCAACTATACACAGAAATTTCGATGATCAAATAATTTTAGCAGAAGACAAAGACGGCATCGTCTACTACATAATTAAAAAGCTCGAAAAACAATATGGATGTTGGGGTGTGGAAACTAATTATGATAAAACGCAAAACATGATCATTGGAAAGATCGCAGAAGACCTGGATATAAATAAAAATCCAACAAAACAAACAAATTATTGTAAATACTTAAGGGTAACTTTAACAAATATAGAATTAGATAAAACGGATATAATAAATAAAATAAAGAAAGGAAACACAATAAATAATACGACAATTACATTCGTTTATTTTGAATGGCGATATTAAAAGCAAAAGTAAACACCATTTTTTTTAAAAGCTGCTCACTGTACGGCTCATAGACGTGGATGAAAGAAAGTAAAGAAAATAGCGAAAAGCTGCTCACTGTATGGCTTAGAGACGTGGTTGATGAATAAAAGGATGGAAAACAAAATAAATTCAATGGAAATAATATTTTGCAGAAAAAGATGCAGATTACCACTAATGAACAATATGAGAAATAAACCAATTACAGAACTAATGTAGGTGAAGAAGACACTAACTGACTAAATAGAAAAACGAAAAATTACTCTGGTATAGACATATGCGAAGGATGGATGAGATAAGAATATTGCTAAGAAATTGGAAATAGAAATCAAATAGACGGATAAAAGAGAACATCTAGATTACGGTGAAACGAACAACACAAAAAACAATGAAGTCATTATTTATTTATTATTTATAAAAGGCATTTTAAAAAAAGTTTTCCAACCAATTAAATTTTTTGCTAATTTGTTCTATATATTCTACCATGCGGTCCATATGTATGGAATAAATTAATTTTTAGCGTTATTATGTATTATGTGAAAAAACCTGAAACAGGTCGATTTTTATTCTTAAATTGACAATTATAGTATAAAAATATTATCCACCTCCAGCACCCCCTTTGAATTATAAGCACCACCTCGAAAATTTTAAATAACAAAGGGTGTCTTGTGACACCTTCTTAAAAAGAGATTTTAGTTCTCTGTTCAGCAATATACCGTTTTTTAAGTTTGGTGCAATCATAACTGAGAAAAGTGATTTTTAAGATGTAAAATTTTCATAATGTCTCTATCACAAAACTTTAGGTTAAATGACGATAATAATTTCACATAATATTTAGAAATAAATACCCTGGTCAACAAGTGTCGCAGTCTACAGTTAGCAAAATTAAAAGAAGTTTAAAAAGAAGACATGTAAAAAATATTAAAAACCAGGTAGAAATGTTTAATTTACTGATGAAAAAAAGTTAGATGTACTTCTAGAGATCGAGAAAAATCCACCATAAGGCAACTCGAGAACTTGCCGCCATCAATGATGTAAGTAAATAATGTATTTTGAGAGTTTTGCATAAGGAAAAATACCACCTTTACAAAGTTCAGTTGGTTCAGAAGTTAATGAAGATGATCCTGACAGAAGGCAAAGATTCTATGAAATGATGATGGACAGAATGAACGCAGATTTGCGGTTCATAAACAAAATAGTTTTTTCTGATGAAGCGACGTCTCATTTAAACGGACCGGTTTATACAACATACTACTACAATATACAATACTAAACACAACAATACCTAAAAACATAACAATATACTAAAAAAAGCTAACGTTTGTGCTGGTATTATTAATAATAAAATTATTGGTTCTTTTTTTGAGGGCATAGTTGATTGTGAGATTTATCTAGATTTTTTTATTAACTTTTTAGTGCATATATTACGAAGATTTTTTCCTGATGTTAATCATCCAAATGAGATAAATCGATATATTCACTAGTAAAAAGACGGAGCTTCACCGTATTTTGCACTTTTAGTTAGAAATTATTTAAACGAGCTTTCTCCCAATAGGTGGATTGGAAGACCGAAAGGTCGTAGAACGATCGAATGGCCATCTAGATCGCCGATTTGACTCCTCTCGATTACTTCTTATGAGGTTATTTAAAATCTGAAGTACATTTTAATAGACCAAACAGTATTGTTGATTTAAAAGTTAGGTTAACGGAAGAAATTAACAAAATAAGTGAATGGTGGTCATTTTGAACATTCAATTTAATTGTAAACTACATTGAAAAATACATTCCAAATGTTCTTCTTCTTCTTCAAGTTCCACTCCTATCGGAGATTGGAAATCATTCTGGCAATTATAATTTTATTGGTTACGCGCCTGAATAGTTCAATTGAACTGCATCCAAACCATTCACGGAGATTGCGTAGCCACGAGATTTTACGTCTTCCTACGCTTCTTCTACCTTTGATTTTACCCTGCATTATATTCCTTAATAGTTCGTATTTTTCACCTCTCATGATGTGCCCCAATTATTCCAATTTCCTGATTTTTATGGAAATTAAAACTTCGCATTATTTTTCTAGTTGTTCGAGAACTTGTTCGCTTGTTTTGCGATCCATCCATGATATTTTCAAAATACGTCGGTAACACCACATTTCGAATGCTTCTAGGTTTTTAATGTTGGATTTTTTAAGTCTCCAAGCTTCAACTCCATACAAAAGGGTGGAGAAAATATAACATCGAAGCATTCTTATCCGGAGCGATATATGGATATCGCGATTACAAAAAAGTTTTCTCATTCTATTAAAAGTTGACCGTGCAATTCAATGCGCATCTTATTTCTTTTGTCTGATCAGTATCTTCTGTGATCCATGCTCCAAGATATTTGTACGAAGATATTTGTCTAATTTCTGTATTATCTAGTACTAGCTTAACTTTGATGTTTTGTGCTTTTGTAAATACCATGAACTTGGTTTTCTTCAAATTAATTTTTAGTCCATAATCGTTGGAATATATATTTAGTTGTTCAGCAAGGTGTTGCAGTTCTTCTAGTGTTCCTGCCAGAAGGACGGTGTCGTCAGCATATCTTATGTTATTAAGTGGCTCACCGTTTATTATAAGGCCCTCACTGATCTCGGCAAGCGCTAATTCTGAGATGGCTTCACTATATGAATTGAATAACAAGGGTGATAAAATACACCCTTGGCGGACCCCACGGCGAATCTGGATATCCTCGGTCAGTTCGTTTTCAACTTTCACTTTTGCTGTTTGATACCAATAGAGGTTACAGATGATTCTAATGTCTCTACTGTGTATGTATTTATTTAATAAAATTTCTTTAAGTCGATTATGCTGCACTCTGTCAACTGGCTTCTCAAAATCAATAAAACAGACATATACTTCCTGATTAATATCTAAGCATCTCTGCGAAAGAACACTTACTGCAAACAGTGCATCTCGTGTTCCCAGTCCTTTCCTAAATCCCATTTGTGTATTACTTATGCCTTCATCTAATTTCTTATGTATTCTATTGTAAATTACTTTTAAAAACAATTTCAAGACATGACTCATTAAGGCTATGGTGCGATGTTCATTGCACTCCTTTGCATTGGCTTTTTTGGGAAGCAGTATGAATGTTGGTTGGAGCCATTCTTTAGGTATTATACCTGTTCTATATATGGTATTGAATAGATCCAAAAGAAGATCAAGAGATTCAGTATTCACAATTTTAAGTAATTCGATAGGAACTTCATCAGGCCCGGGAGATTTACCACCTTTAGCTTGTTTCATTGCATATTCAATTTCTTCTCGTATAATGTCAGGCCCAGTATCATCCTTAAAATCTTTTGGTGCTTCTGTTCTCTCTTTGTCTTCAAAAAGTTGTGCTATATATTGTGTCCATCTCTGTATTTTTTGGTTTATATCTGTTATAAGTGCACCACTTTCGTCTCTTAGTTGCCTAGTTTGAAGTGTTTTTCTTATTCTCATTAATTCTCTAATTCTAAATGTTATGTGACATTATTATCGTCATTCAACCTAAAGTTTTGTGATAGACATTATCAAAATTTTACATCCTAAAAAGCACTTTTCTCAGTTATGATTGCACCAAACTTAAAAAACTTTATATTGCTGAACAGAGGACTAAAATCCCTTTCTAACAAGGTGTCACACTACCCCCTATGTTATTTAAAATTTTCGAGGGGGTGCTTATATTTCAAACGGGGTGCTGGAGGGGGATAATATTTTTATACTGTAAATGGTCAATTTAACAATAAAAATCGATCTGTTTCAGCTTTTTTTCACATAGTACATAATAACGCTAAAAATGAATTTATTCCATACATATAGACCGCATGGTATATAAAAAAGAACGTTCTTAAAATATGCCAAAAAACAAAAGCATTAACCTGATTTAGAACGACTAATGACATCTTTTAATTATTTAAATTAAATATGTATTTGCGTGCTTGGTGTGCTGCATCACCCTGTACGTTAATCGTGCAATGATGTTCATAACGATCTAAATGAAATCCCTAGAGATTTAATCACTTAATTAAGTGTATAATTAGGCCAAGAGCGTTAAGATAAAAGCAGCCGATGAATGCTATAAAAACTATCCAGGTTATAGCGAAAAGTGGAAAAGGATTTAAAGATCGCTCGCCTCTGTCTGGTTCCTATAAATATAGAAGTCTACTAAAAATACACTTACCTATAAAAAGCGCATAAATAGTTTTTCTCTATTCAAGTCATTACACTCGTTTTTTCATTGTCCGATATTAAACTGGAAGCGCATCCTTTTTGTTAACACAATTCGCGTGACACAACCTTTAAACGAACGTAATTTATTAACTAAACACTATGGGAGACGTAAAGCCTAAAGATATAATTTCCTGCAGCTTTTAACCAGGCAACCAAGATTGCAACCGTGTCCTATTTCGCACGGCACAGTTAGGCGTTCACCCGCGAGAAAGCGAGGAATTGCGTCGCTTTGCGCACCGAATGTATGGTACAGGGGTGGTTTCGCCTCCCTCCGGCCAAAGCACTTGCGCGAGCTTTATATCAAATGGAATTCGATTGCTTTGTAACAAAATCTCAATCAGTCAGGTATAAAATGTGGGGAGAAATCAATTTTTGTAACCAAAACAACGAGTCGTGGGTGTGCTTTTATTCTAATACTCTGGAATTTATGCAGATATTTTTTTTAAATTAACTTTCCACAAATTTTGTACAAAATAATGCCATAGAAAATAAGCGTTAACGAAGGAGATTAAACAGGATGGCATTATTAGGAAAAATAATCAACACCCTTCATATTGTCTTATATATATATATATATATATATATATATATATATATATATATATATATATATATATATATATATATATATATATATATATATATAACAAGCGAGTCTTCTACAGCTGGCGCCGCTTTTCGCATCCTAATTTCCAGCGTTTTCTGTCGAAGCAATCTTTAGTTGTTAGATCTCTGGTGGTCATTGCATCGTCGACATCGTCTCTCCAGGGTCGTCTTGGTCTACCTCGTTTTCTTCTAGTTGGCGGAGTCCATTCTTCTATTTTTTTTGGCCATCTATTTTCAGGCATTCTCTGAAGGTGTCCATACCAGTTAAGTCTTTTGGCTTCGATTGTGTCTATTATGTCTAGATCGATTTTCATTTCTCTCCGAATATCTTCGTTTCTCACCCTATCAAGTCTAGTGAGCTGGCAACATCGTCTCCAGTAGTTCATTTCCATGGCCTTAATTTTTGATTGGTTTTTGGTTATTTACCAGAGTTCGGCGCCGTACAGCCCAATACTTTCTATTATTGTTTTATAAATTCTTCTTTTATTTTCTTTTGCTATTTTTTTATTCCATAATAGTCCGTGTAGCTGTCTGGTGGCTGATCTTGCTTGGCCAATCCTGGAATGTATTTCTTCGCTACTTCCTGCTTTTGATGTTATTTAGACTCCCAAGTATTTAAAATTGTCTGTTGGTTTTATAGTTCCCATTTCGATTTGTAGGCTTTCTGGTTTTTCTCCTACAACTAAATACTCAGTTTGTTGTATATTAATTGTGAGGCCCCATTTGGTGTACTCATATTCCAGTTTTCTAAGCATGTAGCCTACATCACTCTCGTCTTCAGCTAGAATAGCTTGGTCGTCAGCGAAGTGTATCGTGTATAATCTATCATCTCCGATTGGGATGCCCATATTGCAGCACTTTCTTCATTACAGTGAGAGTGCCTCATTTAGATATATTTTGAAGAGTGTAGGTGCTATGCAGCAGCCTTGCTTTAGACCCTTTATAATGGGAATTTCTCTAGTTAATCTATTTCCAGTTTTAATGTTTGCCGTCATATTTTTGTAGAGCTGTTGTACTGCTTGTATATTTTTTTGCTTATTCCTTGTTTTTCCATTTCTACCCAAAGCATTGAAAGTGGTACACTATCGTATGCCTTTGTCAGATCTATACAGACTATATGAGTTGAAAGCATGTGGGCTAATCTTTTCTCGATAACTTGCTTTAGAGAAAATATACTGTCCATAAAGGATCTGCCTGCATGAAAGCCATTTTGTTCTCCTACATCTGTCATCTCTTTTTCAATTTTATTTTTTATTATTTTTACATACAGTCTTGAGAGTGAATTTATGACACTTAGCCCTCTGTAGTTTGAACAATTCTTTCTATCTCCTTTTTTGTAGATGTTGTTAATATGTGCTTTTGTCTACTTCGGTGGTAAGCCGTGTCCATTAAAGAATAAGGTGAAGACATACGCCAGTAATTCCCGTAATACTTGTGGGCTATGTTTTAATAATTCATTTGGTATACCTTGTGGTCCACATGACCTCCGATTTTTTAGAGTTCGTATTGCATTCTCGACTTCCTGTATTGTTATTTTCATCGTCTTCACTGAATTCCAGTTCATATGTTGTTGTACTGATGTTCGTGAATTGAGGTCTTGTTTCAGTCAAAAGTTATGAGTAGTGTTCGATCCAAGATCGAACACTATTGTTTTTAATCAAATAATATTATCATTCAGCTTATAAATTTGTCCACGGCTGGATGTAAGCCTCCCTAAAAGCATTTTCTCTGGGTATCCACTCTATAATTGTTTTAGTCCACGTATTATTGCCCATTCTCGCAATATGTTCTCTCTATTTCCATTTTAGAGTGTTATTTTTTCCACAGCCTCTTGTACTTTCAATTTCTTCTTTGGATTTTTCGATTTAAGGTGAGCGGTTTACCCCTAAAAAAACGCTTAGAAACGGAATACACCGACTAAATTTTTTGCATTTCTACCGCACCAAACCTTTTGTATTCGATTCCATATATTTTTTCAAGTTTATATGTATTTTTTTTTTAATTTTTTCAAGTGGACCGGAAATTGTTATTAACAAATAACTTGTAACAAAAACAATTTTCCGAATCGCTTCGAGTAAAATTTGTTTAGACGTGTCTCATCGAAGTAAATACTTTTTCTCTCTTGGTACTTTTTGGAAGAATGCTTCTTTTTCGGGCTATTTCCAAATTTTTGGTAAAAAAAGTCCTTAATTTGTGATTTTTGAGAATTTTTTTCTAAAAAGCTGCTAAATGAATTACAATTCTACAAAAAGCTTTTTGATCTTTAAATCTTCACGTATAAGTAAGAATATTTATTAAAGATAAGTGAATTTTATCTTGTTAAAAACGTAGTTTTAAATTTAAACAAAGATTTATAAGCGCTGCCCGATGGTATCGCCGTGACCATACACGCTTATTATCATAAATACACTAATATACGGAGATAGATTGCTCGAAAAGCATACTTCGAAATATTTGGTTTCATGTTTTGCCTTCCAAATCTAAAAAAAAATCCCAAAAATCACTAATTAAGACATTTTTTAACATAAAATTGCAAATAACTCAAAAAGGAATCATTTGTAGAAAAATTAGCAAGATAGAAAAAGTATTTATTTCGATGAAATAAGCTAAAAAAATACATTTGAATTTATCAGTTTATGCTCTGCTTATAGTGTAAACCGCTCGCCTATTTGGGATATAATAAAAAAAAGTAAACCAAGTATACCTAAATTACTTCGGCCGCATAGCTGTAATGTGAGCGTAGCAAGTGAGTGGGGAGTTGGAATGAAGGGCTAAGTAGCATAGAAAAGATAATAATTATTCGAGATAATTATTATATATTCCAAATTAAATAAGGGATAATTAATACAGTTAACTTATACATTTAAATTATACAACGTATAACAATTTGACCTAGTTATTGCATTGTTTGATAATTGTTTAAACGTAGAAAAAGCACGTCAAACAGAAATTGTAATGCAATATAGGACCTACAATTCAGCGAAAACGCAACCTTGGACTACAACCGGTCAATGAGGACACCAGTTGATAAAAACCGAACTAAGGAGGCCAAGCAGTCAGTAATGAGTAGTCAGTAATAGCGAGTCAGTAGGAGTGATACGGCGGGAGCCGTGAAGGCATCAATTGCCTGCTCCGGGTACTCTCGACGCGGTAGCGTCGGGTACGACGCAGTCGGTAATTCTCCGGGGAGAGCTCAACACCCGGCATAGTATCTCGTGTAGTCCGGTTATTGTGGTAACTCGTAAGTTCGTAACACAGGAGAGACCCTTCAACTGACCGAGCTCCAGAGGACCGAAACGTGTTGTGGTTGAAAGCCTAAATACACATAAGGTAACAGATTTCTATATACTAACCTGAGTAATTATATTAGTATAACTGTCAACTCTTCACTAGCTTGCTTCTCGTCTCCCGACGCGCAGAATGACGTGTTAACGATTGTATTTGTAACTTCAGGGTAAATTCAATATATTGTAGACTCTAAATTGGTTTTTTTAATGTTCCCTTCGTCCGACTCATTAGAGACTAGGAGAATACAAGATTCTGCTTATGCATATCTCCGGCTTCAAAAGTAAGCCCATAACCTCTGCTCTTTACAGGACCTGAGACCTAGGAGTCCTTACCCCTATCCCGAAAATCCCTTATCTTCTCGTAAATCCACGAAGACGAGCCAGCCCTCCAGACTAGTGTGACCAGTATTCCTTGCAGCCGCTCGCAGGGTTAGCATCCTTTGAGGATCTATAAAGTATTACATTGGGTGACAGCGTTTTCCTTACCCTCACATAACTCCCCCATTTGTATTGCTTTACAGTGGTGACAGCGGCATTTCGCCACCGGTTATTACATAGCCAGAAGAACGGAGACTATGGAAATATTGGTAGTAAAAGGAAAGTTTGAAGGCCGAAGACCAAGAGGAAGACCACACGATGAGTAGATCAAATTCTTTGGTTGGAGAAAAAATTGAAGTCGCTAGAGTGTCCAGCGCCATGTCATGAGCTCAGGGAATTAGAAGAGGCTTTGAAATACGACCTATTAGAGATAGGCCCAACATTTATCGTTCCATCGCATGAATGCATTTTGTGAATTTTATCACCTTGTATATCAAAAACTAGTAAGCTTAGGGTAATAGTGAAAAATTGCCGTTTTTGGTTCATATTCATAAAAATATCAAAACCGGCATATATATGTTTCGTGGACCTTAAGAAGGCATTTGACCGGGTCAAATTAAAGGACATTATCCACTTATTGTACCTAGATACTCGTAGATACCTCTACGAATGATAAAAATGATCGAAAATATCTACCAAAATCACACAATAAAACTAAAAGAACTAACCGACCCTATTGAAGCTGGCAATAGGATAAGACAGGGATATTCCCTAAGTTTTCTATTGTTCAACCTGATAATGGATAAAATAATAAAAAAAGTAAGAACTAAAAAAGGATAATTGATGGATTCGACCGTTACTTGATGGAAATTCATTTTATGTAACAATAAAACACTGAAAACTTTGTTTTCAAACTTCCACAAAATTTATTTTAACTCTTATCACTACAGCTGTTTCGGCTGATTGCCTTTCTCAAGTGATCTATTTTTGGCTTGCGTCTACAATTTATAGTCTCTAATGAAAACAATTATACAATTTATAGTCTCTAATGCAAACTTCAAGAAGATGTAAAATTTCAGATGTAATTATTGGATTTGTACTATTTTGGTCTAAAAGGTTTTTTAGTAGAATAAAAGTTTCTGTAGGAGGGATACTGGGAAAAAGATTTTTTACGTCAAATGAAATTAATCTGGAGTTGTTAGGTAATTGAAAATGTTGTATTTTATTAACTAGTTCTATTGTATTTTTTATGGTAAATTTAGGTAAAAATTTAGTGTTCTAGAATAATCTCTAACAGTTTTTTTGAAAGTTTATATGACGGAGCTGTATAAAAAGAAACTACAGGTCTTATTGGGTGATCCGGTTTGTGTAGCTTAATGAAAGAGTATAATTTAGGAGGCTGTGGGTTCATGATATTGAGGTATTTCTGTTCTATTGGATTTACTATTGATTTTGAATTTTCTAACGCTAGCTTAATTTGTTTTTGATATTTTTCTGTCGGATCTTTGTGTAAAGTTTCAATATTTTGATTATTTAAGAATTCTATTGTTTTGTTATTATATTCTATTTTATCTACAGCAATAGTAGTGTTACCTTTGTCTGCTTTTGTATCGAAAAAAGTATAATCGCCAAATCTATTACAGATGTGTGTAGTGAAACTAAGAATTCCTGTTACAAAAAGAATAAAACAGCAATTTCAATTAAAAATAAATCAATAGAAAATATCATTGTGTTTACAAAAGCAAAAGGTAAATGTTTCTTAAGATTTTTATCTCCCACCTTTTCAGCGGAAAAGTTCATATCTTGCTTCCATTCATCTCTACTGGGTAGAATATGCTTAGGTACAAAATTTTCTCGAGACGTCTAAGACGATACAAAAACAATGGAACGACAACTTACTGGAGGAACAAGTAAAAACGGACAGAGTCATATGTACATAAAAAGAAGCAGAAGAAGAATTCCATTGTCATAAAAAAACATGCGCTAATAATTATTGTTTTAAATGCTACGGATGTAGATAACAGTCAATATGTTGGAATTACGTAAGAAAAGGTAAATAAAAAAATCTTTTAATGAAAGTTTTATTACAAAAATGGTGCATTGACGATCAAAATAAAAATACTTTTTAAAACTACTATTTCTATTTTTTGCGTTGGCACAATCTGTGATCGATTCGCAGATAAAATACATTTCTGCTAAACAGTTAATGTCATTCCAAGTGAAACCACTAGGCTGAGCCCAATGTCGAGCTTCAACGCAGTGCTCAGTTGTATTTTGAGAGTTTTGTCCGCTGGGTTCTCCGGGGTACCAATTCGAATATATCATGTTTTGTCCAGTAGATAGCCAGACCCACTGGTTGTCTCCGACTTGGTTTGAAGCTGATGTCCAGTAGTGACCGTATCCTAAACCTGAAAAAAAGATATTCTACATTGTGATTAACTTATAGTCCGGAGTTTTAAATATCCGTTTTTTTCTCAAAGTAGGCAAATTTAAAAGAATGCAAAGTCTATTGAACCATTAGTTTTATATGCTGTCATCAAAACCCTTTTTAAGCATAACACAGCAGAATACACTCCAAACTAGAACCAGATATTTATGCCGACTTCATAGACTACATCAAAGCATTTTATAGGAGTAAATATGATCAGTAAACAATTAAACTTTTTTCATTCTGGAAACGACGATCCAATTATTATAATGGTGCGAGATCCTAGAACAGTTCACTTGGTCGTTAACTTCGTACCACTTTCTTACAGGCCAATGATGATACAATTCAAGGCAGCAAGAAACAAGAAAGAATCTAAATATTATTTAAGTCTATGCTCCAACAGCTGATAAACGAGAACCAGGTATTAAATATTTCTAGGCGGAACTAAAACAATTGTTGTTCCAAACCAAAAATGATACAATTAATATCATGAATGTGTTGCTTGTGTGAGTCCATTTCAAATAGGTAAATAAATAATAAATAAGACTTACTCACAATCAATTTAATTTAACTATCAGACGACCGGTTTCGCTTTCTATAATATGCAAAGCATCTTCAGGTCTCGATACAAAGTTAAATAAATGCTGAAATGATAAAAACCCATATTAGGGTGTTGTCTAATAAAGATAAACAAATTAGATGTTGTAAATTACAATAATTATGCAAATATTACATGTCTGTGGTTTTATTTCAAAATGAGTAAGTTAAATAAAAAGGTATAAAAAGTTTTCAAAGTTTAAACAGACGAGGTAAGGCCCACAAATTATTATAAAATAGTCTATTAGATTGTAATAAATTAATAAATGAGCAAATAAATAAACATTACTTACATGCCGGTACTCTATTAATTTATGGATGGTAGAACATGGTTGAAACTACTAGGTATTGTTGAATGGAGAACTCAATTCTGCTATTGTAGTTGTTTGACAGTAAACGGGAAGTTCTTGAGGAGATAGATTTGATCCAATGAAGCAGAGATATGTGTGTGATTGTTTGTTAAGTGAAAGTGATGTTATATACCATTGTATTATTTAAAAGTTATTTATACTTATTCGAGAGATATATTTATGAATAGTCTTTTTGTACATTTTGTACATACTCAGTCAATTTGGACATTGGACTGAGTTAGTTATAATGTGGGATGTATTTCAATTATTCGTATTGTTACATTTAAATTTAATTAATTAAAGATTGTTAAAGTATGCCAATATTAAACACATCAATTTACTTTTGATATCTTAATTGAAAAAATTTATAGACATTCATTAATATCAGCATATTTCATAAAACTAGATAACTTAACTTGCAGTATTGAGAAACAGAAGAAGAACTGTCACATGCTAACCTACATCTGTCAAATTTACCACTTAAATCTAATAGATAACACATAAAAAACTCATTGTGCCCAAGACTGAGATGTAGTGCATAAAAGTCCTTCCCCTTTTAAATTTAATGTTTGTTTCGTCCCTTCAAAGTGTTTTCTGTTTTAGTGTGTTTTAAATTGTCCTTAATTGTTTTAATTCTAATATTTTATTTACTTGACTTTGCAATAATCTACTATTTTGCCAATAGAACTTTATCAAAGAAATTTGATAATTACAAGTTAAAAAATAATTGCACACCCACACAATTTATAAATCTAAACTTATTCATTGTCATAAAACTGTCACCTTTATAAAACAATTACTCAATAAGTAACACACATTTCATAAATATATCTCTATACTCTAGAATAAGTATAAATAACTTTTAAATAATACAATGGTATATAACATCACTTTCATTTAACAAACAATCACACACATATCTCTGCTTCATTGGATCAAATCTATCTCCTCAAGAACTTCCCGTTTACTGTCAAACAACTACAATAGCAGAATTGAGTTCTCCATTCAACAATACATAGTAGTTTCAACCATGTTCTACCATACATAAATTAATAGAGTACCGGCATGTAAGTTATGTTTATTTATTTGCTCATTTATTAATTTATTAGAATCTAATAGACTATTTTATAACAATTTGTGGGCCTTACCTTGTCTGTTTAAACTTTTATAACTTTTTATACCTTTTTATTCAATTTACTTATTTTGAAATAAAACCAAAGACATGTAATATTGGCATAATTATTGTAATTTACAACATCTAATTTGTTTATCTCTATTAGACAACACCCTAATATGGGTTTTTATCATTTCAGAATTTATTTAACTTTGTATCGAGACCTGAAGATGCTTTGTATATTGTAGAAAGCGAAACCGGTCGTCTGATAGTTAAATTAAATTGATTGTGAGTAAGTCTAATTTATTATTTCTTTACCTATTTGATACAATTAATATTATATTAGTGGACTTCAATGCAAAATCAGGCAAGTGAGGATACATCAACTTAATTCCGGCAAGAGGAGAAAATGTTAATCTCTACCACATGATTTAAACTATCTTTAAGGCATAAAAATAGACAGAAACAGCACTCGTAGTGTAAAAATCCTGGTACAGACATGGAATCAGATCACAATATTGTAGTAGCATAAATATATGGCTGAAAAAACTTAATAAGAAAGTTATAAGAAAATAAAACTCGGAAGTTCTAACCGACGCGACAAAACAAACACTTTCTGGCAAAATCAATGAAGAACTTAGTAAAGCCCAACAAAGTACAGACACCGAACCTACAGTAATTGAAACAAACTTACAATACCCCTGGAATTTGCTTAAAAGTACAATTCCCCCACCCCCCCCCACACCCTCAATGTATTCAACAATAGTAGATAAAGACACTAAAACACTCTTTTGATACACAAGACATACAAGAAGTATAGGACAACCTATATTTCAGATCTTTTTCGCGATAACGATACCCCCTTTCATAGCCAAAATCAGACAAGTACGAGGTTATTATTACCAACCTGTACGCGTCCATTGCTGAACATAAGTCTCCCTCAGCTCTTTCCATCTATCTCTGTCTTGTGCGGCGTGTATATTTTTTCGATAGCGTCCGTTGCTTTGTTCTACGACGTATTTCTTCGTTTCAAAAGGACTAAGTGGTTGCTTTATTGTGTTGATAATAATTTATGAGTTATGCCAATGAATTTTTTCTTATATTTACAATCATATACATTTCATTTTTGTGACTTTAATTAATTAACTAGCTAATTCTATATTTCCTACATAATCATGTAATAAACCCCACTAAAACGAAATATTTTATGAGGGACCACACTGCCTTCTAACAACTAGTTCGAAAGCTTCTTAGATACCTTAGAATACAACATATAACTCTGCCTGTATTGGTGTGGGGTGAATTGAGTAGCTCTATAACCGATGCAGCCGGTCTCAAGCCCGGATAAAAGAGGAGGGATAGAGAAGTAACACATCTAAAAAAAAAACATGGTTTAACTGGCCTGGTTGATAACACCCTATAAGGGCTCCTTGTCTAGGATTACCGACGAAGAGTAGATGATGCTCTTAAGCTGCAGTGAAAGCAAATTGTCTAGGAGAAGAAAAACTCCAAAATTAAACTCTGGCCCTTCAAGTCAGGGGTTGAGGTATCAGACAATCAATCATTTATTAAAAGCTAAGATCGCATTTGAAGTAAATAAACATAAAGAAGAAAAAGAAAGAAATGAAAGGAAGAAAGTAATGCAGAAGAGGTATAGATACAGCATAATTAGATTAGAACAAGCAAGCGTGAGAGATACAGAAATAGATTAAATCAAAAGTTAGAAAATAAACAATTTAATAATAATGAAGAACATTACATTCACATAAAAAGGTGTCTCCAGGAAGCAGCAACAGAAGCCATTGGATACCAATTTCAACATAAAAAAACTTCCATATTAGTTTGACGAAGAAATAGAACAAGAAATAAAAAAGAAAAGAGACCAATATCAAAACTTCTTAAATAGAAAGAATATAACGAATAAAATAATCTACAAGGAGTCTCAAGCTAAAGTACGAAAAATGATATGTCGGAAGAAAAATAAAGCATGGCAACAAAAGTGTAACGTGATAAATTCACATCTAGGAGGACGAAGAAGCACAGAAAGTTGGAGAGTTTTAAAATCATTACGACAAGATAAGTAGAGAGACATAGTGTCAACAATAACAATGAATGAGTGGGACTAATATTTTGAGAAACTCCTAAGGCAAGATACACCACAATTTAAAGACAGCACCGAAACACAAAATATAAATATTTTAACTTCGCCCATACGATTAACAACGAAAGAAGTGGAAGATGTATGTAGATCTCTAAAAAATAAAAAAGCACTGAGTCCAGGTAACATCCCTGTAGAGTTAATTAAACACGGTACAACCAAACTATATACAAGTTTACCCAAACTGTTCCAAAACTGCATTAATGGAATGACAACCCCAGAGGAGTAGAAGACATCATTCATATCCACTATACACAAAAAAGGCAGAAGGGATGAATGAGACAATTACAGAGGCATTGCCGTGATAAACTCGGTCAGTAGAATATACGGAAAAGTAATTAAAAACAGAATAGAAAGCGAATATAAAGACTTAGAGGCTGAATAACAGGCAGGTAGATCTTCTGTTGACCATTTGTTTTGCATTACACAGATTATTGAAAAGAAAATAGTCATTAATCAAGAAGTACATTTATTGTATGTAGACCTAAAAAAGACTTATAATAGCGTACCACATTATAAATTATGGGAAGCGTTAGAAAAAACAAACATAGGCATGAATTTAATAAATGCGACGAAGGAACTGTACGCTGACGCTAACTCAAAGGTAAAGGTTGGAAATAATCTGTCACGTGGATTCCAAATGAATAAAGGCCTTAAGCAGGGCAGCTGTCTTTCTCCGAAATTATTTAAAATTTATCTAGAACAGACTCAAAACTGTGGAAGCGCAAATGTAGAAATATGGGAATGCCGATTAATAACAATAGCATATACACTTTGTCATTTGCAGATGATCAACTAGTGATAGCACAAGATTATGAAGATATTGAGTGTATGACTCGAAAATTAATCGAGGAGTATAAAAAATGGGGACTTGAAATCAATATCCAAAAAACCGAGTATATGTGTATCGGCGGGAAACAACAGGATCTCATATTGGAAGATGAAGAAGTTATCAAACATTGCAACACATGTAAATATTTAGGTATGATCATCACAAAAGGAGGCAACGTAGACGACACAATTGAGGAGAAAAACAACCAAACAAGAAAAGCAATTTCCCTTCTCAATAGTATCCTTTGGGATCAATCAATCTCTAATAATAACGATCACAAGATATATAATACAATCATTAAAAATATAATTACCTTCAGTAGTGAAGTTTGGCAAATAAAGGAAAGATACAAAAGAAAACTTGAAGCAACGGAAATGGATTTCTGGAGACGTTCAGCTGGAAAATTTGGACTAGAAAGAATAACGAACAACAGAATAAGAGAAATTATGAAAGTAAAACATACAAATGTAGACGATATTGGTACCCAACAACTCAGATGGTACGGTCATGTACAGAGAATGTCTGAAAACGTCTCCCAAAACAAGTCTTAATGTAGACCCCTCACGGTAGAAAAAAAAGAGAAAGGCCCCACCTTAAGACAGAGACATAGAAGAAGACTTATGGATGAATCAAGAGAAATGGCAACTGGGTATCGGAAGATGTAGGAGAACGTTTTAAACCGATCTATATATATATATATATATATATATATATATATAATATATATATATAATATATATATATATATATATATATATAGAATATAAAATATTTGACATATATATCTTACCATTGTCATTAATAAATTTTCCAATTCGATCGTTTTCTAGTTGACTATTTATACTTAATAAATGCATTCCTTGTTGTCGGCAAAACTGTAACGCCTTGTAGAAATTAGCCTAGAAATAAAGACATTTTAGTTTTTTTTGTAATTTTGGTAAATTATTGATATAAATATTGACCCATTCCTAAAACAGTCTAGAAGTTCTGTGATTGGACTAAGTGAGAAAATAAAACGCAGAGTTTCGTTAAAATGAGCTACTCAGCCAAAATATAGGTCTTGCTGGTTGAGATTAAAAACTAGCCTGTCCTTCGGCCGAAAGATAAACTGCTTTTACGCATTTAGTAATTGCATGTGTGTAGTGATCTTTCCGTCGAGGGACCAATGAAATTAAAGATAATAATCTTTGTTTTAGTTGGCCAGAGTGACAATATTTGTTCTGATTGGTGCAATGTAACTACAACATGTCATATTAACAATTATTTTAAAAATAATGTGCACCGGACGCTACAGCTACATCTTTTGGTAGAAATTCAAAACCAATGTGCAAGAGATTACTATAGTCGGAATTCAATAGGATAGTCAGGTCACCGCTTAGAAATGATAGACACTCGAGGGATCCGAGATGAGAGACGCGTGTAGTTCAATGGTGGCGTGTATATTTTTAAAATCAGTGAAATAATAGGGAACTTGCACATAAAAATATTTTTGCGTCAACGGTCAAATTGTTAATTTATGTTAAATATATTTTGTTAACATGTTAAAAAATATTACGTCTTAACAATTAATTGTGTAAGCCAGATGTACCTACACATAATATTTTCATCCGTTATATTATTTTTAGTTTAAGAAATATGTACATGTTTATTTAACAACATCTCAAATGCTAAATTATACTTACTTACTTAAGCCGTCCTCTTGTACCTTACGGTGTCGAGGGGTTAAATTATATTATATTTTAAATCAAAAACTGTCTTCCCTTATAATAACGAAATGTTACGAATATACTTCTGGTTTGTAATAATTTGTAATAAACAAAACCTATCATTTATAAATATCTTAAATTCATAACAAACAGAAAGAAAATAACTTAAAAATATAAACGAAACTTTTATTATTATTTAATAAACGTAAAAATAACTAATAACTATTGTATCGCCTTGCATTTTCCAAATAGAATATCTTCCACTGATTTTTATAAAATTTTCCACCATAAAGACATCAAACTGTAGATGAATTGTCAGATTAACCTTTTGAAAAATCCTCGTTAGTCATAATATGCGTTTTAAACTAAACACGACGTAGCAGTCAAATTGAACAATTTCCAAGAACACAAATATAATACCTGGGAATTTCCAATTAAATACAATT
The DNA here is from genome assembly GCA_918026665.1 of Diabrotica balteata. Taxonomy (NCBI): domain Eukaryota; kingdom Metazoa; phylum Arthropoda; class Insecta; order Coleoptera; family Chrysomelidae; genus Diabrotica; species Diabrotica balteata. The sequence goes on along the minus strand of OU898283.1, from coordinate 103,383,515 downwards.
AAAATGGAAATAATAGAATTCCCGAAACAACCTTGTTTTTCCTTTTCAAATTTTATTTACAATTTCTACATGAGAGTTTTAAGTAAATGTATATATATATATATTATATATATATATATATATATATATATATATATATATATTATATATATATATAGCGAGTGATTGCAACTTCGTATCTATCGTATCCATTATTGTGTTCTTTACTTTCATTCTCTCTCGTATGTTTTCATTTCTTATGTGGTCAAACAAAGTTAACCCGTAACATCTTCTCCAGTACATCATTTCCGTTGAGAGGAGTTTTTGTGACATATTCTTGTTAAAGACCCACACTTCTGACCCATACGTCAGCACCGGCTGAATCATAGCCTGATATATATTTTTCTTTGTTTTCTTAGTTAAAGTTTTATTCCACAGGATCGGATGTAATGCTTTTATTATGTTTTTTCCTTTTCCTATTTTTCTTGTTATATCTTTGTCGTCTCTCCGTCTTCGCTTAGTGTAACTCCGAGATATTCGTACTGATCAACGTTTTTTAATTAATCCGCTTTCTGTTTCCATGTCTTGACCGATGCCTCCTATATTCATGTATTGTGTCTTTTCGGTATTAACCTCTAATCCCCATTTTTTGGGGATTTTGGGTAGAATGTACATTATTTTTTTTTTAATAAAATTCATATTCAAATATAAATACCAACTGCTTTACAGAAAATAATAATTCTAGACCCAGCAACCTAATGTAAACTGCAATTGTGAAAAACAAACTTGCCATAATAATAATAATAAAGTTATTAGCTACATAGAAGACTAACTCCATACGCAGAGGAAATAATAGATGACTATCGAAGTGGATTCAGACCGAGAAGGTCGACCATAGACCAGATCTTCGTCCTACGCCAAGTGTTGGAAAAAATTGGGAATTCAATCGCGACGTACACCAAATATTCGTGGACTTTAAATAAGCCTACGATTCTGTTAGCAGAGAGGCATTGTGGAAGACCATGGTAGAATTGGGAGTACCTGGAAAGCTGGTACGATTGGCACAGGTGAGCACGGAGAACGCTTCCGCACGGATCAGAATTGGCAACTCCACGTCGGAGGAATTCCACATTGACACCAAGGAGATCCTCTCGCTCCCCTGCTGTTTAACTTCGCACTGGAACATGCAGTAAGGAAAGCTCAGCCACAATTGACAAACGGATTTGCCGCACAATGATCAAAAATACTATTGACCTTTGCGGATGATGTGGACACAATAGCACAATCCACCAAAGCTGCAAAAGAAGTTTTTACCCTATTCGAGACCGGAGCCAAGGAAATTGGTTTTAAGGTAAACGAGGATAAGACCAATTACATCTTTCCAGTACAGTGCCAGTTTCAGCTTCCAATAAAGCTTTCCGTTGATATGCAGGTAGATACCTATTAGCCAGTTGTTCAAAAGTTTAAGTTAACATGTGTGAACTGAGGTAACATTTACGTTATTAATTTTTAAAGTAAAAATAGACATTTTCTTTTAAAAAGACAAAATTTGCTTTCTTTTATAAATTATTTTTTAAAAAAATATTTGTAATTAAAATAAATATTATGTTAGGGCGTGGTTTAAACTGTCATGTCATAATTTTATCCTGTTTTAAAAATGTTTGTTTTGACGTATGACAGTTTGATTTTTAATCTGTTGTAAAAGATATTTTGATTTATAGTAAAGATTAAATTTTATTTTTCACAAAAGGATATCCATAAAATTTTAATCTAATTTGGCCACGTTATTTAGTAGGAACCATTTTCGAAGGTTTTTGTAACCTCTATGTAAACAGATAACATGTAAGTTTCTTTATTTGTATTTGACAACTATTTTTATATAGTATGCCTTTTGTATAAGCAGTATTTTTTAAAAAACTGTTTGTTTGAGACAATAAAAACGTTAGATTTGTTTCTCTAACCTATTTTTTTATTTTTATTTAGAAAAATCTCCTAAACCCTTTTTATGTATTTTAGGTATTAGGGAAGAAGATTTTTTTTCTTTCGGTAAACTAGGATCCTTCAAGTGGCGCCTTATATTAAATTCCTTGAGGTGTTCCCAGTCTATTATTGATTTGTTTGTTTTATCAATTGCCCAGGAGATTTATGTAAGTATCCCTTTGTTTTCATCTTAGTAGATACCCCAATCCAACCCCCATATTTCAACTTATCCACGACCCAGCTCTCCAACAACCAACTGAGTGTCGTTCGCACAAGTAGCGATTATTTTGCTTGCCCTATCTCCACCCCCTTAGTTTCTTCCTCCAATCTTCTACCCCTCATGTTCTTACCCTGAGGTAAGCAAAATAAAATCGTTACAGTAGTAGCAGAAGTAGAATTTTATATGGGTGCATATGGGTGTATATGAGTGCCAAAATTCTCCTTCTTCATTCATATAAATGCATTAAATATATGTCAATTTATTCCTGTTTCTCAACCTTTATTTATTTTTTGTAGTGCAGTGTATTCTTAGTTAGTTCACGCTTAGATAAACGCACTGTATATATTTTTATATTAACAAATTAAGTCTCCTAAAAGGATTTTAAATGAAAAAAGATTTCACATGGGTAATATAAAACTTATCAGGTAAAATCCACTTTAAATCCAAGGCAAAAAAACTTTATATTCCTCGTCAATCAATAGTGACCTTTTCTTTTCATTAAGTCGATGCATTTGAAGCGACCGTGAGGCAAAATTACGTATTTTGGAGTAAAAACAAAGGGCACAACCTTTGGAAAAGCTTCAATATTTACGTAAATAGTAGAGATTGCGGTTTGGGCAAGATAGAAAGCTTTCTCTTGTAGTAAAAAGTTACATTTGTGAGAGCACAAATAGAATACGTACAAGGAACGTTAAAAGTCTCTTTGTATCAGGTAAAATCAGTAATTTGATTTATGAGATTTAAGATTTAAGAATTAATATGACTGGCATAAGGGAGCTAAGATAGTTTGAATCGAAAACATGGTGACCGGAATGAAGGCAAATTGTACTACTCTGAGTGAGTTGAAGAAGACACAAAAGTTTTAAGATACAAAATATGTTATACCGGTCACCGACCTGATAAATAGTAGACCATTTACTGTCAATATTATCCAGGTATACGCCTCCACTGCAGAAAATAAATATGACAATGAAATCGAAAATTTCATCATTCGATGCCTATTTTGCATTTAATTTTCAAAACCTCCTCATTACAATATAAATCCGGACACACGTGATCCGCCTCATAGTAAGTGGCGTCACATGATACCAACACAAAGTATTTAAGTCGTAGGTCTGTTCGTTCTTAGAATCTTTTAGCTAAGTACACTTGAATTACAGCCACAATACATATTTTATTATGTATGAGTAGAAATAATAATGAAAATCTGGCTAGTGGAAGTTATAGAACAACTCAAAATGAACAACTAGTCTTATCAGAACAGCCAACGAGTAAGCACGTTAAATTCTAATTATTCGTTTATCTGCGTTTCCAAGGGTTCTTCTTCTTCAAGTGCCCTGTCCGTTGCGAAAGTTGGCTATTAACATGGCAATTTTGATCTTGTTTGCGGCGCTTCTGAATAGTTCGACCGATGTGAGCCTGAACCACTTCCGCAGATTTTGGAGCCACAAGTGTATTCTCATGCCTGGCCCTCGCTTACTGTCTATTTTTCCCTGGACAATCAATTGTAGCAGACGGTACTTATCGTGTCTCAATATGTGGCCTAAATATTCAAGCTTTCTTTGTTTATATGTATTTTCTTGTTATTCACGATTTCTTTCTCCTTTCCGATTCTTTGGAGTACCTATATGTTGGTGACATGTTCGATCCAGGATATACGAAGAATGCGTCGGTACACCCACATTTCGAATGCTTCTAGTTTTCTCGTTAGCGTCTCCGTCAGCGTCCAGGCCTCCACGCCATACAGCAAGATCGGAAAAATGTAGCATTTAACTATACGTAGTTTTCGGGGAAGAGACAAATCCTTACTTATGAGGAGCTTTTTCATATTGCTAAATGCTGCTCTAGCTCGTTCTATTCTTGCCTTAATTTCTATGGTCTTTCCCATTTTGCATTTACGTTGGTGCCAAGGTACATATAAGATTCTACATGGTCAATTAGTATGTTACTTATCCGTAATTATCGAGCAGGTTGTTGCTTTTTGCTTATCAGCATCCACTTTGTCTTCTTGAAGTTGAGGCTCAGGCCGTATTCCTCACTATAGTTTATTTTTATGAACGAGAGAGTAATTAGCATAATTTTAACTGGTACCTTCGACCACTCCATGGGCGTGCTCAAGATTAATTGAAAAATTACTTTGAATAATTGTAAAAAATAAATGAATTATTTCAGTGTTATAAAGTGTTATGTGTATGTAAACAAAAGTGACCTCTTTTATCACACACTATATTAGAACTGACTGGCCTACATTAAAAAGGGTTTTAAAAAATTCACATTTTTTTTAATTTTTAAAAATTACAAAAGAGAAAAAGAGTTTTTAAAACCGTCTAAGGTATGTTAAATAGATGAATAAAAATATTAATATAAAACTTACAGCTACTTGTTACAAATCCAAATCAGATTCAGAAGATGAACTTTCAGAACCAAGATTTATAATAACTGGCTCGATCATTTTATCAGTAATATTGTCCAGCTTCCACATTTTTTCCTCTTCTTTAATAGTGTGATTTACTGCCTTTTCCCAGTTTTCAGGTTTTACATTATTTACGGCCTCCAAAAACAACTGTTTAACATCATGAATTTTAAAAGTGGTATTTTTTCTTGAAACTTCACTCTTTATCTGTGCCCATACCAGTTCAATCGGGTTTAATTCACAATGATATGGTGGGGATCTAAGTACTGTCATTCCACGATTTTTGGCAATTTCATCAATTTCGTATTTTTTAAATTTTTCTTTATGAAGGGCACACAACGAATAAAGTTCCTTTCTTATAGATCCGGGATGGTACGTAATATTTTTTGAACTCAGCCAATTCTGCAAGTCTTTTTTTAACCACTTGGTTGTGGGCAGTCCTTCTATAAGTCTGGAGTGATAACTTGCATTATCCATTACTATTACACAGTTCTTAGGAAGAAGATCTATCATTTGTTCGAACCATTCTTGAAAGACATCAGCGTTCATGTCTTCATGGTAGTCACCGGTACGAGTTGATTCAAAAGTTAATAAAACCTTCAACAAAACCGTCTGAACTGCCAATGTGTACTATTATCAGCCTGCGTCCCTTTCCTGATGGTGGGTTTAAACCAGTAGATAAGTTATTTACAAAAGCGTGCCTTTGACTTGTAACAGTTTCATCCTGCCAAAATTTATTTGGTGTATGACCCTCGTTGATCCATGTTTCATCAAGATAAAATATTTTTCTTTTTTGGTTTCTCATTTCCTTTATGGTTCTTAGAAAATGTCTTCTCCATATGACAATATCGCTTCTTTCTAATAAAATAGACTTTCTGGGATTCTTTTTCCAGCGGAAGCCTATTTCTTTTAAAAGTTTCCATAACGTACTTCGACTCATTTCTGGGTAATCCTTATCATCTCGAACTGAGACAAGAACTTTATCCAATGTTGGAAATTCTTGTCTAAAGAAGAATTCATGCACTTTCCGTCGAAGTCCTTCTTTAAAATGATATTCTATTTGAAATTTTGGTTTCCCTGGAGCATTACGTGGCATTTGAAAACTACCACATTTCTCTTCTTTAATAACTCTGTAAATCGTAGATTTCCAACACCAAGTGTACTGCTAACTAACTCAACGGTCTCATCAACACTTTCACATAAACGTTTGTCTGTAAATGATTTAAAACAATTAAATATTAATGTTTTTTCATTAACTGTTAAAGGACCAATTTTTCGGCGTTTACACGGCACTTCCAAATTTTCCATAACACTAGTATACACAATAAACTGCACCTTGCAACTGAAGTACCTACTTTTAGTGAACTGTTAAGAATTTTGAATACGCCACTTGGACCTTCCTACAAAATGGAAAAACCCACTATCACATTTTCTGTGGAATAAGTTTAGAAGGTAATTATCTAGTCAATTACTGTCGTAGATTCCTGGAATTAAAGAATTAAATGTTTGATTGTTGAAACCCTTACTTCGTGGAATGCACTCATTTCAGATAAAATAAAACGTTTTATTTTATCTAAAGAATTAAACTTTATTTTGCAAATAGGTAGGTACTTATTAAACTTTTATTGGTTATATATAACCAATAAAATAAACATCTTACATTTCTTGCAAATTCATTAGTACCTGTTAACCTCCATCACTCCGACACTGGCAACCTTATTTAGGGATTAGTAACCCTCACAACTATTGTATTCTATTCTGCTCCAACCTTTATACCTGGTGGTCATACTCAATTTAAAATTGTTTTCCTATATACTTCTGTAAACTTGTTGACAAATATCTGTTTTTCATAGAGTCACCCGTATCAACAGTTTAGGGATTTGCATACATAATTTATTGTTTTATTACTCTCTCATACATAAAAATACACTATAACTGAATAAAGTCTTTCCATTACTTGTTGTAATTCGTCTATGGTACTGGCAAGGATCACCGTGTCGTCGGCATATCTTATCTTGCAAAGGTTAAAAACGCGTTTTGCGAAAGTGTTTTATTTTAATGATAAACATTGGTAAGGTACCTTTATTTCAAATAATATCGACAACTATATAAATAGGTCAGTATTTTCTGGCCCCTTTTATTTATTATTTTGGCATACAAAATATTAATTTTGTATGCCAACAACCTCTACAACCTAAAAGTTACTCTTCCGTAACCAGACAACCAACTACTAGTGTTTTTCCGTCAAGAAATCAAGCAATCGTATTTGATGCAATAGATAACACTAAAATTGAATATTACCTTCTCAGTTTAAGCCTAATAATTCGACCAATCAATATTATTTTCTGTTCAAGGCTATCCAACAACACAATATGTATTTACTTAGCAAATGAAAAATTGGTCGATGATTTTATTACTAACCACGGAAAAATCAACATTAATCAACAACTCTTGCAAAAACGTCGACTAATTATCCCCAGCCAACGACTAGTACTTTCTAACGTATGTCCGTCCATTCCACACTTAATCTTGTAATCTGAACTGCAAGCACTTGGTGTCAAAGTCCTATCACTTCTACGGATAGGGACTTCAAGTCCTGAATTCCAGCATATATTAAGCTTCAGGCGGCAAACCTAAATGTACCCTTTAACCAACCATACGTTGCCCGATTCTTTTGTTATTACTTATGAGGAAACATCATATAAAATATACTTATCTTTAGATAACCAGACTTGTCAAATATGCAAAAACACCAAGCACATAGCAAAAGACTGTCCAGCAAAGGTATGTGTATCAGGCGACACACTTCTATACCTTACAATATACATAGAAGTCGGTCAGAACCCTATTGAAAATAGTAACAATCAGGTGACTAAAGAAGTAACTAGTACTATTCAACAAAAGCAAACCCAACTGAACGAACAAACTGTGCAACATCAAACATTAAGTACAAAACTCCTAACTAATCAAATAGAAACAGATCCAGTACCACAAAAACGCACAGTTTCTGAGCGTTCTACACCGTCTCCAACTCCTTCATCAGAACACATCTTTAAGTTACCAAAAAACAAAAAGAAAAAGACTAAACTAAAAAAACCAAGAAAAGAAACCAAAAAAGACGCTAGAGAAAATGCCGCAACCAACAGAAGAATTATTTAGCGACCAAAATTCCAATAATTCCTTAAACTATAAACAACTAATGGATTTCTTCGAAAACTGCACAGCATCTTCGGACCCACTAAGTATCGCAAGAATATATACCAATAAAATTTCTGAAATCACAGATCTACTGACAAAAATTTACTCTAAACTAAATGACAGAAAAATTAAAAGTAGGTGCACCCGAAATTGATCCAAACTTCCATATCGAGGCAGACAACGATACCTCTATAGACACATACTAACGTAATAATAACATTAATTAGCAGTTTAATTCAATGGAATCTAAATGGATATTACACCCATTTAGAAATGTTACAAATACTAATCTCAAAATACAGACCAATGATTCTATGTTTACAATAAACTAATTTTAAAAGCCACACTGTACATTGAAACGTCAATAAACGTATTTTAACCTTCAATTGTGGCTTATTACCATTAAAATATTAATTAGATTAACTTTAAATTACATATATAATATTAAAAAACTAGGATGTTTAAGTTATAAACGGAATTTGTACATGGAAACATAGGACTACCCATATATTTAGTGGCTTCAAACATGTAAATCCAGTAATTTTTGTAATATCCTTGGTCAAAATTTTAACTTTCACGTTTGCTTTAATTAAAGTGGTAATACTTATATTAGGATAGTACTGATGATGAAATAGTTATCCCGAAAACGCTGCGTGATGTAGCCCAATAGGGTTTTTATATTCATATACCTTTTATAAAGGAATTTTTTAAATAAACATTTTTTGTGATACATGGTATATAGCCAACTACAGGAATTCAATTACCTTGTGGAACATAATAATGTGAGCTCATGCTTCTGGGATCAATGATCAAAAACACAGTATCGCCGTGGGAAAGATGGCCAAAATATGGAAGGACTCTCAAATTTCACGAACTCTAAAAATTAGGTAGATCAACCCCTTAATATTTCCAATACTGACATACTGATGTGAATTTTGGACCCTATGACAAGCGGATATAAGGGATAGTGATGAGCAATGTATAGCACCTTCTATCCAAATGTCAGCCTCACCTGCCCGCGTGATGATCTCGATTATGGTCATCCGGTGCATCCTGCTAGATAACAAATGAGGCTCTGGCGTCCGAGTGATTGCCGGTATAAGCATCCCCCACTTACTGAGTAACGGATTAAGGCGAATAGGTTGGTGAGTGGTACGGCATTATTTTGTCCTGGGGTTGAGAAATCGGCTCCGAAGGCGGATGAACCTACAAATAATGGTCAACGGCATAAGAATGCAGAAGACAAAGAGGAACCACTGCATTAAAGGCTCATAGAGCACCCCCAGGAAAATCACCATAGAATTTACACTGCAATTGCAAACCGTTACTAATCATGGAAAGCGTAGGCCAAGATTCGGCAGGAGAAGAGAAAAATATTTATATCTCGTGAAGAAATTCTAAAAATTAAGAAATCTAATTTTAGGATGAGCACATGGAATGTTAGAAGTCTATTTGCGGCTGAGAAACTTGACAACGGAATTCAAGAAATAAAAAGAATGAAAATAGACCTACTAAGAATCAGCGAAATGAGATGACCAGAGTCAGGATCATGTAAAAAGGACGGAAGTGTATTATATTATTCCGGTAACAGCACAGAAGACCTGCATAACAAAAATGGTGTAGGATATTCTGTCGTGTTAACGAAAAACGCCTTAACTGCATTTTTTTGTAAAACCGAGATTTTGGTACCATATGATTAAGGAAGCAATTTTGCACATAAAACGTTAAGCAAAAACACCTCTTCGTCATTTAGTTTTCAAACTATGCGTTAAAATAACTTTACCTTAACTGTAAAACTGGCCATTTTGTGATGCTAGACTGCCCTATCTACTATTATTAAAATAAAACGTCTCAACTTGCACAGGAGAAGACTTAACCAACATCGCTGTCGCGGACTGTGTGAATAAAAAACGCCTTATAAGAAAGCGCAAGCGCATTTGGCTGTTTTACACGTACATCGTAGTAGTTAAGGCAGTTTTGTTTCTAATCCGTGCGAATAATGTGTATTATGTTTATTCATTGATATCTTACGATATCTTTTAGGTACTATTTACGCAAAGAATTGTCGTTTTTAATGAAAGCTTTGTTGCGGTGAGAAAAAATCAGAAACTTTTAGGTCCTACAGCCGTTATATGGCATGAGGGGGTAGCTGGTCGGAAAAAAGAAAACATTTGTAGCACATTTTATAAGTACTTACTCAGCCAACGAGATGCGACGTATGTTAAGATCTGGTTGGACATCTGTGCTGGACAAAATAAAAATTGGGCTTTGTTTTCCCTTTCTGTACATATTATTAATTCACCAGAAATTTCTGCAGATGTCATAGAGGTTTACTATTTCGAGCAACGTCACTCATTTATGTCAGCTGATAGTTTCCACCACCAGGTGGAACAATCGCTGAATTCATATGGCTCGACTTAAAATTTAACTGGCGAAAAAGTCTATGACTTTAATGACTTCCAATCTGTCTGCAATCGAGCAAGTTAAAATGAAAAATGTAAAGGTTCTAAACATGGACATTAGTGACTTTAAGGATTGGAAAGATCACTCTTCACTGGCGAAAATTAAAAAACATTCACCAAGACCATACCTTAGTAATATTGTTAAAGTAAAATTTATTAGAGGAAGTTTTAACATGTCATATTCATACGCCATACAAGGAGCTGAATTTTCTAACCGTGAAATACCTGAATAACCCAAGTGAAACAATTTCGACAGCGCTTTGCAGAGGCATAAGTAAAACAAAAAAAGAGTATATTTTAAAAAAGTTATGTCATTTGATGCCTGCTAATCGGAGGCATTTTTGGCAGGAGCTGCCAATTTCTGATAATGCAGTGGACTTGTGTGAATATCTTGATTATTAAGTTGTTTTATTATAGTTTCAATAAAGATTGTATTTTTAAAATATAAAGTTTTGCTGTAATGTATTGTAATAAAATTATACTATTACTATTAGTCACCTTCATCATTAGGTACATAAGATTAGTAATTAAAATTACATTATCGGTATTTAAAATATAAAATTACATCTGGAAGTATCTAATTATAATACCCCTGTAAGTAATTTTGAGGGTTAGTTAGACGAAAATACCTCAATTGTAGATGAGGTGTTTTAAACTTATATATGCAAGTGTCAGCAGTGCCCTATCTACATTTTGTATTGCAAATGAATAAACATAAACAAAAAAACCTCTACATAAACTCATTTTAAATAGAAGTTTAAAATAATATCTAATAAAACCATATAATATTGAAAACGGTTATGCTATGTACTGCAAAAGTTATTCGGCCGTTACGCAAACTTTGCTTCTACGCAGATGAGGTCTTTTTCGCTAACACGGCAGTATTACAGAATTGAGTAAATATGTGAAAAATTTTGTACCAGTCTCTGATAGAATAATATTACTCCAAATAAATACTCAATCGTTTAAAACTAACATACTTCAAATCTATGCCCAGACTGCAGATAGAAAATATGACAATGAAGTCGAGAATTGTATGATCAGATCCAAGACATCCTACAGAAACTTAATAAACAAGAAATTTTGTATATTATAGGCGACTTCAATGCAAAAATTGGGGAAAGTCGACGAGGTCAGACTGTAGGTCCTTATGGTCTAGGACAACCTAACGATCGAGGACAGAGATTGTATAAATTTTGTAAAGAAAATTATATGATCATTGCAAACACCTGGTATAAACTACCCAAGCGACGACTACACACTTGGAAAGCCCCATTTGATGATGGCAATAACCCTGAGTCCTCAAGAAATCAAATAGACTATATACTTGTAAATGAGCGTTTCCGAAATTTCGTCAAAAAAACCACTATATTTTCTGGGGCAGATATTGGGATATTGGATCTGATCATCAAACACTTGTAGCAGATATTAAACTAAGGTTAACACGAATTCAGCAACAAAAACCAGAAACGAATGTACTTAACTTTGACGATATAAACATAAAACATAATATTAAACAAGAATTTAACAACAGAATCAAAAACATCGGAGAACAACTAGAAGATCCAGAGGAACTATGGAGTGAATTTAAAAACCAAGTTAACGAAATCTCCACAAACAATGATTATAGAAAAAACTTAATCAAGAAAAATAAATGGATGACAGACGATATCTTAAAATTAATGGAACAAGCAGAAGACATAACAAAGAGATCAAATTAGCCAAAGAAAATGGATGAGAGAAGTGCGATAAAATGGAGGATGTAATATCTAAACAAGATTTATTTAATGTGCACAAAAAACTAAAAGAAATGAGTAACATATTTAAAAAACGAGTTTCCTCTATACTCGTTGACAATAATAACAAAATTATTGTAAATGAGCACGCAATAAGAAAAGAATGGCAGCTGTATATATCAGAGTTGTGTGAAGATGACAGGAATAATATTGCCGAATTCTACCAAAACTGTACTGACGGCCCAGAAATTATGAAATGCGAGGTAGAACACGCTATAAATAATGCTAAAATTAGAAAAGCTTGTAGTCCAGATGATACACCAACTGAGTTGCTGAAACTAATAGAGGACGATAACATAAAAGTAGTAGTAAGACTTTTTAATTCAATATATAACATCGGAGTGATTCCCACAGATTGGCTCAAATCTATCTTTGTCGCAATACCTAAAAAAACACAATGCGAGAAAATGCTCAGAATATCGATTAATTAGCCTAATGAGCCACACTCTTAAAATTTTCCTAAGAATACTTTACAACTAAATTAGACGCAAATGTAAATGCGAAGAAGAACTCGAAGATACCGAATTTGGTTTTAGAAATGTTATGGAAACCAGGGAGGCACTTTTTGCGCTTAACATCCTATTACAAAAATGCCGTGACCAAAGAAAAGATGTATTTGCATGTTTCGTGGACTTCGAAAAGGCATTCGATAAAGTACAGCATATAAAATTGATGCAAATACTGAAAAATATGGAATAGATGACAAGGATATTCGTGTCATTAAAAATTTGTACTGGAATCAAACTGCTATCATAAAAATTGGAGATAACTACACCGATGAAATCTCCATACAACGAGGAGTCAGACAAGGTAGCATTTTGTCGACAACATTGTTCAAATGTTTACTCGAACCAGTTATTTAAAAAGGCACTTGAGAGACAACCATATGGAATAAAAATCAACGGGGAACTACTTAATGTGATTAGATATGCAGACGATACAGTAATTATGTCAGATAATATTGAAGGTCTCCAAATTCTGCTTGATCGTATTCACGAGGTAGGAGAGGTAATGGGCATTAAAATAAACTTAAACAAAACTCCCGATGCAAAGCCTCAATTAAACGGAGTCCAAGTTGAGAAATTTCACAAAATAACATATTTGGAGAACTGTGATATATCCAGACATAGAAATAAAACGTAGAATAGCAATGACTAAACCTACTTTTATGAAAATGAAGTCATTTCTTTGCAATAATCATCTCAGTTTAGAACTAAGACAAAGAATGGTTAAGCGCTATGTTTAGTCCGTACTTTTGTATAGTGCAGAAGTGTGGAAGCTAAAAGTATCGATCATGAACAAAATTGAAGCATTTGAAATGTGGGTTCATAGACGAATGCTGAAGATATCTTGGACAGCAAGGAAAACTAATGAAGAAGTACTAAGGAGCGTCAACAAAGATAGAGAACTGCTTAAAACTGTTAAACATCGAAAAATGTCTTATCTGGACATATAGTAAGGGGAAGTCGATATAAAATATTACAACTGATCCTTAGAGGCAAAATAGAAGGACCGTAGAGGTGTAGGAAGAAAACAAGTTTCTTGGTTAAAAAATATTCGTGAATAGACTCAGATATAAAATGCAGGACAATTATTTCAGATTGCCTTCGCAATGGTGATCGCCAACGTTGGATAATTCTGATATAGCGCGCGAAGAAGAAGACGACAAGCGGAAAGAAAAAAGATAGACGTCACTGAAATGTTCTGTTGGAGAAGAATATTACGAATTCCGTGGACCGATCACAGGACAAATAATTCAATTTTAAATGAACGAAAGGTAAACAAACGGCTCTTCAGCAAAGTCGATCTGCAACAATTAAAACACCAAAGATCATAAGGAAGATCCCAACAAGATGGATCGATCAAATTACAGAAATATGTAAAAGACTTATGCATGAGTTAAAAGAAATAACCAGAGACAGAGATCCTCCAGGGATCAGGACTGAAGAGAGAGAGAGAGAGAGAGAGAGAGAGAGAGAGAGAGAGAACGAGACACTGAAGCTGATTTTAAATTTAAAATAAAATACAGGATGTTTCATAAAAAAACATATATTTGGTACGGTGTAGTATTATGGACGACCCTGTATATTTGTTACTAATTTTAAAATGTTTGTAGCTACCTCCTATTTTGTAAATAACTTTTTTGGCATCTCCCATATTATCAGATACAAAAGTTGATCACCCGGTATACTACGAGTAAATTTTTGTTATTACTTGAATTATGATAAAAGTTCACTGACATTTTTCTTGCAACCCTCTCACAAATTGTGATTATTGATAAGTCACGTTACTGTTGCACCAATTTTCTTACACTATATTACACTTTACACAAATTCTCTTTTGCGAATAAATCTTTAAATAAATAAACTTTAATCTTACCTTAAAGACAGTATCTACATAGTAAGTTTTACCGGCAAAGGAGAACCAGTTCGGAGTTTTTTTATTTGTATGAAGCACAGAAGAAACGAATTCACTTCCATTGTTTCCTTCTAGACCACAGAAAAAAATGTTTAATACGGAAATGAATAGAAAAATCTTAATATACATTCTTGGCTAGTTTTCCAAACTTTAGAGGACAAACCACTGTACCTATTTGTTTGTTGTGTTCTTGTTCTCGCAAGAACTAATCTTCAATCGCCAAGAGTACTGTTGTTCTGTTCAATGACGCCGGACCGGAATTTCCCAAGTAAACCTGTTATTAGGAGGTAATCCAAAACTTGATTTAACTGTTTATTTTTGGATTTCTTAAGATCAGAATTAGCTTATTGGCAATATCTGAATAATAACAAGATTTTGTTTGGGTTTAAGATATAACACGCAATTATAAAGAACTAATCTTCTAATACAGAGCGTCCCACAAAAAAGAAAGAATGATACAAAAAAGTTTCTAATTAATACACCAAAAACTCATGTTTTTTCAAGATTTTGTAAGATTTACCAGAAGATTTAGAATGTGATATCAACGCATCTTAATCAATGTTTAAAATATAAGGTAGTCCAACCTGAAATATCCGTAATGGAAGACGTTTTTGTTTTCGAGGGGAAATCTTTTGATCGTAATTAGAAATCGATATTTTATTCACTCTATCAAAACTTCTAAAACGTGTATTGAATAATTTATATATATATATATATATATATATATATATATATATATATGTATATATATATATATATATATATATGTATATATATATATATACAGGGTGATTGATTAGTGTGAGGAAGCTCAGTAGATCTGTTATAGTAAAAATTACAAAAAAAGTTATTAACAAAAATTGTAAGCAGCTTTAAACTCCATATTTTAAAATTAGTTACAATCCTACAGGGTGTTCCATAAGATGGTGACAGACCAAACTTATGTTTTTTTTAAATGAAACACCCTGTATTTTATTTTAAATTTAAAATCTGATTCACTTCCACATTACAACAATGTAAAGTTTTATTATGTTATACCGGGTATTTAAAAAGTTGTAGGAAGGGTTGTAGGAACATTGATCTATTGCAACCACAGTTTTTTAATAATTGTTAAAAACTATAAAACATATTCATTTTCATAATATTCGTTAAATCAAATACAGGGTAAGTCAAAATGCAAGTACATTATTTTCTTGGTAATTTTAAATAGAACACCCTGTATTTTATATCACTATCGAAAAGAACTAATATCGTACTTTATATTTTATGAAATACTCCCTATACCTAAAGTTATAAGTTTTAAAGATATTTTTATTTTTCCATCAAAGTATTAATTTGGTAGATATTTTAACGTTTACCAATAATTATTGTGAGTTGGCCATGATTGATTTGTCAGAAACTGACAGTTTGACATTAATATTTATTAATTCAGTATTGGGGTACACCGTAAATTAGCAACAATTATTATTTAGTAATTCAGTAATTGATTCAATTTAAATTAGCAATAATGAATTTTACTACTGATGAAATGGTAGATATGATCTGGATATTGGGGAAATGCAATAAAAATTCATTACTATCAGCTAGAATTTATCAAGAACGGTTTCCAGATAGGCGACAACCTAGACAAGATACATTTGAAAAATTGAAAGATCGATTTAACCGCACTGGTTCAGTGAATTATGAAAAACATGAACGACCAAAAACTAGTGTGACAGAGGAAAACGAAATGAGTGTGTTGATGGCGGTTACAGAAAACCCACACACAAGCATCAGGACTATTTCCAATGAACAAGAACTTAGTTACTACTCTCTTCAAAACATTCTATCCAAAAACAAGATGCATCCTTATCATATTCAAAAGCACCAAAAATTAATTAATGATGATTTTCAGAAACGAATAGTATTTTGTGAATGGGCCTTAGAAAAAATTAATGAGCACAGAGATTTTTTTTATTATGTTCTATTTGGTGATGAAGCTACATTCCATCGAAACGGTTCTTTTAATAGGCATAACTTTCACTACTACTCAACAAGTAATCCATACCACATAGTAACACATAGTCAAACAAGATGGTCTCTAAATGTGTGTGGAGGTATCGTCGGTAACCATGTAGTAGGACCATATTTTTTTGAAGATAATTTAAATGGTGAGATTTATTTAGATTTTATCGTAAATCAGTTATCGATATTATTAGAAGTGGTTCCGCTTAATATACGTGAAAAAATGTGGTTTCTACATGACGGTGCACCTGCGCACCACAATGAATTAGTACGTGGTGAACTTAATAATCAGTTTGGGGAAAGATGGATCGGAAGGGATGGACCGGTAAGGTGGCCCCCAAGGTCACTAGAATTCAATAAAATGGACTCATTTTTTGGGGTTACGTTAAGAACGAAGTATATACAATACCCCCAACATCAAGGGATGATATTAAAAATAGAATCCGAATTGCATTTCAAAATATTTCTTTACAAATGCTTAGTAATGTAACCAATTCTTTCAATGACCATGCATGCAATTTTCAAGCATGCATAGATGTTTTGGGAGGTCATTTTGAACACCTTACTTAAGTAAGATAAGTTAAACTTACTGTTGTTTTTAATTTTTCTATGTGTTGTTATATTTTTTTTTATTTTCCGTCGGTTATTTTTTATAAATTTTATTTTAAATAAATTGTTTTCTTTTTTGTGTCGTTATTTCGTTACTAAATTATTAAACAATAAGGTCAAACTGTCAGTTTTTGACAAATCAATCATAACCAACTCACAATAATTATATTGTGAGTTGGTAAACGTTAAAATATCTACCAAATTAATACTTTGATGGAAAAACAATAATATCTAGAAAACTGATAACTTTAGGTATAGGGAGTACTTTATAAAATTTGAAGTACGATATTATTACTTTTTGATAGTGATATAAAATACAGGGTGTTCTATTTAAAATTACCAAGAAAATAATATATTTGCATTTTGACTTACCCTGTATTTGATTTAACGAATATTATAGAAACGAATATGTTTTATAATTTTTAACAATTATTTAAAAACTATGGTTGCAATAGATCAATGTTCCTATACTCCTTTTTAATTGCACAGGGAGTTAAACTTGATACGATTTTCAGGTAATATTGGTTATAACTTTTTAGATACCCAGTATAACATAATAAAACTTTACATTGTTGTGATGTGGAAGTGAAGCCCATTTTAAATTTAAAATAAAATACAGGGTGTTCCATTTAAAAAAACGTAAGTTTGGTCTGCCACCATCTTATGGAACACCGTGTAAGATTGTAACTAATTTTAAAATGTGGAGTTTAAAGCTGCCTACAATTTTTGTTAATAACTTTTTTTAGTAATTTTTACTATAACAGATCTACTGAGCTTCCTCACACTAATCAATCACCCTGTATACTTTCCAATAAAAGCTCACTCGTGAGGGGGGGGGGGAATGGAAAAGATCGATTTACAAAGAATCTGTACGCCATAGAAAAAAATGTTTTAAATAAAAATATAGCTAAGGTAATTTTGAATAAAAATGTGTATTAGCGTTTGAAGCGATCGGAGATTTTGAATGTCCAAGCAGCGCGCGAAATTAATATTCAAAAAAATTTGTAACATTTCGACGGTAAAAACTCGATATCTTTTAATCAAAGACGCGATGTTTGCCATTTTTTATGATTCTCATGAGATCAATACAGTTTATCATTCAAATTATTACATTTTCTCTAAATATTCGTAGACTTATATCTTCAACCAAAAGAATTGAAGACTCGAGTGGATAAAGGAGGTAACTAACAAAATTATACAATGGAGAAAAAGCAGATTAAAGTTTTAATTTTTAAACATGTTGAAGTTGCATTATGTAATTGTGCGTTTTGTTTTAAATGTTTTCGGTGAGTAGATATTAATGGTACATTTTATGTGTGCAACTTTGTTAATTCGCTTTTTGTTTTAAAAACCCAAAATTTTGAAAAAACTACACTTACCTCCTTTATCCACTGAAATTTTTTTACTATAACTAGATACTAGTTTTCTTTTAAAGGGGTTAAGTCAAGGTAAAATAAAATAAACGAGCTGAATACATACATTTTATTAAAAAAAAGTTAATTCTATTTGTAAAACAAATAATTTTCTGTTTAAAACGCCCAGTGGTAACATGTTTTCAATAAAAAACATTTAATTTATTAGTTATTATTCTGTTCATTTTCGGTAATAATCGCATTATAATACCATTTATACGGTTGCTTGACAAATTGAAGCTGACTCTTGAGATTTGCCACTTTTTCAGTTGATAACCGGCCAGTTTTTTCCCTAATTCTTTCAATCTCGCAATCAACTGGTTGGGTCTGACGCGAGTTCCTAATTATATTTACCTCTTTAAAAGGTGTGTTTGAATCATAGCTCTCTTTATATAAATAGGATCCATAATTACAAACACGAATCCATTTTATTCCATCTCGAAATGGGACAGTTTCATTTAAAGTATTTTTCTTGCGATTAATTAAATTTAAATTCCGTGCCAAATCGTCAAATTTTCGAAAGTGTATACGCATGTCTGTAACATGATTCATTTTACTTGCTTGGGTAATTATGGTTCTATATTCCTCAGGTAAAAATATATTTTCATGTCGACGTAATACTTTTTCGATACGTCCGAAATCTCTGTCGGAGTCTAAAAAACTATGTCCAACCTCAGGAAATTTATGGTCAATAGTTTTTACAATTCCTTTTAGTATAAGGTACTGATAGAGACATATGATCAAGAAGTTTTTATTTTGACCTGCGCAAGAGTCGGTCCATATTATCAGATGAGATATAGCATTATCTTGAAAAATATTATTGTACTCTAACATGGTTAGTAATGAACTACATACTTCAGAGCTTCCTCTAAGAGCCATGTCCTCAGTCCATGTAAAAAAGTTAGCCTTTTCTGAAAGTTTTGTAATTGAATGTATTCCTAAATTATACATCCACATCTGACGAAGATAAAAAGCCTTACTAGTTGTTAATTTAGGAAGGGGAAGTGTTTGTTGCATATCCATAGTTAGATAACATACTCCATCTTCGTTTTTTGCATACTCACGATCTGCACGTTGTATAGAAAAAGCTGCCTCGTAATTTTCCTTATGTTGCTCATTAGCGTTTCCACTGTCGCAAGTACTACAAGTGTCACTGCGAGGTTCACCAAATGATAAATTAAATTGTTTAGAGAATATGTTGCTATAGGTACAGTATTTTACTTGAAAACGAGACTGTTTATTTTCCTCAATGCATTTTTCAAGATATAGTTTGTACATTTTTGATATATTTAATGTACAGGCAAGGTATTGTTTATTCGGGTTTTTGTTTCTGGAGTAATGTGACTGGGTAGCAGGAAACGAGCTAATATGATCCATAATATATAATTTTACGTCTTCTGCAATTTTGTGTGGCCTATTTTCATGCTTCCCTCTTTTGCAAACACTAGGAATTTGCAGTCCGTCCTTTAGTTCTCGTTGTAAGTTTTCTATCTTTTTTTTGCCAATTTGAAACAGAGAACAGAATGCTTTTTTACAAACAAATGTTTCTGTAGTATCAATGCAAATTTTATAAATAAAAGATGCAGATTTGCTACGAACTGCATTTTTATTTGGCCTTGCTGGTTTCTTAAAACTCATACCCTTAAAGAGATATATATTTTTCATGTCTTCAGTTGCCAGTTGGTAGTAGGCAGAAAATATTTTTGTTCTTTGCTCTAAATTAATTTTATCATTGCATTTCTTTTTGCATTTTTGACTACAAAGCAAACCAACATTTACACTTTTACATTGTATTATTTTTCCTTTTTGATTTATGTACGATTGACCTAGCTGTCTAGCATTACTTGCTGTATTTCTTTTCCATAAATTTGGATCACTAGATCTCTTTCTTGCTTTTGGTTCTACTTTTTTAAATTCTTTTTGTTTCTTTTTAGATAAATCATTAAAAACGTTTTCCTTGTTGTTTTCATTTTGTTGAAGAGTTGATAAAGTATTTATCTTCAGTCTTTTTGGTATACAATCATTGTCGGAATCTGTGTCCGTCGTATCACTAGAACTGGGTAAATACTCATCACTTTCATCGCTGGCCCTGAACGGGTCATTTTCCAATTCGGCGAAAACATCTGCAATAAATAATAAGTATTAAATGACAGAAAATAATGTTTTGAGGTCTCATGCATCATACCTTCTTCAATATTGCTATACCCTGTATGTTGCTGCAAACAACTTATAATTTCACCTAAATTTGTGTTAGATTCTGGGTTGTCCAATGTATTGTGTGTTTCAGCAGCTACGGATTCACACACAGTTGTATCTGATGCACCAGAGGTAAGTGCTCCAATACTAACATCTAATTCTACAAAAAACAACAATAAATTATACTCGAACACATCTAAATGCAATAAAAATTACTTTTTAAATCCGATACTCTAGAAGCATTCAACGTTTGCTCAGATACTTCATGCAGGTTTTCTGAAATGTCAGGTTATGTATACCAGCACTCAGTAAATAGCTTATTCTACTACTTACCAGACAACTCCAATGCCATTTTCAACATTAAATTACTTCTGAACGACATTATCACTGTAAATTTAACACGCCACTAAACTAACATAAATTTTTAAGAAAAAATATTTCTTTTTAAGTGCAGGCTTCTTTTCGTATTAATACATTTTGTTATGGATAAAGGAGACAACTGAAGTCAACATAGTGTCATCTAGTGGATAAGAGAGGCATCTACAAATTTTAGTGAATTAAGGGGGCAACTACTGCAGTTACCTTTTTTATCCGTGTGCTTTAGTTAAAATAATGTCTCTTACCCCTTTTATGATTTTGAAAATTGTCTATTTCTTTACATTTTTGCGTTGAAGTCGGTGCTATAGGCTAGATTGTCACTTGCCCCTTTCAACCATGTGGAAAAATCTATTTTTCAAAAAATGTTAGTTACCTCCTTTATCCACTCGAGTCTTCAATTGTTATTTCAAATATATTACCTTTTATTCCTCACGATCTAGCTGAAAATGTTATAAAAAGTCTTGGCTTACAACTAGCATCTCCATATCGTTTCTCAAAGCAGGTATATCTGAAAATAAATACAGCCACGTTTTAAACTTCAGGAGCCAAGTTTATTTATTTCCCCCTTCTGATAACTACGAACTACAAACATCAATAACTATTCCATATGATGGTCATGAACATAGAATATTTCTTTCTACAGATAGAATGAAATGTTTATCTGCAAGCAAACAGGACATGTTGCAAATAACTGCATTAATCCCCTATCTTCCATTATTCCTATACAGTCAGATACCCAAGCTCCCATTTCTAATAATTAACCTAGCACGAATATAAATGAATGAATCCAATCATCTCAAGACATTCCAGTAATAGGCCAAAAAGACCTCCTTCGGAATTACTTAATGAAAAATCTAGTTTTCCTACAACTCCGTTAACTGAAACCATTGCAATGAAACCGCCTTATATCCCCAATGAATTAACTAAAAAAAAATCCAAGAAGAAGAAGCGAAAAACGGATGATACTATAGTTTATTTTTATGAACGAGAGAGTAATTAGCATAATTTTAACTGGTATCTCCGACCACTCCATGGGCGTGCTCAAGATTAATTGAAAAATTACTTTAAATAATTGTAAAAAATAAATGAATTATTTCAGTGTTATAAAGTGTTATGTGTATGTAAACAAAAGTGACCTCTTTTATCACACACTATATTAGAACTGACTGGCCTACATTAAAAAGGGTTTTAAAAAATTCACATTTTTTTTAGTTTTTAAAAATTACAAAAGAGAAAAAGAGTTTTTAAAACCGTCTAAGGTATGTTAAATAGATGAATAAAAATATTAATATAAAACTTACAGCTACTTGTTACAAATCCAAATCAGATTCAGAAGATGAACTTTCAGAACCAAGATTTATAATAACTGGCTCGATCATTTTATCAGTAATATTGTCCAGCTTCCACATTTTTTCCTCTTCTTTAATAGTGTGATTTACTGCCTTTTCCCAGTTTTCAGGTTTTACATTATTTACGGCCTCCAAAAACAACTGTTTAACATCATGAATTTTAAAAGTGGTATTTTTTCTTGAAACTTCACTTTTTATCTGTGCCCATACCAGTTCAATCAGGTTTAATTCACAATGATATGGTGGGGATCTAAGTACTGTCATTCCACGATTTTTGGCAATTTCATCAATTTCGTATTTTTTAAATTTTTTTTTATGAAGGGCACACAACGAATAAAGTTCCTTTCTTATAGATCCGGGATGGTACGTAATATTTTTTGAACTCAGCCAATTCTGCAAGTCTTTTTTTAACCACTTAGTTGTGGGCAGTTCTTCTATAAGTCTGGAGTGATAACTTGCATTATCCATTACTATTACACAGTTCTTAGGAAGAAGATCTATCATTTGTTCGAACCATTCTTGAAAGACATCAGCGTTCATGTCTTCATGGTAGTCACCGGTACGAGTTGATTCAAAAGTTAATAAACCGCCTTTAACAAAACCGTCTGAACTGCCAATGTGTACTATTATCAGCCTGCGTCCCTTTCCTGATGGTGGGTTTAAACCAGTAGATAAGTTATTTACAAAAGCGTGCCTTTGACTTGTAACAGTTTCATCCTGCCAAAATTTATTTGGTGTATGACCCTCGTTGATCCATGTTTCATCAAGATAAAATATTTTTCTTTTTTGGTTTCTCATTTCCTTTATGGTTCTAAGAAAATGTCTTCTCCATATGACAATATCGCTTCTTTCTAATAAAATAGACTTTCTGTGATTATTTTTCCAGCGGAAGCCTATTTCTTTTAAAAGTTTCCATAACGTACTTCGACTTATTTCTGGGTAATCCTTATCATCTCGAACTGAGACAAGAACTTTATCCAATGTTGGAAATTCTTGTCTAAAGAAGAATTCATGCACTTTTCGTCGAAGTCCTTCTTTAAAATGATATTCTATTTGAAATTTTGGTTTCCCTGGAGCATTACGTGGTATTTGAAAACTACCACATTTCTCTTCTTTAATAACTCTGTAAATCGTAGATTTCCCAACACCAAGTGTACTGCTAACTAACTCAACGGTCTCATCAACACTTTCACATAAACGTTTGTCTGTAAATGATTTAAAACAATTAAATATTAATGTTTTTTCATTAACTGTTAAAGGACCAATTTTTCGGCGTTTACACGGCACTTCCAAATTTTCCATAACACTAGTATACACAATAAACTGCACCTTGCAACTGAAGTACCTACTTTTAGTGAACTGTTAAGAATTTTGAATACGCCACTTGGACCTTCCTACAAAATGGAAAAACCCACTATCACATTTTCTGTGGAATAAGTTTACAAGGTAATTATCTAGTCAATTACTGTCGTAGATTCCTGGAATTAAAGAATTAAATGTTTGATTGTTGAAACCCTTACTTCGTGGAATGCACTCATTTCAGATAAAATAAAACGTTTTATTTTATCTAAAGAATTAAACTTTATTTTGCAAATAGGTAGGTACTTATTAAACTTTTATTGGTTATATATAACCAATAAAATAAACATCTTACATTTCTTGCAAATTCATTAGTATCTGTTAACCTCCATCACTCCGACACTGGCAACCTTATTTAGGGATTAGTAACCCTCACAAGTATTGTATTCTATTCTGCTCCAACCTTTATACCTGGTGGTCATACTCAATTTAAAATTGTTTTCCTATATACTTCTGTAAACTTGTTGACAAATATCTATTTTTCATTGAGTCACCCGTATCAACAGTTTAGGGATTTGCATACATAATTTATTGTTTTATTACTCTCTCATACATAAAAATACACTATAGTATCTCCGATATTACTAAACTTGACATTACCGAATATTACAACAAAAATCCACAAAATAATAATATGCTTTCCTTAAAAGATCTTTTTGCATTTTTAGAAAATACTAAAGGCAGCAGTGACCTCTACCATGAAGCCCTAAATCAATACACTCCTCACCGATTTAATTTCTATCTAACCACTCCTTTCTCAAAGAACAATAAAAAACAGATTTACAAGATTAATGAAAAAAATCAGAGAGCAACTTTTTTAATTCTGAGCTGTCTTTTCTTTTTTCTGTATCATCTTTCCCTTTCATACAATGGAATTGTGATGGGTTTTACGCCCGTCTAGAAGGCATCCAACAACTCATCCAAGCAACCGGTCCAGATATTCTTTGTCTACAAGAAACAAATTTGAAGATAACCCATTATCCGTACCTAAAAAATTACACAGGATATCATCAGATTAGATTCACCCCCCACTCGCAAGTGGTAGTACTTCTATTTTTGTATCGTCAGATATATATTCCGAAAAGTTTAACATCACTTCTAATTTGGAGGTAGTGGCTGTTTCACTCTGGTGTCCTATCAATAATCACTATTTGCAATATATATTTACCCCCTAAAAAAGGTGTAAATCATACATAAATTTCTAACTTAATAGCAGAACTCCCATCCCCATTCATCCTCGTAGGAGATTTCAATGATCACAGAAAATGTGGGGATCTAACAGCACATTTGGCAGAGGAAAAATTATAGAAAACATAATTAGCAATGAAAATATATTTCTACTCAATACCGGTTATAGCACCCACTTCAATATATCTTCAGGAACTTTCTCAAATATCAATCTCAGCCTTTGTGATCCAAAACTAGGTCCATCTCTAACATGTTGTCCATTAGTGATCATTTCCCTATACTAATCTCAGACAATAAACCCAAATCATACAACCCAGTAAGCAAATGGCGTGATATGTGAATATAACATAGACCACTTAGTAGATCAGTTTACCAACTGCATAATTAACTCCGCTCAAAAATATAGAGGAAAATATTCTGTTAAACCTACACGAAAATTAGTTCCTTGGTGGAATGACTCCTATGGTGTAGTAGTTCGTGTATGTAAGAAAGCTCTGAAAGTTTAAATTCTTCTTCTTCTTTCAGTGCCTATTCGTTCCGAATATTGGCAATCATTCTGGCTATAATTATTTTATTAACTGCTGCTTTAAATAAATTCGTTGTTGTTGTGGAGAACCATTTCCTCAGGTTCTTCAACCATGATATTCTCCTTCTCCCAATTCCTCGCTTTCCGAATACTTTACCCTGTAGGATCACCTTTAGTAATCTGTATTTAGTGCTGTTTCTCATTATATGTCCGAGATATTCCAACTTTCTCCTTTTAATGGTATACATCACCTCTCTTTCTTTGCCCACTCTTCGTAATACGGTCTCGTTGGTTATCTTGTCTGTCCATGATATCCTTAGAATTCGCCTGTATAGCCACATCTCGAAGGCTTCAAGTTTTTTCTCCATTGCTTCAGTTAGTGTCCAGGATTCAACTCCGTAATACAATATTGAGAAGATGTAACATCGTAGGAGCCTTACTTTTATCTCCAGATTAAGATTGTGGCTTTTAAAGAGTTTGGCCATGTTATTGAATGCACTCCTAGCCTTCTCTATTCTACATTTTATTTCCTGTGAGTGATCCCATTACTCATTTACTGTTATTCCAAGATAGTTATACTGTTTTACTCGGTCCACTGGTGTATTATTGATAAGTAGTTGAGCGTCTCTAACTTTATTTTTGCTGATGATCATAAATTTAGTTTTTGTTATATTTACTTGAAGTTCAAATCTTTCACTTACTTCATTTACTTTGTTTATTAGTTGCTGTAAACTGTTTCAAACTGTCTGCAAAAATAAAAAAAAAAGTTTAAATTAGCGAAAGCTAAATCAATACGTATCATAAAGGAAAGCAAAAAGACTTCATGGAACCTTTATATCAATTCTATTTCTTCCGACACACCTCCAAGCCAAGTGTGGAACCAAATTAAATATAATATGAAATTTCAAAGCACCAAAATAAGCCTCCTTTACACTCTTCTAACCTACCAAGTGGTAAAACTAACGTTATTTACAACACAATTAACCTACCGTTTTCTAAACAAGAATTGGAATTGGAAAAGGAAAGCAAAAAGACGTCATGGAACCTTTATATCAATTCTATTTCTTCCGACACACCTCCAAGCCAAGTGTGGAACCAAATTAAATATAATATGAAATTTCAAAGCACCAAAATAAGCCTCCTTTACACTCTTCTAACCTACCAAGTGGTAAAACTAACGTTATTTCCAACACAATTAACCTACCCTTTTCTAAACAAGAATTTACTTTGGCCCTATCCACTACAAAAAACTCAGCTGCTAGCCCTGATGACATCTCCCCAATTTTCCTCAAATATCTCCACGAAGAAACTATAAATAAATTGCTTCAGTTGTACAACCCAATCTGTTTTCGACAAGAATTTCCTTCCAAATGGAATGAATCCAATATATTTCCTATCAAAAAAAGCAGCTTCCTTCCCAACTCTCCCAAATCATTTAGGCCAATCTCCGTAACATATACCCTTTGCAAATTATTGAAAAAAATGATCAACAACCGGTATGTAGAACAATCTGGTATGTAGAAAAAAAAAACAATATCTTTAACCTTGCTCAATCTGGTTATAGACCTAATAGAAGCACCACTGATAATTTAGTGATCCTACAAACAGATATAGCAAATGCTATGGCCTCCAAGCAAGACGTAATCGCAGTAATTTTTGATATAGAAAGTGCTTTGGATACAACGTGTAGGTAAGTCGATTATCCTTAAAAAACTGGTAGAAAATAATAAATAAACACTGTACATTTATATGATAATAAATAAACAATGTATCAAATGAAATCGTAGGCTTCCACGGCCAGAGTCAGAATTATAGTTTATTCGTCTTCCGGGTTTGGACCGTGTCATTTGTGAGTGACCCAAAAGTGGGTTCATCTCGACGTTTCGCTACAATTATATGTAGCTTCTTCAGGAGAACAAAGAAAAAGATAACAAAAGACAGGAAGATGGGTAGTTAGCAACGGTAACTCAGTTACTCAACGCAACCAGAGGCGAATACTAACTACTAAGATGGGCATTTGGTCACAGTAACTCAACTACTTAACGCAGCCAGAGGTGAAAACCAAATGCCAGGACAGGGATTCACGTCCAACAGCTCAGAACACTAACGCGTCGAGAGTCGGGGAGTGAATCCGACGATTACTCCGATACCGCTCTATTTATAGTCGCGGTGACCTGTCGTGTCGTGTCGCATCTTCCTGTCTTTTGTTTTCTTTTTCTTTGTTCTCCTGAAGAAGCTACATATAATTGCAGCAAAACGTCGAGATGAACCCACTTTTGGGTCACTCACAAATGACACGGTCCAAACCCGGAAGACGAATAAACTATAAAACAATGTATCATTTACCCATCAGCTATGCAATTTTGGCATAAAGTCACATGGCTGGAATTAAAGATTTTGGAGAAAGTCTACCCTAATTATTAAAGCTCGGATTTATAGGCAACAAAAATTGGAGAAAAAGGCGCCTATATAGGCAAAGATTTTTATTAAAAAAAGCAGGGATATTAACATTTAGGCAAAATATAGGCAATAAAGGAATATAACTTATTATTTATTGTACAAAGTGAAATAACCTAATATTAACTGAAGGCAGGTATATTTACACATCATAATCATAACATTAGTATAAATAAACTAGTAACTAAATAACTGTAAATTAATAATTAAACATTGTAACCACTTAAAATTTTATCATTAATAGAAACAACTAAATGTTTTTCAATATTTTCGGTCTTAAAACTATGTCTTCGATCACTTAAAATTAATTTGTACATTGAAAACGAACGTTCGACATCAACAGATATAATTGGAGCATATTTCAGAGCGGATAATAAATCTGGCATAATTTGAAATTCCTCGGAAAATGTCCCATTCAAAACTTTAGCAACATTAGATAAAAACGAAAAACCTTCATTCTTGTCGAAAACATATTTCATTTTTTTTAAATTAATTGACCGTTACTTCCAGGTGCCGATTTAATTTTCGTCTTTAAATTATCTATTCATTTTACTGACACATAAATTTATCTCTTGTTTTTCGAATAAGGTAATTGTGGTAACTATTAATTTATAATTGTCATTGATATAAGCGAGTTCCTGTTTCAATTTGGGATTTTTTAATATTTTTTTTGCTTCTCGAATGGCTTCGGACTCTATCTCTAAAAAATTGGACTCTAACTCCTGCTTAATTTTTGAAATACATTCCACATAACATTTTTCCACAGTCTGTTTTCTCAATGTAGGGTAGACTGGGGCTAGTTGTGCCACTTTGGACAAAATAATTTTTAACATTTTTTTCGTAATTTTTAGGGCTGTTAGATTACTTTAATGAGGTACTATTTTTAATTGGGAATCATTATTTGGGAACATCAGCAATTTTTAAGCAATACCTTACAGTATGTAAATAGTTTTACAAAATGCACATATTGTCACAATTTGCCCCAATATGGGGTAAGTTGTGACGAACTTGGGGCAGGTTGTGACAGTAAATATTTTTAAATATAATAAACTTTAGTTGGAGAATAATAACAAAGTTTCCATAATAAATTTATTTTATAGTTAAGTATAGATACATAAATGTTTGATAAATGTTTATGTAAGAAACAAATGTGTAGAAAAACATCTAGTGAATTTAAAGTAAAATAAAAAACTTAATCGCTATCGTCAATTTGTGCTGATTCTACTTGTAGTTCTGAAGAGTGGCAGTTTATACAAACATAATAAAGATCATCTTTTGTGCACTTTACATGAGCCCACCTCTTGCATTCCATACATTGCACCCAGTCTTCTCCTAACCTAGACTTTTTATATGGTCCCATACAAACTAAGCAAAAGTAATCTTCTTCCTCTTCTTCTGAGCTGTCTTCTCTTTTTCTTGTTGCGGTCTCTTTCTTTGGCGCTGCTTTTTTCTTAGGCAACAGTTGTTTTGAGTCAAATAATTTTTTCTTTATTTTATCCTCTTTGCACTTTATTGTTTCCTTCCTCTTTAACTCTTCACTGCGAATTGTCTCCTTGACAGGTGTGCTAGTCAAAATTGCAGATGTTAAGCTCTTGCGTTTTTTATTTTTTCGAGGACCAGCTTTTGGCAGAGGTCTTATATCCATAGGGCTGACAGGCAGAACTTCGGCATGGAATGATCCTGGTAGGTTGGCCTGCGATGATCCTTGTTGATATGGTCCTGGTTGATAGGTATGGGAGGGTCCTGGCTGGTTAGCATAATATGACGACGGTTCAGGTTCATCGAGATGCTGAAACTCTTTAAGCTGCCCAGCACTGGCTTCCTCATTACCATCTACGATGTCAATAGGCCTATTCAAAGGTCGGTCAGTCACCGAAGAACACAGAAAGTCTTCTTCATTAAAAATGTTTCTATTGAATTCCCATATTCCTGTAGAACGAAATCCTGCCTGAACATTTGTTGGTGTTACAGCTTTAGGTAATGCTGTTTTCACTATACTTGGGATGTCATAAATTGAGACTGTGTTTCCAGGATGAGATTTCATCCATCCACACATGGCGTCGTTTAAAAACTTCTTAAATGGACCAAAAACGGAAACATCCAGTGGTTGAAGTCTATTTGTTGTATGGGGAGGGAACGATAAGAGAGTAATACCGTGCTCTGTACAATAGTCAAGGACTTCGATATATAGGTGAGCACTGTGGTTGTCTAACAGAACTAAAACCGGTGATTTCTTTGAGCACCTTACTTTTTTTACAAAATGCTTCATAAAAAACAAAAAGTCCGGGCCTGTTATCCAGCCACTTGGGTTAGCAGTACCACAACAACCTACTGGCCCATCACGTACAAAATGCTCCTTGTAAAACTTACGTGGAAAAACGAACATAGGAGGAACTGAGTTACCCTCTGCGTTAATAGCAAGAACCATAGTAACATTGGTCCCCCTCTCAGCTGAAGTGACACCACCAACTCTTTTCTCGCCTTTCTTCGCTATGATTTTTACCGGTTTTTGGTCAGTCCCAGTCCCTGTCTCGTCTATATTCCAAATATCATTAGCTGTAAAATGGTTTTGACTTAATACTAATTCGAGGTTATCAAAAAAGAGTCCGACATTGTGCTTGTTGAAACTTGTACTCCGACTTAAGCTGGTAGCCTCAGGAACACGAATAGACACATTATTGTTACGTTGCATGAACTTTGTAAACCAATCATTACTGGCGTGTTTTGTTGCTACCCAATTCTCAGGCACAAGAACTTTGTTCGCTATAGCAAATTCAAAAGCTAAACTTTTCATTTCTTTTGGGCTAATACCATAAAATATTTTCGCTGCCTGAACAGCATATTCACAGAGCTCTTCTTCTTGTTGTTGTGAAAATATCATTCGAGGTCTTTTGTAACCCATTTCTACCACTCCATCTGGATTGGTTTGTTGTTTTTTTATATATCTAAGTAAGGACATCCGGTTAACGCCATATTTTTCAGCTGCTTGCCTTAAACTACACGATCCAGACTTAACATCTAACGAAGCCGACTCGTAACTGTTTATATTACTCCGACCACGTTCCGTTTTCCTTTTATAATTTCTCACCATTATCTGTAACAAACCCATAAACATGCATTAAAATTAGTAGGGGCATGTTGTGACACTGTCACAATCTGCCCCAAGCCTTTCGTCACAACTAGCCCCACCGTACGCCATTTTACATAAAGCCACTTGCACAGACCTTGACACGTCGTATAGAAACCAAACTGTGTCTTACTAGAGAGAAATAAACAAACTATCTACTACAACTAGAATAAGTTTCTTACCTTGTGGTTTGAAAGTGAAATAACAATTCAAAGACAACAGCAAAATTTTACTTCGTTACAACGAAATGACATATAATTTTATAAAGCGGCAGAAACGCATAGCATCACAACCAAACTACACAAACAGACTGAGGACATGCGGACGTGGAATTCTGGGTAACCGGGCGACGCTGCTACCTATGGTTAGTCTATAAAACTATTTGTCACAACATGCCCCTGTCACAACTAGCCCCGATCTACCCTACTCTTGTCCGGTAAGGACTTATTAAGATATTTTTCGAAAAAGCATTTAAAACGGGGGTTCTTAACTTTATATAGAGGAATGTTGGATGCAATTATAATAATAATAGTCTCCCGTTTTATTATTATTATAATTGCATTTAAAACGGGGGTTCTTAACTTTATATAGAGGAATGTTGGATGCAATTATCATCTGACATAAATCAAAGTTAAATGCGTCTTCCTCCTTTTTTTTTGAACTGCTTAAACTATCCCGTAGAGATATTTGGGCTAACTTAGAGGAATTTAATTTTTCCAAATTACGTTTTTGAAGTGGGGTTCCACAATGCTGGTCAATAAAGTGCTTTTTTCTACTTGAAATCTGAGAATTAAAAAAAAAATTATAATTCTAAAACCGCTTTAGAATTTAGTTATGTTGTGGGACGAGAAAAAAACAGAAAAAATAAAACTTACCGATTTGCCGCATGGTTTACAAAATGCTCCATCTCCTTCTAGAGAAAGTTCCGAACAATGACGTATAATATATAGACTAAGCAGTCCCTTATTCTCGTTATATAATCGAGTGTCCGAAATATCTCCGCTCAAGGTTGAAGGTATGTTTACCAGAACAGCGGCGTGCTCATTTAAATGTTAATGACAATAATTATTTTTTTAATTAAAATTAAATATTTATGATTTCTTTTTGTTCCCGTCTATAAGAGAAATAATTATTTTGATAAAATAGTATGGCATTTTACTAAAATAGTAAGTAAATAACTCTCAACAATTTAAAATAAAATTTGCTTGTCACATAAAATATGTAAACACACAAAATGGAGAAAATGTTTTCATACGTCCATGATGTTTTCAAACACAAGATCAACTTCGTGATGCTTCGTAAGAAATCATGAACTTCGTGCATCTTCGTATCAAAACAATAAACAATAACAAAGGTATTCATGTTGTGGACACTTTTAAGGTTCCGGGTCTATATATTATACGTCATTGGTTCCGAATAAGGTAATAAACTAATAAAGCTTAGGGATTTTCAAATAGTTAACCCTCAAGTCTCGATCAGGAACA
The DNA here is from genome assembly GCA_918026665.1 of Diabrotica balteata. Taxonomy (NCBI): domain Eukaryota; kingdom Metazoa; phylum Arthropoda; class Insecta; order Coleoptera; family Chrysomelidae; genus Diabrotica; species Diabrotica balteata. The sequence continues at coordinate 103,350,960 of OU898283.1, read as the reverse complement.
TTTTCGTAGAAATCTGTTATATAAACAAACCATTGATATTTTATTATTGACCCAAAATTTTATTATAGAATGGTTTAGTAACAGAATAATATCATGGGTAGTACCATGAAATTTTAAAAAAAGGCACAAATAGGCGAAATTTACGAAAAAAGGCAAAAAGTGCAAAAAACAATTATAATAGGCAAAATAGGCCAAAAAGGCATTTTGCCTATAATCCGAGCTTTACTAATTATACTTACTGATCTTTGTATTACATGAGGTTTTTTGTCTCTTGATAATATGTTTTAGTGTCTGCTTTTTGTGGCAAGTGTATAACTATTTATTTCTACTGTCTGTGGTATCGAAATCAAATCATTAGCTATATTTGTAATTATGAATTTTTAATTATAAAAAATCTTTATTTAACAAAATAATTTGAGTTAAATATCACATCTAATACTTTTCTTAAAATATTAGTAGTTGCGTTCAAATAGACCCCAGTGAAGGGCCATAATTTTCCACATATTTTTCACAAATGAAATTTAGTGGTACGTTGCAGTCTCCCTCAACCCAATTGAGCTGGGCACCGAATATCTGCACTAATATACACTTATGAGCATTCTGTACTGGATGACCGGGAGGCCAGTTGCTGTACTGAATTTCTGTTCCATAAGGTACCCACAAATATTGACGGTCATCTACGAATCTTGCTCCCCCAATCCAATATCGATTATGGATACCTAAAAATTAACAAAAAATTTTAATTCCTGAAATCTTGAATATGTTGCCTGTGTGAGTCATTTCAAATAGGACTACTTATAAGCATAAGACTTATTCACAATCAATGTGCTCTGTCACCAACGACCGGTTTCACATACTATAATTTGCTATGCATATTCAGGTCAACGGTAAATGTAAACTAAATGCTAAAAATAAAATAACCCGTATTAGGGTGATGTCTGGTACAGAATATACAGCAATTGTGCCAATATTATATGTGTGTGATTATTAAATATGATTTTAAATTGATTAAATAAAAAATTAAGTGAAAAATGATTTAGTAAAATTAAAATTAAATAAATATTACTTACATGCCAAAAATATTACTTACATACTTCGGTATATAAGTAATATTTATTTTATTTCAATTTTACTAAATCATTTTTCCCTTATTTTTCCCATATTTGATAATCACACACATATAATATTGGCACAATTGCTATATATTCCACCAGTTAGTACCAGTTAGTACCCTAATACAGGTTATTATATTTTCAGCATTTAGTTTACCATGTACCGCTAACCGGGGTTCAAAGGAGTAGTGATGCGCATTATAAGATGCTGTTTGTAGTTAGCATCTCTAGCCTCTCCTACACAATTCCTATCCTCACCTCCACGAAGTGTGGTCTTCCACGAAAACCTGAGCAATCTTGTTGGAGATTGGTAACCAACCCCAATGAAAGACAGGGTCAGGGCGAACGAGGAAGTGAGAATATGGTCCTCCGAAATGGAGGTTTTGCTACGGACTAGCGACCCATAAAAGTAAAAAAATATTATTACCTCGGAATAGGACAGAATAGGACAAAAACAAGTGACGAAAGCTACGGACAAAGGATATTCTATTAGGAACATGGAATGTACTAAGTTGGTACAGACCTGGAATTGCCACGACAGCGATAAAATAACTAGAAAACTTGAACTATGATGTAGTAGCCATTCAGGAGATGAGATGGACAGGATATGGAACAATACACATGGAGAAGTCATTAGTACTGTGGTCTGGACATGAAACTCGACATGAAAGAGAATGTGGCTTTGTAATACATGAAAGACTACAATAAGAGTTATTAGACTTTAAACCAATACACGAACGAATCTGCATCATAAGATTAAGTGGTAAATGGTCCAATTTAACTATATTTTCAGTGTATGCACCAACCGAAGACGCATTAGAGGATGATAAAAATGAATTCTACGACTCTCTAAATCAACTCTACACAGAAGCTCTTAACCACGATATTAAAATAATACTAGGTGATCTAAACGCAAAGGTAGGCATAGAAGACTACGTAATAGCGGTGGCAGGAAGATATACTCTACATGAAGTTACAAACGATAATGATCACGTTTGGTCGATTTTGCGACAGCCATCAAAAGCACCCAGTTCGCTAGAAAAAAGATTCACAAGGCAACATGGAGATCAAACGACGGAAGAACAAATAATCAAATAGATCACGTATTGATTGATGGGAGACATTCTAGCAGCATAATGTAACATAAGTGTAAGAACTATGAGAGGGCCGGACAGGGACACAGACCATTTTCTCGTAAAGATCAAGCTCAGAACAAGAATTTCAATTCAAATAATATATAAAGACACAAAGATCGAACGATGGAATGTGGCGAAGCTGAAAGAAGAAAATAATCAAAGACAGTAACAAGTAGAATTAAGAAATAGGTTTCAGGTTTTGGAAATAAATGAAAATAAAAGTGAAGATATAGATCAGCGATGGAACTCGATAAAAACAACTATTACAGAAGCAGCAGAGAAATCTATCGGAAAACGAAAAAAACAAAAAAGAAAAAATGGTCAGACGACGAATGTGAAAGAACTCTAAAAGAAGCAAACAAAAGAAGAGTTGATTATCTGTCGAATCCATCAGAAGAAAAACGTATACGATTCCACAGAGAGAGAGCCGCAGCTAGAAGAACACTTAGACAAAAAAAAAGAGACAATATCTGCAGCAATAAATTGAAAAAGTAGAAGGAGAACACAGACGAAATCAAAGTAAAAATTTCTACAGAGAGGTAAGACAACATAAGAGAGGCTCGTATATAAGCACACCCAACTTCGTAAGAGATAAAAATGGAGAAATGCTGGCTGCCGAAAACAAAATAATAGAAAAATGGGCTTAATATTTTGAAGAGATTCTGAATATCCAAAATTTCACTGTTGAAAACAATGAAAATGGTGGAAACAATGGAGAACATGAGTATCAAACGATCGAATTAGAAATGCCCCCACCAAGTATATAAGAAATTACGCATGTCATAAAAACGCTTAAAAACGATCAATCCGCTGGTCTAGACAATATTGATGCCGAGCTAATTAAAACAGGCGGTCATGAAGTCATAAGTAAAATCCATCAATTAATAGAAATGGCTTGGCAACAAGAAATCATGCCGAAAGAATGGTGTGGTAGTATTATTGTACCAATTCACAAGAAAGTAAAAAAGGAATCATGCATGAATTACAGAGGAATCTCAATAATCAACAATACATATAAAATATTGGCTTCGACATTATTAAAAAGATTAGATCTTTTTTCTACTGTCTTTCTTTTTTTTTACAATAAAACAAATGCTTAAAAAGTATTGGGAATATAATCACAACGTGCATCAGATTTTTATAGACTTCAAACAGGCTTATGATTCAATTAATCGTGCAACATTATGGAAGACAATGATCGAGCTCGGCGTACCCAAGAAACTAGCTGTGGTAACACAAATGTGTGTAACTCTTTTGCACAAGTTAGAATAGGGGGGGGGGGAAATATCAAATGCTTTCTGCGTAAATTTTGGACTGAGACAGGGAGATCCGTTGTCCCCATTGTTGTTTAACCTGGCCTTAGAATATGTCATGCGAAAAATATATCCAAAAATCAAACCAGGCATAACTACTCAGGAAGCAAAAATCATACTCGCTTTGTCGATGACGTAGACGCAGTAGCACAATTAACATGAGAAATTGAAGATATTTTCTCGAGCTTTGAAGAAGCTGCATTAAACATCGGTTTAAAAATAAATGAAGACAAAACAAAATACATGGTGGTCTCAAAACAAGAACGACGGCGAATAAGGCAAAAATTACTATAAATGATCACAAGTTCGAAATGGTTAAAGAATTTAAATATCTAGGAGCAACAATCAAAATTAGAGCGAGAAGTTGAAACGAGAATAATGGCAGGAAACATATCTTTCTTTGCAATGCAACATCTAATGAAGTCAAAACTTCTTTCACAAGGTACAAAAATCCGGATATATAAGACCATAATACGACCAGCAGTCGCGTATGGAAGCGAAACATGGACGATAACAAAAAGAGAAATAAATAAATTGCTGGTGTGGAAACGTAAAATTCTTTGAATGATATATGGCCCTTGCAGAGACAGCGTGACTAATGAATGGAGGAGCAGATACAATACCTAACGAGCTAGAGTCTCTATTCGGAAAAGAAAATCTAGCCAGATATATAAAGGCCAATAGACTCAGATAGGCAGTAACGACAATCGCCTTGTACAAACAATGTATTCTGGGAAAGGCTAGATGGAAGAAGGTCTGTAGGGCAACCTAGAAAAAGGTGGAAAGAAGCAGTCAAAGAAGATCTAGGAAAAATGGGAGTGCGACAATGGGAATTACTGGCACAGGACCGACAAACATGGAAGGCAATAGTAAACGCGGCAAAGACTCACGAAGAGTTGTAGCGCCATTGATGATGATGATGATGTACCGTTAACCCGAAGATGCATATCAAATTATGGTATCCGAAACCGGTCGTTGGTGGTAGAATAAATTGATTGTGAGTAAGTCTTATTCTTATTTCTTTTTACCTATTTTTAATTCTTGAATTTATAAATACATTTTTTTAAATGAACATAAACGAGATGGAGTAACGAATAAACTAAATATAGCTACCCCGAATTTTAGAGAGTTGAGCGAAGGAAGCTCGAAATGACAAAAAAAAAAAAGAATGACAAGGCAAACACATCAACCATTATGGGAAAAGTTTGTTATACTCTGTTTGAAAATTATTAATGTTGCGAATTAAGCTGCTTAGAGTCTACTACGAATTGCTAAAAGTATAAATTGAAATACCCACTATGGCTCCCTTAGATAGCCCTTGTGACTAAATAAATTGATATGACAATGAAATTCATAGCCATGAATTATAATTATACACCTTTAGCGATGTTACAGTGACGAATAATTTCAAAATTTGACAAAAGTTTCCGAAGCTAGTGGGGTACATCAATTTTTCGTTTGGTAGCAGTACATAAATGATCCACTTTTAAAAGTGGTTTAATACTATCGTAATTTGATTCCATTGCGACCACATTGTTGTCCTTCCATTTTGCGTAGACTTGATTTATCAAAGCGATGTTCGAAATATCCACGATTTTTCTGTTTCATTACAGCGGAAGGTAACAAAGGACATTTTTTATACGATTTTCTCTTGCTGTGCCTGTTGCCCTAAAGTCCTTCTCTTTTAAAGTTTCCATCAAATTATAAGTAGTAAAATAATTGTCAAAAAATACTTCGTAGTCAGTAGGCACATCAATGACATCAAGGATTTTTAGAACAACTTATGATCTTAAAGGCAACGCCGCAACTTTTGATTTATTCACTGATGCTCCACAATATGTGTCAAAATTGTAGCAATAACCAGTTGAACTATAAAGCATCCAGTCCTTGTACCCAAATCTTACTGGTTTTCTCCTTATGAACTGTTTAGATAAGTGATGCCCAAAATACTTTATCATTGCTTTATCAATTGCGACCAGAGTCTTTGGGAAATATTCCAAATTGTTGAAATTTTTTATTTAGTTTGTTCATGAGAGGCCTCACTTTATACATTCTATCCCTTGTATCAATTTGAGAATTATCTGCCAACTGTAGGTATTTTTTAATTTCTTGGAAACGGTTCCCGGGCAAGAGGAAGATTGTCTTTTTCGTCGTTATCAGAGTCATCACTCTTGTAATGAACCTCTATTTCTCCGGGAACGTCAATCGCAAAGCTTTGAGTCTGAAGATCATCCTCATCTATGTCCTGATTGACAGTTTGATAGTCAGTCTCAGGGGGAATAACTACCACCGATACATCTTTATGAGTGGAACTCGCTCGGTCATCTAAAGCTAAAGCAAGAGTTGTATAACATTTTCCTTAAAACCCAATGGGACTAATAGGCGATAATTCTTGAAAATCCATTCCAATACCAATATTGAACTTTAAACAATCAACAACCAAATAATCATTTTGATTTTATACAAACTTACAAACCTACTGTACTCAGATGAGGACAGGTCTATTTTGTAACATAAAAACAACAATAATAAAAAATCTTATACTGAATAAATAAACATTGCTAGTACTTATCCTTATAACAATGAAAGTTAAAATGATAAATAGTATCAAAATCACAAAATAACAAACACTTCAATGATCCAACAGAAATATGGACGTTAGCTTATAATTACTGCGGCAAAAATTAGGAAGAAGAGCGCCACCTAGGGTATAATTTGTGAAAATCTAGTAGAACACTTCCTAATAGAATCGGACGTGGAGTAATAATTTTTTACCAGATGTGTCACTACTAGGCCATTTTTGCTGCTGTACTTAGACGAGTACAATGGGACTAAATGGGTTAATATAAAATTTCTCACTCTTTTAAGAATTAACTTAATTTTATAATCAAAAATGTTAATTTATTAATAGTATATAATTGTATCAAAAATTGTATTACCTTGTTCTCTTACGAACTTTCCGATTTTTTCATTCTCAAGTGCTGAATTAATTGATAGCAACTCCATCTGTAGGGTTTTGCAAAATGTGATAGCATTTATCCAACTCTCCTACAAACAAATATAATTAATGAAAAAGTTGCGTCGATCAGAAATAAGAGCTCTTTATGAAATATTTAAAGATCTTTACCGTTACGTGAAGGCCCAAATAATAGAGTTTATTTCCAAAACGAACTAATGGCAGAGTCGATAGTCCTCCATTCTCGAAGTTTTTTTCCCATTGAGGCTCTAAAAAAATTCAAAATAAAATATATCCCATTATAGCAATCAAAAATATTTAGAGAAATACAAATATTACGATTAAAATGTGCGACTTAGAGCGACAGGAGACAAAGTTTATATATTGTAAATAATTTCGATGAAAATGCAATATGCATTTAACTTCTGAGATAGTTTAAGTCTCAAAAAATCCTATGAAATTTGCTAAATGTGTCTAGCATAATTAATAGAGCAAGTTTAATAGTTTAAATATTTAGCCTCAGGGATAAATAAATTAAATAACTTTTAAACTATTTGACCGATCGGGTGGAAATTTCGCATAAATTTAAAAGACGGTAATTCCTCTATATTCAAATGTATCAGTAATATTTTATTTTCTTTATTTCTAAATTTATAAATTAGTGCAAAAAACTGTTTTTTTTACAATTATCTTCGTAAATTATTTATCAATTTTAATTTAAAGAACGGTAAAGTAAAGATATTCTTGATATAAAAAAATGACACAAATATTGTTTATGTAAAATATAAGAGAAATTTCGGATATCCAAGAAACGAAATACGAAATGGCAAATAAAAAGGATATGAATTCTCAAGAAAAAATAATAAAACATACGTACATAAAAAACATAACAAAAAAAATTAAAAAACACATGCAAGTAAAAATAAGTAGGTACGTGGAACATCAGAACAATGATTGAACCAGGAAAAATGCAAGAGATTGTCTCAGAGCTGGAAAGATACGGAATTGATGTTGCAGTAATTCAAGAAATTAGATAGGCAGGTAAAGGAGAAATAAATAAAAAAAATTACACATTACACTACTCTGGGCATGAAAAACAAGATCAATATGGAGTTGCATTTATAACTACGGGAAAAATACAAAATAATATTATGCAATTTAAACCAATATATGAGCGCATGGCTTACCTGAGAATTAACGCCAAACCATTTAATATATCCATCATAAACGTATATGCACCAACTGAAAGTGCTGTAGCAGAGGAAAAAGATAACATTTATGAGAAACTGGAAAAAGAAATTGAGACTTTACCCAAAGAAGACACAATTCTGGTAATGGGAGATTTTAACGCCCAGATTAACGGCAAGGAAGACTACATTAATCAAGTTGCAGGTAAATACACATTACATGAAAAAACAAATGATAATGGTCAAAAATTATGCAACTTAGCAACTAGCACCAATATAATTGTCAGTAGTACAAAATTTGCACACCCTGTATACCACAAAGTAACATGGATCTCACCAGACCAAAAAACATGGTCCCAAATAGACCATAAACTGATCACAAAGAGAAAGCAAATATCGATAACAGACGTGAGAACAGACAGAGGTGCACATGCAGACACAGACCATTTCATGGTTACCGCAACGTTAAGACAAAAAGTCAAAAGAACGCTAAAAAACAAGACAACAAAGGACAAATGGTAAATAGAAAAACTGAATGCTACAGATAGAAGAATTAAATATGCAGAAGATATAAGCAAAAAACTGAAGTAATACTGTAAACTTACAGAGGATGTTAAAACAGAATGAAGAAATATAAAAAAATGTATAAATGAAACAGCTTCTGAACATGTAGGGCTAGAGAGAAAGAACAAAAAAGAAGAATGGTATAATCAAGACTGTCATAACATGTTAAAAAAGAAGATAGAAATAAGACAAAAGTGGATTAAAACAAATAGACAAGAATATGAAGAAGAATACAACAAATTAAGAACAGAATGTAAGAAACAAATAAGGAAAATTAAACGAACCTGGTTAAATGATAAGATAAAAGAAATAGAAAAAGAAAACACAAACAGAAACACAAAAGCATTTTAAAAGAAAATTAGCGAGCAGAACAAAACCTTTAAAGAAAAGATAAAAGGCATGAAGGATAGAAATGGAAAAGTATCAGGAAATGACAAAGAATTTAAAGAAATCTGGACTGATTATGTTAAAGAATTATTAACAGTACAAGAGGACCAAGACTTAAATGAAAACGTGGAAGAAGAGACCACGATGATAGAAACCGAGCTAGAAAAATCAACGAAAGATGAAGTTGAGGAAATTATAAACAGTAGTCGCAACGGTAAAGCACCAGGTATAGACGGTATAAACATGGAACTTATAAAATATGGTGGACATGAACTCCAGAAGAGAAAAAATATACCAATTAATAAAAGTCATATGGGACGAAGAAAAGATGCCAGAAGAATGGTACAAAGGACAAATGATCACAGTCCATAAAAAAGGAGACCAACAAATATGTAATAATTATAGAGGACTAACATTATTAAACACAGCGTATAAAATCATGTCAACCTTAATACAACGAAGACTGGCCGAAGCGACTACAAATATCATGGGACAGTACCGATACGGATTTATTAGGGAAAAGTCAACAACAGATGCCATACATATGATAAAGCAAATTATGGAGAAAGCTTATGAATATAAAATAGAAATTGAACTGCTTTTTATAGACTTCTAACAAGCATTTGATTCAATAAACAGAGCGAAATTACTTACAGCTTTGAGAGAAGTGAGAATACACAACAAATTAAGACGATTAATAAAAATGACAATGAGAAAAACTGTAGTAACTGTAAAAACACAAGAAGGAGACACAGAAGAATTTGTTATAAATAAAGGTGTACGTCAAGGAGATTCATTATCTGCAACTCTGTTTAATCTTGCCCTGGAATATATAGTCAGAAAATCAACAAAGGTACACTTAGAACGAGAGAGGGACAAATAATAGCATATGTCGACGATATTGTGTTAATAACAAAGAACAGAAAAACAATGGAAAGTATGTTAAAAGAATTGGTAGCAGAAGGGAAAGTAATGGGCTTAGTAATAAATCAAGAAAAAACAAAAATAATGAGATTTGACAAAAAATATGAAAACAAAAAGATTAGACTGGGAGAATATATATTTGAAGAAGTAGAAAAGTTTAAGTATTTGGGAATATTATTAACAAACAATGGAGAAAGGGAAACAGACATTAAAAAAGGATAATTACAGCAAATAAGACATACTATGCAAATAAAAAACTTCTAAAAAATAAATTACTGAGCAAGAAATCGAAAATGAAGATATATAAAACAATAATTCGACCGACTATGATGTACGCTGCCGAAACCCTTAGCATGACAAAAAAAACAAGAGATGACCTTAGAATACTAGAAAGGAAAATACTAAGAGCAATATTAGGACCAATAAAAATTAATGAAAACCAATATAGACAAAGAACGAATCATGAACTACTAAACGAAATTAAAGATGATAGTTTTTAAAATAAAACAGCAAAGGCAAAATAGCTAGGACATATATGGAGATCAGGACCATCTACGACAATATTTTCAATATTGGAATGGACACCAGCTGGTAAAAGAAGACGTGGAAGACCAAGATCTACATGGCTACAAGAAGTAACAAATGATCTCAACGGGCGGGCGTACGCAATGGAGAGAAAAAACCAGAGATAGAAACAGTGGAGAAAAATAACAGGAAAAATTAAATAAAGTAAATGAGGACTGGTCTACCTCGTAACATAGATATAGAGAGCTTAAGCGGCGTAACCCCGTGTGGGGTGTTTAGCCACAATATATAAAATATAAGAGAAAAAACTTATAGACAAAAAATCAAAATGTGACCATAAATTATTGTTTAAAAAAAACGCAAGGTAAAAATACGGGTACTTTTTCATCTATTCGTCGTCTAATAACCCCCACCTATGTCTTAAAAGTTTCAGATATCAGCTAAAAATTTTGCCGTGAAATCGATGATTTTTGCATAAACAGACTGGGCTATACCTGTATCAAAGAAAGTCTTGAAAAAATTGTTACATGCGGCCTACTTAGTGTTTAATAATTGTACATAAGAGAAGAATAAGAGAAAAATTAAAAAAAAATGATATGAAGACTACTTACTTGAAGCAACCCGTACAGTACTTGGAGTATTGGAATCATCTCTAATGTAAGCTTCACTTAAAGAAACAAACAGAAAGACTACTGTAAGACATGTTGCTGTAATCTTCATCTTTGGTGAATTTTCGTCGGCACAGCTGTTTCAAAACGCACGTTTTTAATCGGTTTTATACTAAACTTACACGAGGCTCAATTAAACGGTCAGAAGGTTAATATAGATAAAAAAATTTATAAAACAATTTTAATGTTAATAGATAAAAAATTATACTTTTCAAATTAGAGAAACTACACTGAACGGCAAAAAAAGTGGCCACTCTATAAATGGCCGAAAATAAAATTTCATTGGAAGTTTTATGCACTGTTTCATATTGCGTCTCAATTTAAATATTCATTGCGATCATTTATGCTTGTATTTTATAGTTTGACGATTATGTGGTTATTTCTGTAGAAGTTCTGTAGTCGCTGTTTATCTTCTAAGTTAAAAACAGTTAATTAAACAGTAATTTAGCTTTAAAAGAGATCCCTTAACCCTTTAGCGGCCACTGGTTGATTTTTTAACCACTTATTTTTTCTCCCTGTAGGAATAAGTTCGTAGTGTAAAAATAAACCAGAAATCGTCGAGGCGCTTGACGGCAACGTTTTCAGGTGAAATATTAACCAGTAGTTAAATCTGGCGCGCTTTATAGTGTATACTCCTACCTCGCCTGTTTCAAGTGGTCGAAAATCTGCATCTGAACGTCTGCAATTATCTATTATTTGTTGTTTTGGTGGATCGTGATTGTTGCTCCAGTTGTTTATAAGTGAAAAAAAAAGTATAGCTAAATAAATAGATAATTACAATGTTCCAAATATTTTATTCCTTTTTTTACACAATTTGTTCTAGAAATCGATCAAATCATAAAAATAACCTAACTTTATTTCATAACAGTGTTTTAATTGATTCGCTCACATGTGCTGTGAATATGATGCGACAGCCTAAACGCTTCATCTGATCAATTTTTGAGTAGTCCGCGGAAATTTTCATGGTTTAAATATGATGAATATTGTAGTTGACATTGATATAATATTTACAGTGGCAGTACACTATATGACAATTATTACATATAAAGTTAGTCTCTTTTAAACAAATATTGGTTTTCGAGTTGATTGTGGACAAAATCAATGGAATATTTTCAACTCTAAACGGAAAAGAAAGCGCAAAATTGCAGTACTGGCATCAAATCAAGGTTATTTCCGACGCAAAAAAGGAGATGCATATAATTCAAAATACAATAATAGTAAGAGTTATGCATAATAAACGGATGCTAAGAGAGGGGGGCTAATTTTGATAAACTTTACAAAATTAAGCCTCTAAACGATACTACCGATATATAGCTGTCGATGAAAGCGTGGTTGCTTTCAAGGGCAGAACAACAGTAAAACAATATACCTATGCCGAAAAAACCATTCAAACGAGGAATAAAAGTATGGGCCCTTACTTGTTCCAAGACTGGATATATGCTTTTATTTCAGATTTATCAAGGAAATAATTTGATTTATTGAAATGTTTATTAGAGAGGAACACTTTTGGTTGTGGAACTTTCAGGTTGATAGAAAATATTATCCAAAAACAATATTGAAAACAGACAAGATGAAATAGGCAAACATGTCACAACAAAAGTGAAAAGAACAAACAAAATAGGACATCGAGAAGAAGTAAGCTATCCAGAGGCTATCTGAATATAATTTATATATGGGAGAAGTCGATAAATTTAACCAATATCACTCTTACATATTCAATTTCTTGGAAATCACGAAAATGGTGGGTAGAACTATTCTAATATTTGGTTGATTGTTGCATTGTGAATTCCTATATTTTATATAAAGAGTCAGTTCCTGCAAAAGAAAAACCTATCTTAGACTTCGAAAACAAATTTCGAACAATTCTCGCTGATTGATTGAGTGCTAATTGCAGACTAAAAATTGGAGGAAGAGGTATCTAATATAAGAAAAACAAATTTGGGAGATTACTTGCCAGTAAAAGGCACACGTCGAAGTTGCGCATATTGTAGCAATGCAAAGAAAGCGAAAAGAAGTCAAATTGTTTGCCGTAGAGGTCAACTGGCTCCCTGTTTAGAATGCTTGGCACACTTTCATGAAACATAAGAAAATGTTTGGTATAATGACTTCTTAAGAAATAAATACTTTTGTTCATTACTTTTTGTTTTTATTTCGAAAAACAGAAGTGGTCGATATTTTGACAAGGATTCAAACATAAAGTATATTGTCCTTGACGTGCGCTGGTCGAAAAATCGACCACCCCCTCCATTTCAAAATTCAAACTTAAACTTTTTTTAAACATGACGATATGTAAATTTTTGTATATATAACTCGTACATATCGTTATTTTTTTAAAACACCGAAAAAAATAGTTTTGCGCGCTAAAGGGTTAATCTCTTTCTAAAGATTGGGACGAGACACCTCATTAAAGATCCAGACTGGATAAGTCCTAGTAGAATCAAATGGCTATGCTTGCAGCGAATTTCAATTCCGTAGTAAGCTCCTCAATCGGATCTCCGGGAGGAGCAGTTACAAGTATAACAAAAAGATTAAAATGCAAAGAAGACATCAGAATAGGCACATGGAACGTGAAAACCATGGCACAGGAAGGTAAAATCCATAATGCAATACAAGAAATGGCACACATGAAAATAAATATTCTTGGAATAAGCGAAATGCGTTGGCCAGGTTCAGTAACCGCAAATATCGGGGAACACCGCGTTTACTATTCTGGAACAGATAACGGCAAACATTAATTAGTTGTCGGCATTATACTGACAAAAGAAGTGGCAAAATCTGTTGATAACTTCATCACAATCTCGGCAAGAGTGATGCTTGCATATAAGCAAATCAGCATTTCCTATAAACCTATGATGGTTTTCAAGACGAGAGGCATATTCCTGGCCAGAGTTAATTTTTATTTTTTTAACAATTTTTTTCAGTTATTATCATTGCTTTGTCTCTTACGACTAAGGATAGGTAACATTTCATCACCATTTTCACAGTTTATTAACGTGCGAGTAGGTACAGAAACATCTTCATTAGTCTCTGCTACATAATCTAAGTCTGAATCACTATTATTAGAGTTTATTAATATATGGAAAGTTGCACTAATACCTTCATCAGTGTCTGGTACATAATTTGAGTCTAAATAAAAGGACTCAAAATCTCCATCATGAGCTGGAGTGTCATCTGAAAGAAAATGACTATGAATAATTGATGGATTCGACTGTTACTTGATGGAAATTCATTTTATGTAACAATAAAACACTGAAAACTTTGTTTTCAAACTTCCACAAAATTTGTTTTAACTATTATTACTACAGCTCTTTCGGCTGATAGCCTTTCTCAAGTGATCTATTTTTGGCTTGGGTTTACAAATTTATAGTCTCTAATGAAATAGGTTGAGGAGGGGAGAACTGTTTGTCTCAAGTTGGTCATTCAGAATTATATCTGTGTTTTTTAATTTGTTGATTTCCATAGATTCTAACAAAGATAGCTTAAGGCCTTTATTTTGAATGTGAAGAATTTTAAATTTGTCATTAAAAGAATGATTATGATCTAGAAGGTGAAGTGCGTATGTCGAATCTGTTTTTCTATTCTTGAAAGCCCTTTTATGTTCTGCTATTCGTTTATCAAAGTTTCTACCAGTTTGACCGATGTAAGTTTTTGGGCAGTCGCCACATTGAAGTTTATACACACCACTATTTAAGTGTTTTTTTATTTTGGCTCTTGTTATTTTTAATATATTTACCTAGGTTGTTATTTGTTCGGAAAGCTGGTGTTATTCCTTTCTTTTTTATGTTTTTGGCAATTTTTGTTGTTATTTTGCCTGTATATGTAATCGAGCAGAAGGTACTGGGTTTTTTCCTGGTGGTGGAAATACTATTTTCAGGGCTTTCTTTTGTAGTTTTTGATTTAACATTTTATTAATTGTTTGTTCGTTGTATCCGTTGTTTACTGCTATTTGCTTAATTATATTTAATTCTGTCTCAAAGTTGTCTTTTGACATCGGAATTTCTGTTAATCTATGTAACATACTATGATAAGCTGCCAGTTTATGTTGTGTTGGATGGAATGATGAATTGTGTATAGTCGTGTCAGTATGGGTAGGTTTGTGAAATATGGAGAAACCATGTTTGTTTTGAAGTCTGCTAATTTTTAAATCTAAAAAATTTATGCATTGATTTTGTTCTGTTTCTATTGTATTTAAAAATTGTACCAATTTTCATCGTGTATTAATTTACTTCATAGTCATATTGAATTTACAATAGAAACAGAACAAAATCAATGCATAAATTTTTTAGATTTAAAAATTAGCAGACTTCAAAACAAACATGACTTCTCCATATTTACGACTATACACAATTCATCATTCCATCCAACACAACATAAACTGGCAGCTTATCATAGTATGTTACATAGATTAACAGAAATTCCGATGCCAAAAGACAACTTTGAGACAGAATTAAATATAATTAAGCAAATAGCAGTAAACAACGGATACAACGAACAAACAATTAATAAAATGTTAAATCAAAAACTACACAAGAAAGCCCTGAAAATAGTATTTCCACCACCAGAGAAAAAACCCAGTACCTTCTGCTCGATTACATATACAGGCAAAATAACAACAAAAATTGCCAAACACATAAAAAAGAAAGGAATAACACCAGCTTTCCGAACAAATAACAACTAGGTAAATATATTAAAAATAACAAGAGCCAAAATAAAAAAAACACTTAATAGTGGTGTGTATAAACTTCAATGTGGCGACTGCCCAAAAACTTACATCGGTCAAAATGGTAGAAACTTTGATAAACGAATAGCAGAACATAAAAGGGCTTTCAAGAATAGAAAAAACAGATTCGACATACGCACTTCACCTTCTAGATCATAATCATTCTTTTAATGACAAATTTAAAATTCTTCACATTCAAAATAAAGGCCTTAAGCTATCTTTGTTAGAATCTATGGAAATCAACAAATTAAAAAACACAGATATAATTCTGAATGACCAACTTGAGACAAACAGTTCTCCCCTCCCCAACCTATTTCATTAGAGACTATAAATTTGTAAACCCAAGCCAAAAATAGATCACTTGAGAAAGGCTATCAGCCGAAACAGCTGTAGTAATAATAGTTAAAACAAATTTTGTGGAAGTTTGAAAACAAAGTTTTCAGTGTTTTATTGTTACATAAAATGACTATGCTTTATCAATTCAATATGTCATAACTACCAGCAATAAAGAACACAGAATGAAATTTATCTGAATAAAAGTAATATTAAAAAACTCATTAGTACCTAAAATTCTAAAATTCAATATTTCTTCCACTTCATCCGCAAGCCTGTAATGTTCCAAGTTCAGTGAAGCGTTTGTATGAGAAATCATTCTTTCGGTTGTAACTACGTCATTATTTTTAATAGTGCTATTCGAATTTTCTGAAAAGAAAACAATATTTTAATGAAAACCAAAATGTCATCCTGAAAAGGGAAATGCTTACCTGTTATAGTCCCAGTTTTGTCCACTTGTTCATTTGCAAGAATACACATCAATTAACCACTAGAAATCATTTTTAGAGCACTTTCACTATATTTGATACTTTAATAAAGTTTTTGATTAAAACAACAGGTGTGCAATAAATTGTGTGTGTGATGAATAAATTACAAATAAACCTGACCTCACATAATTTTACAGTCAAACAGAATGACTCGGTGTTTCCAATATTTTTCTCACTAATGAACAAGCAACAGTGGGTTATTCAGTTTGTCTCGGTGTTGCTTTGACTAAATTAGTTAATTACTTCTAGTATAACACTGGTTTATTCCCCATAACCGTTAAATTAGGTTTTAATACATGTTATCTAAGTATTGTTATGATAAATTAGACTCTTTTGGTTGCTTTGCTGTAATAATGTTGAAAATGGAATGTTGTCAAAATATCCCACTGTTGCTTTCAGCCATCAATATGGTGTTACCTACAGTAGTTGTTGCTCGAATTATTGCATTGCTACAAGATAGAAGAAGTCAAGTTTATGTATCCGAAACTTAAGGTATTCCGAGAACTACAGTACGAAAGAGCTTTCCATCGCTTAATAGAGACTGGTACAACCATGCCGACCTGGTTCTGGTCGGAAGAGTTATCTCGCAAACAGAAGATCGTTTTATTGTGATGGAACTTTTAAGAAATCGCTATTCCACTGCAATTACTGTAAGAAACAGTTTGCACGAGGTTTGAAATGTGAATGTAAGTGAAAGAACGGTTAGAAGATGCCTTAATGAAAGAGGACTAATGGCTAGAAGGTAGGATATTGTTCCCAAATTACAACCCAAACACTGTAGGAATCGATTAATTTTTGCTTGACAACATCAACACTGTAATATACAGGATTGAAGCCGAATTCTCTTGAATGAAAGATATACCCATGCTTATACGTCCCAGATAACGGTGCGGGTAGCGGATAGGAACTCCCTTGTCCTACCGGATAGTCCTACCAGGGAAAGTGAATCAGTCGCGTTTAATCACTTTACTAGAAAACCTGGAATTCATATCCGAAGGTACTATTCGTTGCAAGATAATTAGGATGGAATTCCCCAGATTTGTAATAATATAATGGGTATAAAGATGCCGGCTTTGGCCACTTGCCCCGTCTGTTCAGTTTATATTCGAAACTTAACTTGAAAGGGTGAAGTTATTACGAACGAAAACAATTTTTTATTTAGTACGTTTTTGATCGCATGTAATTTACGGCTCGTCGGTGTTTCCGCGTCTACAGCAGTAATTAGCGTCTTGAATATTTCTTTTGCGAATTATATGCAGTGCGTGAGTGATTTTTTATTCCATATACCTACGAACATATACGTACCTTTCGCTCGTGCTCGTTTTGTTGGATTGTTTGTGATGGCTTCATCATCAACATCATCAAGTTTTACACCGGTACTGTTGCGTACAGTCAGTAAGTCTGTCTATTCGCCAAGAGAGAAGACTATTGTCCTAAATGTTCACGACGCTCTGGTTTCTCAGAATCACACAAACACTGTTCGCAACATAGTCGAAAGTTGTGCCAACATGACTGTCGTAGGGGAGTCAACTATATACAGGTTCCTATCAGAAAGAAAAAAACACGGTATAGCTAACCCAAACACAAACGAACACTTAGAGAGAGGGAAAAAAAGCCTATTAAAATTTATGAATTTGCCAAAAATGGTATTCGAAGGAAAATTCATGGATTTTTTTTTCAAAAAAGAAATACCAAACCTAAACAAAATTTTACAAGAAGTTAGAGACGACCCGGATTTGCCTCATATCGGACGAACTAAATTGTGGCAACTTTTAAAAGAATTTAATTTCGGTGGAAGAAATCAGACCGAAAATCACTTTTGATTGACCGGGAGGAGATAATATGTTGGGGAAGAAATTATCTAAGATTCATACGAAAATTCCGGGCTGAAGGAAGGCCAATCTTCTACCAGGATGAAACGTGGGTAAACTCAGGTCATACTCTAAAAAAAATTTGGTCAGATAAAAATATATTTAGCTCCAAGCAAGCCTTTATAAAAGGTTGGTCTACTGGTATCTCCCCACCTTCTGGTAAAGGCAGTAGATAAATAATTTCTCACATTGGCAGTGAAAAAGGATTTCTTCAGCATGGTTTGTTGGAATTTCAGTCCAAAAGCACAAAAGACTATCACGAGGAGATGACAGCTGATGTTTTCGAAGAGTATTTTGAGCAGATGATTGAACACATACCACCAAATTCAATTATAGTATTAATTAATGCACCTTATCATTCACGACTAGTAGAAAGACTTCCAACGACTGCGTGAAAGAAACAGGATATTCTTGACTGGCTGCGGAATAAGTATCTGCCTTACGAAGATAGAATGATAAAAGCAGAACTTTTAAAAATTTCCCGACAACACAAATCTATGTTCAAGAAATACGTAGTGACTTCCACCCTACCACTGCGAAATAAATCCAATTGAACTCATTTGGGCACAAATGAAAAGTTATGTGGCTAGAAAAAATACGTCATATAAACTACAAGCTGTACGTGAATTGTTATACGAGTCTTTACAACATATTACAGAACAAAACTGGAAAGATGCAGTAAGACATGTAATAGAAGAAGAACAAAAAATGTGGGATCTTGATTACATAATTGATGCGACCGTAGAGACACAACCGCTAATTATTAACCCTCAAGACGACTCGGATTCCGAAGTTGATCCTATTTATTTTGAATTTGAATAGTTTTCTAATCGTAATTATATAAGGTAAGTAATAGTAGTTGTAATCGTAAGGTATTAAAGGGGAAAGGCGCAAAATGTCGCCTGTCAAAATGTTCAATGTGTTTTAAATGTATCCATTTTTTTTTCAAATCCTGAGAAAACTAAAAAGCATTTTTGAAAAATTTAAAGGCACAATCAAATATTTATTAGAATAAATAAAAAGTTTCTTTTGCATGCAAAATTTTCAATTAAAAATTATACTATATTTTCTCTTTTATTTTCACCCTGTTACATAACATATTAAAATAAACATTGTAGAAGTTTTCAGGGACTTTCTGCCCTCAGTAATAATGTAATCTTTCATTCTGCGTTTAAATTTTTCAAAAATATTTATTAATTTTCTCCGGATTCGAAAATAGTGGATACATTTAAAACACATTAAAAATTTTGCCAGGCGACATTTGGCGCCTTTCCCCTTAATTAAATAAATGTATCTTTTACAAATGGCAAGAAACATTTTATTTTTGAATAAAATAAAGAAGTTTTATTAAATACAAAAAAAACAATTTAAAAAATAGATTTATTTAGTTCAAATAAATGTTTCAATCATATACTCTACGACACTGGTCGGTCATCTGTAACCAAAATACCTTCGTAATCGGATTATAAGGTTGATTGCTGTATTGTATTCCTTCAGATACAAGGTGGGTTAGTCGTTAAACCGTCAGTTTCAGGTTGGTTTTTACTATTATATCGTATTACCTATCCTCTCTGTATTTCAGTTCTCTAATTAGGGTTAAACTTGTAGGAGCTATCGACAATTGTGAACCGATTACTAACTCACAACCCTCCCTGCTTTATCATGGCGAATAATAAAACAAAAGGAAATGGTCTCCAGGTGGGTAAGAAAATGTCTGAATCCCACACCTCAAAAAGGTCTGCCTCACGGTATCTGGGGGAGGCAATAATTCGCTTTTGATAAATAAAAACAAAAACCCACTAATACGAGCACAACATAAATAAAAAAAAATCCGTCAACCTGTCAATAGGAACATATAATATTAGATCAATGTCCACTGATGAAAAAGTACATGAACTGGAAGAAGAATTAACAAACATAAAATGGGATATTATAGGCCTATCAGAAACTCGATGAAAAGAAAAAAACCGAATACAAATAAAATCCGGTAATCTACTGTATTATAAAGGAAATGAAAAGAATAGTAAATTTGGAGTGGGATTTTTAATAAATAAAGCTATAAGTAAGCATGTCCAAATTATCAAAGGTATATCAGATCATGTCGCCTAGGTCATACTTAAAATAAGAGAACATCAATTAAAATTATCCAGACATATGTCCCCACGACAGCTTATGATGACGAAGATATCAAACTATTTTATGAAGATATATCAAAGGCTATGGAAGAACATAAAAATCGTCTTATACTAGTAATTGGAGATTTCAATACCAAACTGGGTAGAAAACTAAACAAAGAAGAAACTAAAATAGGAGATTTCGGATATGGACAAAGAAATGATAGAGGTGCTACTTTGATGAACTACCCAGAAGAAAAGCATCTATACGCAATGAACTCCTTTTACAAACCGAAGCCCCAACGAAAATATACATGTTCTTAACATATCCACAACAGATAGTGATCACAGGATGGTCAGAGCAAAAATTAGTATTGACGGTAACTACGAAATGTAGGTAGATAGAAACAAACTAAGGCAATATAAAGAGATATACAAAGACCTATTAAAAGTACAACTTACCCAAAAATTAGACAAGATGATAGATAAAGATATAGACGAAATAGACAACATACTTACAGCAACGATTATTACATCAGGAAAAGAAATAGCAAAAAAAGATCTAAAAAAGAACAACTACATATCAACAGAAACAAAGAAGCTTATGGATAAAAAAAGGAAGCTGAACGAAGAAGGCAAAATGAAATCTATAGAATATGTAGAAATCAATAAAACAATAAGCAGAATGATAAAAGAACAACAAGAAGTAATACAGAATAACAAAAATATGAAAAGAGCGAAATTAACTAAGTTTGAAATAAACAAAATAAAAGATGTAAACGGAGTAGAAACAAACATTAATGATGACATCATAAATATAATCCACCATTTCTACTCAGAATTATATAAAGCAAAAAAGGAACCACCAGAAGAAATTAAAAACTAACTTAAGACTAAAATAAAAAATGTCAACTCAGAGCTACAGCCAGAAATAAGCAAATCAGAAATAAAGAAGGAATTGAAAGAAATGAAAAACAACAAATCGCCTGGAAAAGATGGATAGATAGATATTAATTAACACTTTTCCCACCATATTTTGATTGGAGACGATTGGAAACGATTGGAGGCATTTGAAATGTGGTACGACCGACGTATGTTGAGGCTCTCATATACAGATTGAACGAAATAAATTCGGAACATACGAAATATTATGTATTTCGGCTCAATTTCGCTCTAGGTGGTTGGCCAACAAAAGGTTGTCAAATAATTATATTATAAAAATCCAATACTTCAGCGGGCTGCTGGGTTCTGAACTCATTCAAGAACAAGTCAAAACTCCACCCAAATAGGTTGCCCCGCCCATCACGTATAAAAATTGAAAGCTACACGTAAATCTAGGATTTTATTATGCTGTCAAACCACTTATCGCTTCTCACAGATGGATATTTTGAGCGGTGTTGCCAAACTCATTCCTCTAGATGTTTCTCAAATAAGGTGTTAACCATAAAATATTTACAGGAAAGAAAGGAAATAACTACAAACCATTAAGTTTATTTTTGTTATTAGTCTGTTGTAGTAGATTGGTAAATACAATGAAAAATATAGGCAAATATCCGATTTATTTAAAGATACGAAGAAGATATAACTCTCAAAAAGATCCGCAAATCGGATTATTACACGGCGATTGGCAACATTGTTACGCAAACAACATTGTTGCGAGACAGATAGTTGAACGATATTTTATACAATGTCTATCACCAGGTATGGATTTATTTTTGTCCAAGTTTTATATTGGTCCACTATTTCAAATGTAGTTCAAACAGACATATATTAAATTGTATGATCCGTTTTAAATTCGTTCAATCTGTATACACCACACAAGTAATATAACTATTTCGGCCATATCATGCGTAATGATAAATACCGACTTCTGCAGTTCATTCTGCAGGGCAATATTAAGGGGAAAGAGAGGTCCTGGACGTAGACGTATATCCTGGCTGGCCAATCTTAGGAAATGGACTTGTCTAACGTCAACATCTTACAACATCATCTTACATCATATTGCAACATCAGTTTACACTATCAACTGACAAACATCATCTTACAATATCATCTTAAAACATCATTTACAACATCATCCTACAGCATCTTGCAACATCATCTTACAACGTTATCTTAAAACATTATCTTACCAGATTATCGTACAATTTTTGTATACAATTATCGGAAACAATTGTTCGTTTCCAACATTCGTTTCCAATACTTTGCCAAAAATTTTTGGCAAAGTAATTATTGGCAACATTTATTGGACTCATTTTCTGGCACATTACTTAAGTTGACAACATTTTTTGCCAATCATTTTGCAACATCATTTTACAATATTTTACAATACCTTTTTACAACATCATCCTAAACATCATTTTACAACATCATCTTATAATATTGCAACATTATTTTACAACATCAACTCACAACATCACTTGAAAACATCATCTTACATCAATTTACAACAGTATCCTACAACATCATCATAAAAGGTCATCTTACATCGTCTTGTACACCATCTTACCACATACAATTTTGGGATACAATTATTGGAAACTATTGTTTTCAACATTCGTTGCCAATACTTTGCCAAAAATTTTAGACATTTGTTGGACAAATTTTTACCACATTAGTTGGCAACATTTGTTAACATTTGTTGCCAACAAGTGTATTTATTAAAGTAAATAGACGTGAAGATAGTCGCAGTTTTAGTGAGGTCAATCGAAAAGGTTATATTAAAACTGTTATTTTTCTTACAATTTTATCATATTTTTATTTAATTTTTTTTTTGAATAATTCTGTAGCCTGGTTTCAAAGATGGCCAACTCCATTTTTTTTTGAAAATTCAGATATTGACGGATTCTTGTGTAAAATAACATGGGGAATCCAAATCTAAATAGTTTTGGTGTCAAAAATGGCCAGAACAATGTTAAAACTGCATTTGAATAGTACCCTTGGTTACAAAATCGGCCAGCTCTCAAATATGTTGGTGACAAAAACGGCCATCTCCACAAAGCACCAATCAGATGGCTTCATTCTGTCACGTGACCTCACCGTCTCAGGTGAAACAGAAGACAGCAGTGAACTGAGCTATTCTGGTGTGTTGTGACTGGCGTTGTTTTATTGTTTAGTATTTTAAAGTTTTACTAATATACTAAAAAGATATTACTGTAATAAACCTGCAGAAATAACATGGAAGGAACTAATGTTAAAGAATCTCCTTTGTTGAAAGGAAGAAAGAAACTACCAAATCCTTCAAATTGGAAAAGAGCCAAACAGAAGATTTTGAGGTTAGTATTAAACTATAACCTAACATTGAATAAACTAATAGACAAACTTAAATAACATTCATTTAAAATTACTATTACTTAGGCCTAGGCCTAGTTATTAGAGTGAAAATGGAACAATTTCTAGTAGGCCTAACCTATTCACACTTCGCATTATTTTTATTTTTCTTTAACTTATGTTAGAATAAAATAAGTTTCCCTGACATAAAACAGTTTGTATTTTGGTTTTGAATCCATTGTTTGTTTTAGGTACAGTTCAAAGGGATTACCTGATGCTCCTTCATGTGGCCACAGAGGGAAGAAAAATTGCAGTTTATTGAAGATGCAAGATATAAATAGGTTTCATAGTGCATTTTATTCTGAAAAGACAAAAGCCAGCCAAGATGCTTTCATTCTTAAGTATTGCACAGCAGAACAACCAAAAAGAACCAGACCAGGAGACGGATCAAGACATACTAAAGGCGTAACCTACCAATATTGTATTGAAACAACAGCAGGAAATAGATTAGAGATATGTAGGAACACGTTTATTAATGTATTGGGAATCACAAAACACAGAGTTGAAGGTGTTTTCACAAGATTTAAAAAAGACGGATGTCTCATCCCCGTGGAAACTCGAGGTGGTTATAGGAAGGCTAACATATATCAGAAAAAAATTGATTCTGTAATACATTTTGTAAAGCAGTTTAAAGGCACAGAATCACATTACAGTAGAGCGAGGAGTACTCGTATTTATCTTGATTCCACCCTGTCTATTTCTAAAATGTGGAAGATGTACGAAGAATCCGTTGTTGATGAATTTAAAGTTAAAGAGTCGTTTTTCCGACACATATTCGTAACTAGGTTCAACATTAGCTTTAAAAGGCCTTCGACAGATGTGTGTTCAACCTGCCTTCAGTACAAAGAAAAAATTAAAGTTGAAAAAAATGAAGCAATATTGCAAACGCTTAAAGCAGAATACACTGTTCACACTACCCGTGCTAAAGGGTTTTTTAACCTTTTGAAAAAAGATGAACCTAATGTTGCTATAATGTCGTACGACATGCAAAAAAATATGCCTCTGCCAAAGCTCCCAGATCAGAGTGTGTACTATTCAAGACAGTTATACTGCTATAATCTGACGATAGTTTCTGGATGTTCTACTGGAACCGAAGCTTTACGCAAAGAAAATGTATCAATTTACTCTTGGGCCGAATACGAAATGAAAAAGTCTTCGAATGAAATAGCCTCTGCAGTATTTGAAGAACTTGAGTGCAGATCTAAATCTGGTTACTTTGAAGGAAAAGACACCTTAAGGATGGTAGCTGATGGGTGTCCAGGCCAAAACAAGAATACTATAGTATTAACGATGTGCATTTCTTGGCTGCACAGGACTAAAACTTCAATCACTACAGTGGAGCTTGTGTTTCCTGTTACCGGTCACTCATATATGCCTAGTGATAGAATTTTTGGTGGCATAGAACGAAGTTTAAAGAAAAGAGATACAATTGTGCAGCTTGAAGAGTATCATTCAGAATTTAGTAAGCATGGGACAGTCAAACTTTTAGAAAAAGACTGGACCAATTAAGATTGGAAGTCAGAAGCTAAAAACTGTGTTAAAGACCCAAAAAATCTTCATTTTAAAAATTTCACAAGTCAAAAAGTTAATTCTGACCAAGAAACAAAAGTCAGTAACTGTCAGTGGCGAACAAAACTATAGTTTCCCAATTAATTCAAGTTTGAGTGTCATGAGACCAGGGAAAAAAGTGTGGAATATAAAACCAACTGAACTTACGCTTGGAGTCAAAGTGAATGCGTTAAAAATTAAAGACGTGCGGGTTTTATTACAAAAACATTATGGTGAAAAATGGAGTGAAATGGAAAATGTGAAATGGTATCACGAAGTGATAAACAATAATGAAATGATGCCTGAAAATCCACTTCCTGAATGTGAGTGCTTAATTAATGCAGACTGTGATGAAGTCATGGAAGTCAACCAAGTTGTAGTGGACTTTTGATTCAGAATTATTGTAAGATTCAGATATTGTCTACCGATCAAGCAGGTATCTAAAGAACTTTTGTAGTTAGTGTATTGATCGAGCTTTTAAATTTTATTGACAAATATTGTATTAGCCCAATAAATTAATATTTGTAACACATATTTCAACTTTTTTTATTTTCACCAAAAAAATCTTCAGTATATTACTGCTGACTTAAGATATCAGCGACACCATCAGCAATATTTTTGGTGACAAAAACGTCTATCTCCACATGTTGGTTACAAACACGGCCAACTCCATAATATCTTATATTATAAGATGCTCTGGAAATCATTATTAATCAACAAAAAAAAATTCAACTGTACAAATTGTGTGGAAGTAGTTTAAACAGTTTTTTACCTATACTGAAAATTTTGCTAAATGGAATTGGCCATCTTTGAAACCAGGCTACAGAATTGTTTAATAATTTATAGGATTTAGAATAATAAAAGATAAAAACTTAATGAATTTAATACTAAGTAAAAAAAATAAATAGTACATGGAAACATTAAACGTCATTTAAAATATGTCCACTGACCCTTAAAAAACATGACCTATCTTTCCGATTGTTCACATTACTTACAGATGTGAAGATGTTGCCGATGAAAAGCTTTTAAATTATCATCCTATATACGGTTATTTATTATATTTAGAGGTTTTTATTCAAACCGCCTTATTATGAAAACTACATCACATCAAGATCTCCTAGTGTGAAGTTTCAGTGACTATGGTGGTATTTTACCATAGCCACTAAGGGTTCGATCCCATGTGCAGGTATAACAAAGGGCTTTCAAAAGAAAATGTCCTTTCTAAGATAAATTACGACAAAGAGACTAAAAACATAATATTATGCGCAGTATTTTATTGACACAAAGAATTAAAGCAACTTAATATAAGCCATTAAAGTGATGCTCCTGGAGGTCCACTATTATTTGAGTCCATATACCTTTCGCAGATGAAGTAGAACTCAGCGTTGCAGTCACGGTCGTTCCATGTTAACTTATTGTCAGTAATCCATAACTGCAAACATTTTTCGTTAATGTCACTCGGTTGACCGTTAGACCATTTAGTGTAGTCGATTTGCGATCCGTATGGCATCCATACCCAGCTGAATCCATCTACCAAACGGGTACCTCCGATCCAGTATTCGGAACCTTTGCCTGAAAGATAAAAAAGTTGCTATTTAAAAATTCATGTAAGTATCCATATTTAGGTATTGATAAATATATTTTGTAATACTAAATGAAAGATATATGAAAATCATTCCGGCATAATCCTCTTTTGCTCAGCTGAAAAGAATCATTACATCCATCCTCAATTATCGGCTTCAGATAAAAAAAAAATAATCAGAGAATATTAAACCAGATTTTAGCAAAGAAGTTTATCTTAAAATAAATCCTAAACATTAAGATAAATCTTAACAAATCATTGAAAGTTTCTAAATATGCCAAGAGTTAAAACAAAGTGGAGGCTGGCAACAACACTGTTTAAACTGTGTTGAACCATGTGCATGGCTCTCAAATAGACAATGAGATAGCTAAATGTTGGCAAGTATTCGATAAAGTACGACATAAACAATTATTAATGAATGCAGAATAAACATTAAAAAGATTGACTACAACGACGACGATCAGGGTCATATCAAATTTATACTATAAACAGCGAGCAAAAGTAAGAACAGCTGTCAGAAGAAATATAGATGTGGAGTGAGACAGGTAGGTATGCGTATTGTCGGCAATTTTTTTTAATCTTCTTCTTTAGGTACCATTTCCTCTAAGGAGGTTGGTAATCATCACAGCTATTTTCACTTTTGAGATTGCAGCTCTGAACAAGTCGACGGAACTGCAATTATACCACTTTCTCAGATTGTTGAGCCAGGAGATGCGTCTTCTTCCAATACTTCGTTTTCCCTGTATTTTTCCCTGCATTATGGTTTGTAGCAACACATATTTATCCCTCTCATAACGTGGCCGAGATACTGTAACTTTCTTATCTTAATCGTATTCATGATTTTCATTTCCTTTGTCATCTTTCTGAGGACCTCAACATTTGTTATTCGGTCTACCCAACTTATTTTTAATATTCTTCGGTAGGTCCACATCTCGAATGCTTCAAGTCGATCGCTCACCTCTTTCTTTAAGGTCCAGGCCTCCACCCCATACAGCAGCACCGAAAACACATAAGAACGTAATATTTTTATTTTGAGTTGTAAAACATGGTCTCTACTGCATAATACTTTTCTCATCTTATTAAATGTTGCTCTAGCTTGTCCAATTCTCATTTTTATTTCTTCTGTATACTCGTTAGTTTCATTAATAATTGTACCAAGATATCTGTATTTTTTTACTTTTTCTATTGGATTAATGCCTACTCCGAAAAGAACCTGAAAAACGCGCTTGAGGGTTGAAACCTATCTAAAATTTAAGGAATATATGGAGAAGGAGATGATAAATTAGAGAAGAACTAGCAAAGAAGTTATTATAAAAAGAATGGCCTAGCTCAAAAGAACACAGAGACACAAAACCTCAAGCAAGAATTCGGGCTAGCCTCACTACACTAGAATTTGGCTTTGAGATAAGGGAAAAAGAGATCTTTTAACCAAAAGAATACAATATAATAAGCATACTGAAAATCTGGAGCTATAAAAAGGGTAAGATAAGAGAATATACGGAAATGCCTAGGAAAATACTGAAATGGGCGCCAGCTAACTTCTGAAGGAAATTAACGAAAAAATAAATGAAGTTATGAACAACAAGGAATAAAGTACTATTGATATAATAACCTGTAATAATTTTTAAAAACCGAAAAAGACACTATTGACCTTGTTCTGCTATATTATAACTGTAAGCAGGGGAACTGAAATAAAAGCAAAACTACTTGTAACAAATATATTTTTATAATATTGACAACTAACAAACAACTCACCTATATATATATATATATTGTTATGATATGTAAAATCAAGAAAAATATTGGTTTGCTGAAAACATTTCAAAGTTCCAAAAAATTAAAATAATTCAGATAAGTAGGATAATAAACAACAAACATTTCGAAGAAGGAAAGTCTTTTAATTTTGGATTACCTGTATTGAACAAAAAGTAAGATAAGCATAAATTATTTTCTTTGGTTAAAATATATTTGAGTGACCTGCATAAGCTTAAGTGAAATCCTAGACAATGAAATCCTAGGACAATAGAATAGATTTTAGAAAGATATGTTTTTGTTAGTTCTTAAGAATTGGTAGGAAAAGATTATTTTGTAAATAAGTTTGAGGAAATTTTATAATTGTAGGTAAAAATTGGTTTGTGTTATCGAAATGAAGAAATGGGAGATGTATGACGCGTTTTGATTGGATGAGAGTGAAAAACGTGGGATGGTTGGTTTGAGAATGAGACTTTAGTTAGTTTTGGAAGAAAAAAGGATAGTCAGTTGGTTTCCAAGGGTGAACCAAGGCGAACGGCCGTTGTTCTCGGGTAGTTTCCCAGAGGTTAAGAAGCAGTAGCAGTGAAAGTTTGTGAGTTTTTCGTGTAGTTGGTGCATCTGACAGAAGCTGATCCAGTAAAAGATTGTAA
Organism: Diabrotica balteata; assembly: GCA_918026665.1. Lineage (NCBI taxonomy): Eukaryota > Metazoa > Arthropoda > Insecta > Coleoptera > Chrysomelidae > Diabrotica > Diabrotica balteata. The sequence continues at coordinate 103,321,800 of OU898283.1, read as the reverse complement.
GTTATATTTTCTACTTATATTCCAAGAGTCACTGTTCAGGCCAACGAGAGATTCAGTTTATCGTAAAGAGAAGATATTCCAAGAGTCATTTTTCACTCAGGCCAACGAGAGATTCAGTTTATTGAGAGGAGAAGAAGCTGGCATAATTTGAACGATTCGTGCATTTGAAGGAGATCATTAAGGACGATAAACTTGCAATAATTTGTTGTAAGATTGCCGATTACCTAGGGAGCTGCTAAGAATAGATAGTGTAGGCTACAAGGAACAGGGATTTGGACCACTCATAATCACAGAGAGATAGTTTTGTTTTTCTGCAGTTTTTTCTTTCATTGATAACACAATTTTTACCATTACTTTGGAAAAGATATAAATATTTTGATTAGGAGATTTAGAATAATAATTGGGATTTTAAGATTTTAACTAATATTGTTTGTAACATTAACTTTGAAGGTTCACGTACGTAGAACAAAATTTTGAGAATCAGATGATCATCAAATCAGATTTGAGAATGAGATATTGTTTATTGAAAACATTTGAGTGTGAATTTTATTTCATTATTTTTATTTCAATATATAATGTTAGATCCTATATGTTTTTTATTATTCCGGTATTCTTTGGACCTTACCTTTCACATGTAATAGCATAGATATTGAAGCACGAATATAACCCTGAGATAAGAGAATTAAAAAGTGTGATAGACTCATAATCATATCATTTAAATAATTTTAATTAATTAATTAATTAATTAGCTAATTAATTGCTTGGCGCACTAAGACTTTGAATATCACAATAATATATATATATATATATATATATATATATATATATATATATATATATATATATATGTATATATATATATATATATATATATAATATATATATATATATATATATAGAAAATATAATTACAGTATTGGGGCTATGGTATACGAGGACCAAAAAGCCACGACAAAATGAAATATCCCCACTACTGGGCCAAACGAAAAAATGTATTGGTAAATATATAATCTAAGTCCATGGGAGAAGCGAAATCTTAACACTAAGGTTAGTTCTTCTTCTTCTACGGCACTACAGCCCAAAATGAGCCTTGGCCTCCTTTATTTTTTTGCCTCCACCTTGTCTGTCTGTGGCTGCTCTTCTCCATACACGGACTCCTAAAAGTGCTTGTGCGTCGCTGCTTACTGTGTCTTCCCAGCGCTTTCTTGGCTTTCCAACTGGTCTCTTTCCCTGCATTCTGGCGTTCAGTGCTCGTTTTGGTAGCCTATCCTCTCCCATTCGTATCACATGTCCGGCCCATTGCAATCTTTGTATTCTAATGAAGTCTGACAGGGGTGTTTCCTTATACAGTTGATAGAGCTCGTTGTTATATCGAATTCTGAAGATTCCGTTTTCCCTCACAGGTCCTAGTATTCTCCTCAGTACTTTTCTTTCGAATGTGTCGAGTTTGTTTTTGGATGTTTCTTTCAGGACCCATGCTTCGCTGCCATAACATGCTATTGGTCGAATTAAAGTTTCATATATTCTCATCTTTGTATTTCGGTGGACACTTTTAGACCGAAATATATGGGAGAGGGCAAAATAAGCTCTGTTTGCCTGCGTTATCCTTTTTCGTATTTCTCCATCCTCTGCTCCATCGGCATATATTTCTACTCCCAGGTATGTAAACTTTCCAACCGTTTCAATGTCATCTTCATGTATAATGTTTTGTGGGATTATATTTCTTCTCGTCTGTACCATTATTTTTGTTTTTTCTATGTTAATTTCCAGACCTAGCCTTTTCGTTTGTGTACTAAGGTTAGTTACTAAAGTTAAATCCTAGATAGGTAAGGTAGGGAATATAAATACTAAAAAAAACCGTGACGGTTATACAAAAGAAACTACCTTACCTAACAAATATACGACTAATATGACTAATATGTGTCGAAGCAGCTAAACACCAGATCTATGTGTAAGTGTTATGCTTACACATAGATGCTGGAAGATATCTAAAGTGATCAAGTGTGATGAGTATGGCCAACAGACTCGGAAAGAGATTATATATATATATATATATATATATATATATATATATATATATATATATATATATATATATATAATATTTTAAAAACCCTGATACATAAATTTCTTCCCTTCCCTTTTAAAAACCGCTATACAAAACCATGAACCCCTTCGCTTGGTATATGCATATATAAAGTTGTAAGTTAGAAGAAAAAACCTTAACCCTATGAAACTTGATGTTAACGTCTGTCACAACACCACAGCTGTCCTGGTTAAGTCCCCTTAAGGCTCTGGCGGTCCTTGGGGCTCCGAAAACGCGAATGAAGGAGAACGCTGTGGTTCTGGAGACAATCGTTTTCTGGTTACCAATGGGTTGAAGTAGGTGTTTGGTTAAACTAATCCTAATATTAATCTTTATCCTAATCGGGTGAAATCTGGGTTTTAAATAATCATTTCGGTAGATTTGGACGCCGGGTTTTTCAATCAAGATTCTTTATCATATTATGTTGTTCCAATTCCTCCCTTGATGTTCAAGGAAATTATTAAATCCGATCCCAGATTTTCTACCAGATTTTAAGACGAAAAATTCTGGTAAAGGCTTGGAGAAATAAACCTCGCTGTGTGAGTTGCTGGCCAAAACTGACTTTAGACAAGCGCATCTTGACCACTTTAGTTGTTACACTTGCGCATCGTATCGTCTATTGCCCATAAACGTTTCATAAACGGGATTCTGAGGGGTTTTAGGATTTTAATAATTAATTATATTAATTAATTATATGTTAGCAGTTGTGACTGCTACAGGGTGAAACAGCTGGAATAGATGCAAATAGAGTTCCCATTAACAACATTAGATATGCGGACAACACTGTGACCTTAGCCGAAAATATTGAAGATCTTCAGAGACTGGTGACCAGAATAGCGGAGTATGAAAAAGAGTATGGTCTAACAATGAATGTCAAGAATACGAAATTTATGAAAATATCGAAAACTCAAAGAAATAACGAGAATCTTCTAATAAACGGAACCAACGTCGAACAAGTAGAAAAATTCGCATATTTGAGAACAATGATTAACTCTACAAATGATTACATTCAGGAGATCAAAATCAGAATAGAAAAGGCTAGAGCAAATTTCAACAAAATGAGAAGACTCTCATATGTACAAGAGATTTAAAATTGGAACTAAGAGTTAGGTTGGCGAGGGGCTATGTTTTTTCGACTTTATTTTATGGAATGGAATCTTGGACCTTAAATGCGACATCAATGAAAAAACGAATCATTCGAGCTGTTGGTGTATAGAAGAATTCTGAAAATATCGTAGACAGAACAAGCACAAACAAAGAGGTTTTGAGAAGGATGAATAAAGAAATAGAAATTTTAAATACAATTATAACAAGAAAATTGGAATATCTCGGACACCTTGCCCCAACTGGGCACTGGCACTTAAAAAAGAAGATCCGCATCAAACTCTGGGCTAAAATTGGAACAAGAAACCAGTAAAATGGGCTTGAACATTATTGAGCGACCAATTTCTTTCTTTAACTTTGTAAGTTTAAATAATTTGTTTAGATATAAATTTTTTCTACTTCCTGATCAACTCTGGTGCTACAACATGTTTTAAATGCATGTTTCAAATAAATTCTGATCAATTTTAATGTCTAGAGAGCGCCCTTGTTTCACAGCTTTTTAATTGGTGAATTCATTAGAAAGTAAATTAGACGCTTGTAGACTTTCTCTAGTTTATTACAATTAATCTGGCTTAGGCTTTTTTAAAATTTCCGAACAATAGGTGTAAATATTGGTTAAATATAGTTTTTTTCTCTCCTTTGTGAGCTGAGTCTCATTTTAGATATATAAGCAAAGTAACCCAAGTCTGTCAAAATATTTAAATATATTGTTTATGAAACCTTAGGAAAGGAATTGTGTTGTATTGTTATCTAAAGGTTTATAATAAGTTATTGGAAACGATGCGAAAAAAAAAAATATAAAACTTACTGGCGTCTCTAATATATTTATGAATTCTTTCGTTTTCTTCGTCTGAATGTATTGTTAGAAGTTTCATATGAAGTGATTCGCAGAATTGGAAAGCGTTTTGCCATCTTGCCTGAAAAAAGATAAGATCAGTTTAATATAAAGACCATATAGCAAGCAGAAATTAATATTTTAATATTATAATATGTATACAGATCACAATTGTTTTATTGACTATACAGCATAATAGTAATCGCTGTGACCTGTTACACGTTTCCACCTCTATATTCAGTTCACAGTAGGTACGAATTGTCGTAATTGTCATATTGAAATTAAAAATTTTAAACGAAGTTCTAAAACAGTGGCTCTCAACCAGTGTTCCGCGGAACACTAGTGTTCCGCGAATTCCTTCCAAGTGTTCCGCGAAATACTCGCAATCCTACATACCATTTTGCTAAATTACTCTTTTCAAATAAATATTTTCAAATTTTAAAATAGCCACTTACGTACATTTTCATTTAATACGTGAAAATCGCTGTGTCAGTTTTTTTATGATAACGTTTACGTACGGCTTATCTATCAAAGGTAAGTAATTGCATATTTTATACAAAATAGCATTCATCCGCATTATTTTGTTTAGAGACGAATAAATTAAAATGGATAAGTTCCTCAAACTTAAAAGAAAAACTACTGTGGAAGAACTCATAATTAATGATGATGAAGCGAGCACCAGCGGAGATACTGGAACTTTACGAAGTGGGGTTGATGACAAATCGAAGCGCAGCAAAAAAATGTTGAACCGGCAATATTTGGATGAATATTTGGATTATGGCTTCATTTGGACTGGGGAAGAAGACTGTCCAATTCCCAAGTGTATTGTTTGTGGGCAGACACTCGCTAATAGCGCAATGGCTCCGGCTAAATTAAAACGCCATTTTACTACCAAACACGCTAGTGTAGCTTCAAAAAATAAAGATTATTTCAAGCAACTTTTGACACACACTGTTGCAGAATCTCTTATATTACCAGCATGTTGTGAGATGGTCAAAATTATGTTTGGCAACGATGCACAAAACGAAATACGGAAAATTCGTACAAGTTCGGATACAATAAGAAGGAGGATTGTTGATTTATCTGCAGATATTGAGGAAAAAGTTACAAATAAACTTTACAAAAAAAAACTTCGCAATTGCAGGTGGACGAATCCACTGCTATTAGTGGCTAAGCTCATTTATTAGGATTTATTCGATTTGTCGACGAAGGTGAAATAGTTAATCAGTTTTTATGCTGCAGAGAACTTACAGCACGTACAACAGGTCAGGATGTATTTGATTACATAACGTCATATTTAGAGAAAAAAAAATACATCATGGGACTTTTGCGTAGGAATTTGTACGGATGGTGCCCCTTCCATGGTAGACTCCATAAAAGGTTTTTGTATCCTTGCAAAAAAGCGAAATGAAAATATCATATCTACGCACTGTTTCTTGCATAGAGAATCTCTAATTTCAAAAACGCTACCAGCTACTTTGAAATCTGTATTAGACCAAGTGGTTAATGTCGTGAATTACATCAAATCAAGACCACTAAAAACCGTCTTTTTAAACAACTCTGCATCTCAATGGAATCAAAGTATGAATGTTTGTTGATGCACACCGAAGTTAGATGGTTGTCAAGGGGCAAAGTATTATGTCGAATTTATGAACTTAGAACGGAGCTGTTAACTTTTTTCCAAGAAGAAGGTAATGACACATTTACCACATATTTTGAAAATGATGCATGGTGCACTAAAGTGGCATATTTGGCCGATATTTTTAATTATTTAAATGGCGTTAACTGAAGTATGCAAGGCAAAAATGAAAATATTTTAACATCCACGGACAAGCTGTCAGCTTTCCAGAAAAAATTGTCATTTTGGAAGAAGTGCATTTTATAGATAAATAAAATGGATATGTTTCCACTGCTTCAGAATGAAGGTGATAAAGATAAAGAACAAGAAATCACGCATATAGTTACAGAACACTTATCACTATTAGAGGAGACAATTGCCAGGTTTTCCACCTCTAAACGTAGAAAAATATGACTGGATAAGAAGTCCTTTTAGCACAAGTAATACAGCCAATTTCCAGTTTTCTCTGAACCAAGAAGAAGAATTTATTTCGTTGTCATCTGATCGTACTCTGAAAATTAAGTTTTCAGAAGTGAATGTTCAGGAATTTTGGATCTTGGTCCAAGAGGAATATCCACTTCTTGCCAAAAAAGCGATTAGTATTTTAATACAGTTTTCAACGTCCTATTTATGTGAATTTGGGTTCTCATCTTTAACAAACATTAAAAATAAGAAACGGGAAAGGCTGCTAAACTTAGAACAAGAAATGAGAGTAGCTCTTTCCCACATCAGGCCTGATATTGAGCAAATTTGCAAACGACGCCAGGCACAAGTGTCTCACTAATTTGAAGTATTTACTCATATGATGTATTTTGAGAATTACGCTTTTGTTAATTTTAAATATGTTTTTTGTTTTCATATTTTAAGTAAAATTTTACAAATTTGAGTACGTATAATAAAGTTTATTACAGAATTTATGTGCTAATCATAATTTGTTTATCAATATATGCATGTTATTGCTTTGGTGTTCCGCAATTTTTTTCGGTAATTAAAAGTGTTCCGTCGGTCGCCACAAAAAGGTTGAGAAGCACTGTTCTAAAAGAATAAACAAATAATTAATAAAATGCCTATTACGTTGTATACCGTCCAAGAAAAAGTGCAACTTGTAACATGGTACTTTCAGAGTCATTCGATACGCGAAGTAATTGATTTATTTATTGTTGCCTTCGTAGACAACATAGACCCCTACCAAGTGTTACAACAGTTAAAAATACCATTAAACATTTTCAAACTTCCAGATGTGTAAACAGTTGTAAAAAGTGTCATGAAGGTATTGATATTTGTGCTTTTTTGGAAACTAATAAACCCTGCAATAGTGTACAAATTGCTAGGAAAGTTAACGTGAATGTTCGAACTGCCCAGCGAGTTCTCAAAAGGAATCGGTATCACTGTTTTAAGATACAACCAACACAAGAACTGTTTCCGGAAGATAACTTTAGGCAGATGGAGTTTTGTGAATTTATGTTAGATAAACAGAATGAAAATGTACACTTTTTAAAAAATATTTTATTTTCTGACGAATCTTCATTTTCATAACATAAAAAATACAATCCATCCGTTGCAAGGTATTATTGTCGGAAAAGTAAGCAGCTCAGTGCAGCTCAAAGTTAAATGTTTGAACTGGGATGTTAGGCGACCATATTGTCGGTCCATTTTGTATCGATTTAAACCTAAACGGGCCCAAATATTTACAACTTTTACAAACTGAGATCATTCCAGCAGTTCAACGCCTTCCCGTTAATTTTCAGGAGGTTTATTTTCAACAGGATTGGTGTTCGGCTCACAACTCTAGAGCAACTTTAGACTTCTTCAATCAAACGTTTCCTGATCGACTGATAAGTAGACGTGGTACAATTAAATGGCCCGCTAGATCCTGTGACTTAGCGCCTAACGATTTTTTTTGGGTTCTCAAAGAAAACATTTATAGGCATCAGTTTGAAAGCGCCACAAACCTAGTCGAATTAAGGGCAAAGTTACTTCATTTATCTGCAAGCATTACACCAGCCCTACTTCAAAATAAGAGGAGAAATCTGTATGACAGATTTGGTTACTGTTTAGCACAAAGAGGTGAAATATTTGAGCCCTTAATTCATTAATCTGCTTTCCTAATTTTTATTTTTTGTTAGGTACATTTTACGAAGTTTGTAGATTCTTAATTACGTAGTATTTTTATGTTTAAGTTTGCAAAAATTTTATTTATTTTTTTTTTAAGTACAAACGATTCTTATTCTGATTTTTTTCTTCTTTCTTGTTTTATTGTTATAAGCTTTGTCCATAAAATTTGTACAAATCAGTGACAATAAAGCATATTACTTATTTACTTATATATTTGTATTGCTATTAAGGCTAAAAAATAACCAAAAAATTAGTTTTAGAGCATTGTAATAAATATACTCTATAGTGTATTTTTATGTATGAGAGAGTAATAAAACAATAAATTATGTATGCAAATCCCTAAACTGTTGATACGGGTGACTCAATGAAAAACAGATATTTGTCAACAAGTTTACAGAAGTATATAGGAAAACATATAGTATTTTTTGTCTAATTCTTTAACAAAAATAGAAAAACACTCGGTAAATATATGTAGGTACCTGTATAATATATGTAAATTAATATTGTAAATCATTATTATCAAATAGGTTATAAATATTCATAAATATAATGAGTATAAAAGATATATTATAAGAGCAATTTTAGTTCGGCTAATGGATTAAGTCCACAGTCAAAGAAACCAACAGCACACACACACACACACACACACACACACACACACACACACACACACACACACACAACACACACACACACACACACACACACACACACACACAATTTTAAATTGAGTATGACCACCAGATATAAAGGTTGGAGCAGAATAGAACACAATACTTGTGAGGGTTACTAATCCCTAAATAAGGTTGCCAGTGTCGGTGTGATGGAGGTTAACAGGTACTAATGAATTTGCAAGAAATGTAAGATGTTTATTTTATTGGTTATATATAACCAATAAAAGTTTAATAAGTACCTACCTATTTGCAAAATAAAGTTTAATTCTTTAGATAAAATAAAACGTTTTATTTTATCTGAAATGAGTGCATTCCACGAAGTAAGGGTTTCAACAATCAAACATTTAATTCTTTAATTCCAGGAATCTACGACAGTAATTGACTAGATAATTACCTTCTAAACTTATTCCACAGAAAATGTGATAGTGGGTTTTTCCATTTTGTAGGAAGGTCCAAGTGGCGTATTCAAAATTCTTAACAGTTCACTAAAAGTAGGTACTTAAGTTGATAGGTGCAGTTTATTGTGTATACTAGTGTTATGGAAAATTTGGAAGTGTCGTGTAAACGCCGAAAAATTGGTCCTTGAACAGTTAATGAAAAAACATTAATATTTAATTGTTTTAAATTATTTACAGACAAACGTTTATGTGAAAGTGTTGATGAGACCGTTGAGTTAGTTGAGCAGTACACTTGGTGTTAGGAAATCTACGATTTACAGAGTTATTAAAGAAGAGAAATGTGGTAGTTTTCAAATGCCACGTAATGCTCCAGTGAAACCAAAATTTCAAATAGAATATCATTTTAAAGAAGGACTTCGACGGAAAGTGCATGAATTCTTCTTTAGACAAGAATTTCCAACATTGGATAAAGTTCTTGTCTCAGTTCGAGATGATAAGGATTACCCAGAAATGAGTCGAAGTACGTTATGGAAACTTTTAAAATAAATAGGCTTCCGCTGGAAAAAGAATCCCAGAAAGTCTATTTTATTAGAAAGAAGCGATATTGTCATATGGAGAAGACATTTTCTAAGAACCATAAAGGAAATGAGAAACCAAAAAAGAAAAATATTTTATCTTGATGAAACATGGATCAACGAGGGTCATACACCAAATAAATTTTGGCAGGATGAAACTGTTACAAGTCAAAGGCACGCTTTTGTAAATAACTTATCTACTGGTTTAAACCCACCATCAGGAAAGGGACGCAGGCTGATAATAGTACACATTGGCAGTTCAGACGGTTTTGTTGAAGGTGGTTTATTAACTTTTGAATCAACTCGTACCGGTGACTACCATGAAGACATGAACGCTGATGTCTTTCAAGAATGGTTCGAACAAATGATAGATCTTCTTCCTAAGAACTGTGTAATAGTAATGGATAATGCAAGTTATCACTCCAGACATATAGAAGGACTGCCCACAACCAAGTGGTTAAAAAAAGACTTGCAGAATTGGCTGAGTTCAAAAAATATTACGTACCATCCCGGATCTATAAGAAAGGAACTTTATTTGTTGTGTATCCTTCATAAAGAAAAATTATACACAGATAAAGAGTGAAGTTTCAAGAAAAAATACCACTTTTAAAATTCATGATGTTAAACAGTTGTTTTTGGAGGCCGTAAATAATGTAAAGCCTGAAAACTGGGAAAAGGCAGTAAATCACACTATTAAAGAAGAGGAAAAAATGTGGAAGCTGGACAATATTACTGATAAAATGATCGAGCCAGTTATTATAAATCTTGGTTCTGAAAGTTCATCTCTGAATCTGATTTGGATTTGTAACAAGTAGCTGTAAGTTTTATATTAATATTTTTATTCATCTATTTAACATACCTTAGACGGTTTTAAAAACTCTTTTTCTCTTTTGTAATTTTTAAAAATTAAAAAAATGTGAATTTTTTAAAACTCTTTTTAAAGTAGGCCAGTCAATTCTAATATAGTGTGTGATAAAAGAGGTCACTTTTGTTTACATACACATAACACTTTATAACACTGAAATAATTCATTTATTTTTTACAATTATTCAAAGTAATTTTTCAATTAATCTTGAGCACGCCCATGGAGTGGTCGGAGGTACCAGTTAAAATTATGCTAATTACTTTCTCGTTCATAAAAATAAACTATAACCCGAAGAGACCATGTCCTTCAAAAAAAGTAGACTATTATTTTTTTCTGAGGGGTTCATGCAAAGGTGTCTAGTCCTGTAGATTTCGGCATCCTGGGCCTACATTTAGGGCTGCTGATCGGGACGCTTCGATCTAAGAGGGAAGCAGTGTAACGAACATGCTAATGTCGACGTACCACATATAACGGTTGCATTTTGAGATGATGTTATTTGTTCGAGAATGTTCATGATCTATCGATCGGCGGGTAGATCGAGGCACTAATACAAGTGAAAATAGAGGTGGACTATTCCAAATTTTTTCTAGTACATAATAACTTGTATATATAAGCTGCGCTTATATATACAGCTGCGCTGATATTAGTTTAGTTTAGTTGATAAGATATTATCGTACTGTAAACTAGTACTTACCCGAAAGTGTACGCCCATGTAATATAACTTATTTTCATGTCTAAACAAGGGAAGTACCGATGATCTGGTATTGCTTTCGAATATTTTTTCCCAAGTGGCAGCTGCAAATATATATTAATCAAATAATAATACGTATCAAATATATAAAGATATGTTAATTACTATTTATAACTGGGAATAAGCCACAATTAAAGATAAAAATACGTTTATTGACGTTTCAATTTCCAATTCGGAAATCGTTCTCAAAATACAAACACTAAATTAAACAAATTTTGTTTTTTGTTACATAGTGAAAAAATTCTTCTAATAATTTAATTTTATCTGACTCATTTATATTGACAATTCAGACATACATTATGCATTTTAAAGTAGACGACTTTAAAATGATATTGCCAATATTGTTGAGTTGCGCTCCTGGGACGACTTTACTTATAAGATAGTTCATTCGATTACATGAAATCAACTTTAACTTGAGAATATCCGTCAGAAAAATATTCTCAAGTTAAAGTTGATTTCATGTAATCGAATGAACTATCTTATAAGTAAAGTCGTCCCAGGAGCGCAACTGAACAATATTGGCATTATCATTTTAAAGTCGTCTACTTTAAAATGCATAATGTATGTCTGAATTGTCAATATAAATGAGTCAGATAAAATTAAATTATTAGAAGAATTTTTTCACTATGTAACAAAAAACAAAATTTGTTTAATTTAGTGTTTGTATTTTGAGAACGATTTTCGAATTGGAAATTGAAACGTCAATAAACGTATTTTTATCTTTAATTGTGGCTTATTCCCAGTTATAAATAGTAATTAATTTACAATGCCACAAGAAAATAGCTTCAGAACAATATAAAGATATGGTTAAGTTATTATTAAAAATCAGCATCAATGTTAAAAAAGTATCGACAAATCGTTAAATGATAGAAGAAAATTACTTCTAAAAAAATAATTTTATAAAGTACGCTTCATGAAAATGATTTGTGAGATCCTGGATAAACTATTGTAAATATTGATCAGAAAGATCAGGAGAGATCAGGACATATGACTGATGATAATGGCTACCCGGTAATAGATCAAACCCGGTACAAACAAAGAATATATGGAAGAGATACGTTGAGAAGATATTCGATGACGACAGAGATAACAACTAGATAACTATGGAATACGACACAGGACCATCAATCACTCACGACGAAGTTAAAGCAGCAATTAAAGCAACCAAAGAAGGTAAAGCACCAGGGCCCGACAACTTTCATTCAGAATTTCTAAAAATCATGGTAGACGAAGGAGTAAAATGGCTTACGACAACGTTCAATAAAATCTATGACTCGGGAAAAATCTCAGAGAGCTGGTTAAAATCTACATTTATTGCTATACCTAAAAAACCTAATGCAAAAAAATGCAAAGATTATTATCAGTCTAATGAGCCATATTCTTAAGAACTTCTTAAAGATAATACACAGAAGAATTTATCAGAAATGCGAGTCACAGATTTCACGAACGCAGTTTGGATTCAGCGATGCGTTAGGTACAAGAAAAGCCTTGTTTGCGGTTCAGGTATTATTTTAAAGATGCAGAGACGTCAACTGCGATATTTATGTATGCTTTATCGACTATCAGAAAGCTTTCGACATAATCAAGTACGATAAGCTCATGGATATACTAAAGGCAACTGACCTGGATAGCAAAGACCTTCGAGTAATCAAGAACATATACTACAACCAATCAGCAACCATTCGGGTGAAAGACCAACTAAAAGAGGAAGTTGCAATATAGAGAGGAGTACGACAGGACTGCATACTCTCTCCCCTATTATTTAACGTCTATTCGGAACACGTCATGAGCCAGGCCTTAGAGCATATCGAAGAGGGTATTCTCATAAATGGTGAGCGCCTGAATAACATCAGATATGCAGACGACACCATTATCTTTGCAGACAGTTTAGAAGGTTAACAGACACTAGTAACGCAGTTGTGGAGAACCAGTCAGGAGTACGGGCTTGATTTTAACATCAAGAAAACAAAGTACACGGTCATCAGTAAGAAGTATATTCCACCTAGTCAATTACTGGTAGATCAGCAACAAATACTTAAAGTACCCCGTTACTACTATTTAGGAACCACCATAAACAACCAATGGGACCACTCAGTTGAGATAAAACAAAGAATTGAAAAAGCCAGGTCAGCGTTTGTCAGAATGAGCAAGATATTTAAGATCCACGACCTACCCTAAAAACAAAAATCCGTTTATTGAAATGCTACGTGTTTACAGTGCTGCTCTATAAAGGAGCATGTGATAAAAAGTTTACCACTACAATAAAAAGGGAGCTTAAACATCTAAAAGCTGCCTGTCCATCAGATACAGAGTACTCCGCACCGTTCACTCCAGAAGAAGTCTCAAACGCTATCAAATACATTAAACCTAACAAAGCTCCTGGTACAGACGGTATACCTCCCGAATTCCTGATCCATTGTGGGAAATCTGCAAAAACCTGGCTGTCTAAATTCTATACAGATATACTCAAAACAGGTAACCTACCAAACCTCTTTAAACAAACAAAAATCATAGCCATCCTGAAACCTGGAAAACCAACAGACAACCCAGCGAGTTACCGCCCCATCGCTTTACTTAGTGCAGCTTACAAGCTCCTCGAAAGACTGGTCCTGAACAAAATCGGCCCAAAGCTACTTAAAAAAATACCAATTGAACAAGCAGGATTCAGGCCTCAACGAAGCACCACTGACCAAGTGCTCTCTATAACTACCTACATAGAGGCAGGTTACCAAAGAAAACTGAAGACGTCTGTGGCATTCATCGATCTATCGGCTGCCTATGACACGGTTTGGAAAGATGGCCTCATCTATAAGCTCCTTAAAATAATCCCCTGCAAAGCAACCGCCCGACTCATAAATACTATGCTGACCAGTAGAAACATCCGTGTAACCATGGGAACTACAGTGAGCAAACAGAGGACGCTTAATAATGGCCTCCCCCAGGACTCCGTACTTGCACCGCTGCTATTTAGTATGTATATAGCTGATATGCCCCCTACCAGATCTAAAAAAATTTGGATATGCAGACGACTGGGCACTTGCAACTCAAAGCTCCTTAATACAAAACTCCGAGGCAATCCTAACGGAAGATCTGGAACGCCTGATTAAGTACTTTAAACAATGGAGACTTAAACCTAACCCCAAAAAACCGAGGTTAGCTGTTTTCACCTGAACAACAAAATGGCCCACACAAAACTAAAAGTATACATTGATAACCAACTGCTCACGCACAACTATAATCCCAAGTACCTCGGCGTCACCCTGGAAAGAACACTCTCCTTTAAGAAACATCTTGAGAACACCGCAGCAAAGCTGAGAACCCGTAACAACATCATATAGAAGCTTTGTGGGACTACATGGGGCTCATCAGCAGGTACACTTCGGTGTTTAGCCCTTGGACTCGTATACTCCGCAGCTGAATACTGCTCTCCTGTTTGGCTGAATAGCGTTCACACAAAAATTATAGATACCCAGCTCAATGTCGCCATGCGTCTCATATCTGGAACGATCAAGTCTACACCTGTGGAGTGGCTTCCACTACTGAGCCATATACCTCCACCTAATCTTCGTCGTCAGCATGCTCTGCTTAGAGAATTCCAAAAGCTGCTTAACAACCCGCAATTACCTATACACACATATGTCGCCGACGCTAATTCACATCGATTGCGCTCCAGAAAACCTCCGACTAGAGATGCAATAAACTTGAGTTCCAACAATTTTCAAATGAACTCCCAGTAGAAGAACATGCAGAGCGACAGACCGAACCTAATAATGATAAACACACCATGCATCACAGAAACTCCACCAGGTTTTGACCTCCCCGAAAATCATGGTCAACTCTTAACAGGATAAGAACGGGTCATCCAGCATATGATTGCCGAATGCCCTCGGAGGAAGTATTATGGAGATCCTCTAGACTTCGCCTCTGCAACACCAGCGTCGATTGAATATATTAATACATTAGATGTTAGACTGTAACATATATGTGATATTGTTGTGTATCAAATTGCCATACGCTAAATAAAATGCTGCTCTATGGGGTTGAATCATGGACACTAACCGAGGCATCCATTGGAAAACTCGAGGCGTTTGAGATGTGGTGTTATAGACGGATACTGAGGATCTCCTGGGTGGACCGAGTAACAAACATTGAGGTTCTACGTCGGATGGATAAAACATGTGAAATTATATCCACAGTGAAACAGCGCAAGCTAGCATATCTTGGATTTTTATTGCGAAACGACCATAGATATAACCTGCTGCAACTTATATTACAGGGAAAGGTTGACAGAAAGAGGGGACCAGGAAGAAGAAGTTTTCCACTTTAGGTGTTAGTGTTAGAATTAGAAGTTAGAAGTAGGTGTAAAGTTAGAATTGCCATGCTAGTAGCCAACATTCGTAACGGATAGTCACTACAAGAAGAAGAAGAATATCGATACAAGGTATTTAACTGTATTATTCTCAAGCTACTTTCTTGTGGCATCTTAAGACAATTTATTTTTTTACTGGTATTAAGCCACAACGTATTGTAAATAAAATTTGTAAACTTTGACAGGTTGGAGACAAATAAATCAAAATAAAAACAAGTGCAAATAATCATTAAGTTTCCTGAAGTAAAAAATGTTCCGGTATGTTTAATAAAAATAAGCAATAAGCTTATTTTTAACAGTATAAAAGCATAGAAAGTTAATTTGTTGGTAAGAACTGATCTACGATAAGCATAAATATTTAGATGGCGACTAGTCATAGATTACAAAGCCAACAATAAAAAAATAGTCGAACTAAACTTACATTGAGGATTTCTATGAGCTGTTGAGCTAGAGCTGCTTCCCCAGCCATCTACATAAACTGCTGTTGAAAATGCCGCACAAAATATGCATAGCATTAAAGTGTTCAAAATCGCCGCCATTTTTGGTCTCTCTGATTGAGATAGCAAAATAATTGCTTTATACTTTTTTCTTGTTTTTCTTTAATTGACAGTAAAGGTTATCTCAGATAACACTGGGTTTACCAATACTTAATCAAAAAATATTGACTTTGTACTACTAGTACTAACTAGTTACAAGTGATATTAATTAATAACATACTTTTGCACTGATAATTTTTCGACTGTTCTAACAACCATTCAAATTTTGTCATTTTGTGTCATGTGGAACAATTTCACCCAATCATGTCAACATTAGACTGATAATTGCATTCAGTGCAATTTTCAATCCCTATGACAACACGATCGAGTTTGACAACTTCATCCAAATAAATTTCAAAATGTCACGTTTCGGCAATGAGAATGTTCAAAGTATAAATGAGCTAATCAAAGAAAAAATTCCCAGAAATACAACCTACAGTCACAAATATATTTGGGGAATATTCATGGAATTTTGCTGCGGACGAGAATATGAGTTAAATGAACATAGAATAACATAGATAACAAATCACTCGAATAGATCAACTGCTGTTAGCGAATTAGCAAAAAGTACAATTGCTGAAAGAAGAACAATTGCTGAAAATTATTGGTCATGGCAATCAGAATTCTATAAAACCATACTTGAATCTCGATCAAGAACACCACAACAACATTATAAATATTATGCGTGGTAATAGATCTTCTATAGTAGAGAACAGCAACGAATCTAATGTTAACTTAAATTTTAATAATTGTACTTTCACTAACTGTACTTTTAATAAATAAATGTTTCGTTATGTTGAGTTATGATTTTTTTTTCGAAAAATTATCCGCCGAATATCCCTCGGACACTGATGAATGCCTCATAATTTCATGACAAATTTCTCAAGCACGTTGCTTGTTAAGCTCAGCCTTCGGCTTCGTGCTGTTACCAAGGAACGAGCTTTCGATTGTCATGAAATTATCTCGTCTGTTATCGATGTCCTAGGGATATTACTACTGAAATAGTATATTAAATAACGAGAGTTGTAAGAAGCTTATTACATGCGAGTAATGCGTAGCGGCGAGCGCAGTAATTTTACAAGCATGTAATAAGCTTACAACTCAAGTTGTGTACTATACTTTTTCTACGATTATTTTCGTTTATAAAAATAAAAATTAAATTACCACCATATTTACACTGACAGATTAATAATTTTTAATCTGTCAAAATAACGTCTGTTAATTCGTTTCCATGATAACTCGACCAACTAACTTACGAGACTTATGTGATATTACACATTTTTATAAAACTGAAACGTAATTTTTTTTATTACGTGCTAGTCATTACGCGTCAGTATCTGTTATGATGCATTTACTTAGCATCCAAATAGTGGGTAATATACAATTTACTAGTAAGAGAGTAGAAAATTAGTATATTACATAACGAGAGTTGTAAGAAGCTTATTACATGCGAGTAAAAAAGTTGCGCGTGAGCCGCGTAGCGGCGAGGGCAGTAATTTTACATGCATGTAATAAGCTTACAACTCAAGTTGTGTACTATACTTTTTCTACGTTTATTTTCGGTTATAAAAATAAAAATTAAATTACCACTATATTTACACTGACAGATTAATAATTTTTAATCTGTAAAAATAACGTCTGTTAATTCGTTTCCATGGTAACTCGACCAACTGACTTACGAGGCTTATGTGATATTACACATTTTTATAAAACTGAAGCGTAATTTTTTTTATTACGTGCTAGTCATTACGTGTCAGTAACTGTTATGATGCATTTACTTAGCATCCAAATAGTAGGCAATATACAATTTACTAGTAAGAGAGTAGAAAATAGTATATTAAATAACGAGAGTTGTAAGAAGCTTATTACATGCGAGTAATGCGTAGCGGCGAGCGCAGTAATTTTACAAGCATGTAATAAGCTTACAACTCAAGTTGTGTACTATACTTTTTCTACGTTTATTTTCGGTTATAAAAATAAAAATTAAATTACCACTATATTTACACTGACAGATTAATAATTTTTAATCTGTAAAAATAACGTATGTTAATTCGTTTCCATGGTAACTCGACCAACTGACTTACGAGGCTTATGTGATATTACACATTTTTATAAAACTGAAGCGTAATTTTTTTTATTACGTGCTAGTCATTACGTGTCAGTATCTGTTATGATGCATTTACTTAGCATCCAAATAGTAGGCAATATACAATTTACTAGTAAGAGAGTAGAAAATAGTATATTAAATAACGAGAGTTGTAAGAAGCTTATTACATGCGAGTAATGGCGTAGCGGCGAGCGCAGTAATTTTACAAGCATGTAATAAGCTTACAACTCAAGTTGTGTACTATACTTTTTCTACGATTATTTTCGTTTATAAAAATAAAAATTAAATTACCACAATATTTACACTGACAGATTAATAATTTTTAATCTGTCAAAATAACGTCTGTTAATTCGTTTCCATGGTAACTCGACCAACTAACTTACGAGGCTTATGTGATATTACACATTTTTATAAAACTGAAACGTAATTTTTTTTATTACGTGCTAGTCATTACGCGTCAGTATCTGTTATGATGCATTTACTTAGCATCCAAATAGTGGGTAATATACAATTTACTAGTAAGAGAGTAGAAAATAGTATATTACATAACGAGAGTTGTAAGAAGCTTATTACATGCGAGTAAAAAAGTTGCGCGTAAGCCGCGTAGCAGCGAGGGCAGTAATTTTACATGCATGTAATAAGCTTACAACTCAAGTTGTGTACTATACTTTTTCTACGATTATTTTCGTTTATACAAAAAATTAAATTACCACTACATTTACACTGACAGATTAATAATTTTTAATCTGTCAAAATAACGTATGTTAATTCGTTTCCATGGTAACTCGACCAACTGACTTACGAGGCTTATGTGATATTACACATTTTTATAAAACTGAAGCGTAATTTTTTTTATTACCTGTTAGTCATTACGTGTCAGTATCTGTTATGATGCATTTACTTAGCATCCAAATAGTAGGTAATATACAATTTACTAGTAAGAGAGTAGAAAAATAAATATACATTCATTATATTACATCTTCCATTATTCGCTCCGTGGAGCTGTACAAGTGTCTCCCTCTCTAGGTTATTATATCATCATCATAAGTTTTACACTATTGAAACCATTTATAAATCTGCAGAAATAAAATCAAAAATTTGTAATTAATCGTTAATATTGTCGGCATATTAATTATTTATATATAAAAACCGTTATCGTAGTATTTATGTATTACAAATACACCTTTTTTAGCTTTAATAAATTGGAGGTAGGGGCAAAGAAAACTGATTTAAGGGTAAACGAAGATAAAACCAAATACATGTGCATCAACAGACAAAAGGGACGGGATAGAATAGGGCAAAATTTTACCATAGACCCATATTACTTTAAAAGAGTGGAGAGTTTTAAATATCTCGGAGGAAGAATTCTCTACTATACCTCTATTAAAAGGAAGAATTCAGGATTCAAAAATATCGGCGTCCATATTTCCGTGGTAATCATCAGTTTTTTTTGTCGAAGAAAATATAAGACTACCATTGGGTATAAAACCTTCCGTATTTCCTGCATGCAATATAATATATCTTTTGCCATTACTCGCACTAGTACTCGAATAGCATTTGGTAGAATCATTTTGCCAGGATGATTTGGTATTATTTCCTTTCGCAAAAATCCATGTTTCGTCAAGAAAAAGAAACTGTCTGGCAAATTCCGAATTCTTGTTTTTTAAATAGTTTCTTATAAATTTCCACCTTTTTCCAACAACATTGGACAGCTCGCACAACACTTTACGATTATTGGTTTTTTTGTCTCTAAAACCCATAGCTTTTAATACTTTTGATAAACTGGTCAAACCCATATCACAAAGTTCTCTGTCCTTTATTTTTTGAATAAGTGTCTTTTTTGTAACATGATCTTTTGCTTTGTACATGTCATAAAAAATGATATTTCTGATTGAGATTTTAATACCTTGTGGCAAGTCGAGGATTTTAGGATGCGAACGAATCCTTTTATTTTCCTTACTTAATTCCACCTCACTCATTTTTCTAACTCTTTGCAAGGTCCGTTCTAAAATTCCACAAGCTGCACTTGTCCTTTTTTAAACTGCCAGTACTGATGTAATTGGTCCCATGTTGATTTTTTCTAAAGTAAAATAAAAAATAAATAAATAAAAAAAAAGGTTAGTCTTCGTAAGTGGGTATATTTATTTAAAAACCTTTAAAAGGGCTACATCAAAAAAACAAACGTTTTCGGACTAAACAGTCCATCATCAGGAGGCCTTTCCCCTCTTCTAGCTGATATATTTATGGATCACTTAGAATCCACATACATTATGAAAAATCCTGAAATTCTCCATTGGTTTCGATATGTTGATGACTGTTTAGTCTTCATATCAGGTAACTCTAATTCAGCTGATCTGTTACTCTCTAAAATAAATCAAATCCACCCAAACATCAAGTTCACTATGGAACTAGAGTCGTATCAATCTATTAATTTTCTTGACCTTACCATTACCAGATTAAACGACCATTTCGATTTCAGTATCTATAGAAAACCTACACAAACCGACCATATCATACCTTTATCTTCCAACCATCCAATGTCACACAAATATGCAGCCTTCCATAGTTACATTCATCGCCTATTAACAATCCCACTATTACAATCTAACTACCACTCAGAACTCAACACTCTTAAGCAAATAGCATTCAATAATGGGTATGACCCCAATATAATTAACAAACTAATAAATAAGAGACAACTCAAACTTTTGAGAGAGACTGCGTTCCCCAGAGACTTGACCATCAAACCTCATTACGCTTCTTTACCATATCTTCAAGAACGCCTTTCTGGAGATATTAGATATATCCTAAAAAATCTGTTGAGAACAACCACATTTCTTTCAAAGTCCCGAACAATCTAGGACAATGTTTAACCAATACAAAAGATCCCATCAACTACATGGATCGTAGTGGTGTTTATAAATTACAGTGCTCTGATTGTGATGCTACATATATAGGTAGAACCTGTAGATCACTAACTTCCCGTTCCTTAGAACACACTAAAAAAGAGAACACTTCCACCTTCTCACAACATCTTGCACAACATAAACATACCCTCAACATCCCAGAAGATGCCTCTTTGTTACATAATATCCCTCAAAAAATTTTTCTAAAATTAGATCTATATGAAGACTTGGAAATAGTCAAAGAAAAGCAAAGTAGCCCCAATTGCGTTAATCTTCATGTATCGTTCAACCGGGACTTTCAACCCTTACATCGACAACTCTTCTCATAGTCCACGCTTCACAATATTGCCTCACTTTCTTTGCCCGACTATCCTATACAAACTTCAACACCTTTAATTCTATATAATATTTGTGTTTCTTTAAATAACCTTTCTCTACACTATTGCCACACCTTCACCTCATAAATTTTCGACCCTATTGTTAACTTCAGAACCATCCATATCTATCATACCATAATATTCACCATTTTCTCCACTCTTCACATCTACATCACATTCCTATCCATTCTTTTCTATTTCATTATTTCTTGGTCAACTCATTTATCAAACATGTACTCAATAGTTTTAAACTCAGTATTCTTTCAAACATTATCTAACATTTTATCAAAATTCATAATATTTGTGTTTCTTTAAACAACCATTCTCTAAACTTTTGCCACACCTTCCCCTCATAACTTTTCGACCCTAGTGTTAACTTCAGAACCACCCATATCTATCATACCATAATATTTTACCATTTTCTTCACTCTTCACATCTACTTATCTTAAGAAATACTTCGTGTAAACTTAGCTTTAAGAAATATGACAGAAGTAGAAGGAATAGTTCCCGCCAAGCGACAAAATTAGAGGTTAGCTTGGCCCCTTATGTAGAAGCTTAGATCGTAGTTAGTTTTGTATTTTACAATTTAATAATAAAGTGCCAAACGGTAATTTAAAGCCTATTTATCGAGTAAATACTTAACGATTATTTTAAAAATCCCCTTGTAATCAGCGTAGGGCTGGTGAAAGCAATTAAATTTAATGACTTTCGTCTGAGAATGTGGGCTATCGAATATCATATTATATTATAAGAATATATTCAATAGTTAGGGTTAGTTAGTCGAATTTGTACCACCGAAAGAAACTAAATTAAATAAAACTTTAAGTCACATTTGTGTATTTTTTTTGTAATAGAAATTTAATTTGGTATTTTTTCGAACCAGGAGTCTCTTGCGAAAATTAATCGTAGGACATTCCAAACGTAATACTATTTGTTTTCTGCTCCTCGGTCACAACAAAAAGTTTAACGACCTTAAAGTTCTTAAAAGATTCTGTGGAGCTGATGCGAGACGTTTCTACGACAGCCTTTCTCACGAACAATAATTTTTGTGTTTCACCTTTCCAATTACATTTAAATATAAAATACCTTTAAGTAACTCTAACATCTTTTATTTCTACATTATTTCTAGAATTAGCAAAAACAAGGTATGTCATGACATAACTTGTTTTTCACAAGTATAAAATACTTCTTTTTTTCTAAAGTAAAACAATGGACAATCAAAGTGATATATTTTGTTGATCTCATGAAAATCATAAAAAATGAAAAAAATCGCGCAACGGTTATTTATTTAACACCTTTATAAAAACTGACTTGCAGCAAAACACAAAAATACGAAAGTTGCACTCACTTTGAAAATGCATTTTGCTTTTTGTCGATAGGATACTCTTGTCGAGTTGAAAAATATTATTTAAAATTGATTTCGCGCGCGCAACTGACATTTTAAATAAATCCGGTAAATAGCCGGTCGATTCAAGCCTTGTTTCTAAGCGTTCATTCTACGCAAAAAGTATTAATAAACATTTTAGTTCAATAGCATCTCAGCTACATCTTTTATTTGAAATATTTTTGTCTACGGCATACAGATTCTTAGTAAATCGATTTTTTCCGTTTCATCCCTACCTTGCGAGGAGGCCTTTTTGGGGTAAATTCCCTTGTTCCTATGATTTTTAAAGGTCAAGTCTCTAACGACTGAACTAACTATCTCCATATCAGTTTTAACATCTATATCACAAAGTAGGAGTGGGCATTGAGCTCTTTAATTGTGATTTACACCACGAAGAAATTTTCTTCCGCTTCTAAATACAGGGTCCCATAATTAATTGGACATTAGCTAATGGGTGATAGCTGACATTAAAATAAAGCGTTTGAGCTCAAATTGCTTAGGCAAAATGTTGCTAGTTTTCGTTCATTAATATTTTTTATATTATTTTTATGGATATATTGAAAACTATTCAACCGATTTAAGTAAAATTTGGTATCTTGCTATTATTTAGTATGCTTAATATGAAAATGATATTAGTTTTACCGATGACACTAGGTGGCGCCACCTACAGTAACATTGGTTCATCAATGGGGCCATAATTTTTTTGTCCGCCCTGTATAAACATTCTAGGAAAAAAAAACATGAAATAACATTCAATTCTACACAAAAAAGGTATTCTTGTTTTAAATCAAAAAAGTACACCGTTTTCGAAATAAACGTATTTTTTAGAGACGTGCATAAAATAAAAAAAATGTACAAAAACTTTATTCAAATTCAAACATTCATTTAATGTTTGAATTTATTTAAATTCAAACATTATTCAAAAGGTCTTAAATAAAAATGAATATTAAATGTATTAGTAGTAGATAATTTTTGCAAACAAAATGCATATGATTGAAACAATTATTTTTATTAAACCTTTGACTCAGTAACAAATTTTAAAAAAATCAGAAATTAAATTAAACAATGAAGTGAATATAAAACAATTAACAAAGTGAATAATTCAAAACGAAACGAAAAAAAATTACAATAAGTGTTCAAAATGTGCACCATTAGATAAACTACATAATCTAAATCTTTTGTGTAAGTTTTGTCTTATTTTAAATAATGAGTTTCTTTGGGCCCTAATTACGTTAACTCCCTCTACAATATTTTGCCATAACTCTTGACGGTTATTTATTTTTTTATAAACAAGTGACTTTAGGTAGCCCCACAAGTGAAAGTCTAGGGGATTTAGTTCGGGACTGCGTGCTGGCCATGGGTATACACTACCTCTACCAATCCACCTTTGAGGATAAATTTCATCTAGATAATTTCTAACTTCTAGGCTATAATGTGGTGGTGCACCATCATGCATGTACCAAGAGTTCCGTCTCAAATTTAGAGGTATGTCTTCTAAAAGAGTTGGTAAATCTTTTCTCAAAAAATTTAGATACGTTACTCCGTCAAGCCTAGTTGGTAATTCGAATGGTCCTACAATACAATCCCCAAATATGCCACACCAGATATAATAATGGAAAACTCGTGTTGAAAATGATGTTCTTGAAATGCATGAGGATTTTCTGTCGCGTAGGTATGGCTATTGCGCCAGTTAAATACACCTCTTCTAGTAAATGTGGCTTCATCGGTAAATAAAATTTTATTATAAAACATTGGATCGTCTAAATGCCGCCCATCATAAACTGACTAAATCGGAGCCTTGCTGGAAAATCCTGTGGTAAAAGATTCTGTACTGGAGTAAAACGATACGGATACAGATTTTCTGTCCGTATTATTCTTGACACCGTAGATTTGCTTATACCAGTGGCCGCAGAAACAAGCCTTGTACTGGTTTCTGGATCTTCTGCAACACGCACAACAATTTCATCCTCCATATCCGCATCAATTACTCTCGGTCTTCCAGCATTCCTGTTTTTGGGATGAAATGACCCTGTTTCGCCTAATCTGTCGAACAATGATCTAATAGTGTTATGGTTTGGTTGCCTTCTATTGGGATAAAGTTCGAAATAGAGTTCAGCTGCTTTACGAGAACAAAAATTTTCCTGGTCATACAAACAGATCATATCGCGCATTTCTACATTAGAAAATTCACTATGACGTGGCATTTTTCCTTTATCTTAAGTGGTTTATAAAAAACTTAATAGCACTTTGACAAATAATGACTTGGACTGCACTTTGACAACTAATAATAAATAAATTCGTAGTTACCTTTGACAACTAATAATAAATAAATTCGTAGTTACGTCTTGACGTTGTCATTAAGTTCAAAGCATACTTGTTTTGGCCAAAATTTAATAGAGACATGCATCATTAACAAAATACGTTTATTTCGAAAACGGTGTACTTTTTTGATTTGAAACAAGAATACCTTTTTTGTGCAGAATTGAATGTTATTTCATGTTTTTTTCCTAGAATGTTTATACAGGGCGGACAAAAAAATTATGGCCCCATTAATGAACCAATGTTACAGTAGGTGGCGCCACCTAGTGTCAATGGTAAAACTAATATCATTTTCTTTTTAAGCATACTAAATAATAGCAAGATAGCAAATTTCACTTAAATCGGTTAAATAGTTTTCAATATATCCATAAAAATAATATAAAAAAATATTAATGAATCTCCCTGTAGAACGAAAACTAGCAACATTCTTCCTAAGCAATTTGAGCTCAAACGCTTTATTTTGATGTCAGCTATCACCCATTAGCTAATGTCCAATTAATTATGGGACACCCTGTATAGCTAAAAATTAATCTTTCGATATAAAAAGATATTAAACCCGTTTTAAATTATTAAAATATCTTTAATAAAAATATCTTAATATATTTTTAAAATATTAAAATATAAAATTCCAAAATATTATTGGATATTTTGTGATGAAATAATTTAACAACAATAATATCCGTTGATAAAAAGGTGAAATGAAACACATTTAATCAAACCATAACCAAATCTATTTTCGAAATATTTCGAAGGATAGATACACAATCAGTGGGTTATTCCGATAATTTTACCACAAATTCAGTTTAAATAAACTAACTTTACTACGTAATGAGGCGATAAGAATAGTTACAAGGAATAGTTCCCTAATTAGTGGAATGCAAGACAAAAACTTTTGGTACTATTTTCATCTGCCATGTATAATCTATATTAATATCACAAAATTTTGTGTAATTTTTGTATTTCATATTCTTATATGTAAACATTCATTTCATTAAGACCGTTCCTCCCTATTCTGGGTATAGCTAAATTCCAATGTAAAAGTTAAAATAAAATACTGCAAAAACTATGGCAGATATTGAGATAAGTTTTTTTTATATGATACATCTTAAAAAATTCTAGTGCACCAACCCTTTATAAATTAATAAATTGTTTAAACAATATATTTTTTATTTATTTATTTTTTCTTTTTGTTTAAAATTAACTTTCAATTAAAAAAAATTAAAAAGTTAAGTCACTATAGAATTTTTCCTACTTTTCGAATCCATTTTTACTTTTAACATAAAGTGTAACACAAAGCAGCTATTTTGTTTACCTTTTTAAGAGAAACTCGAAGCTCTGCTAATACAGTATCGATGGCTTACTTATAAATCCTTGTAAATCTAATTTTTACACATTTTGTCTTTTTTTTGCTGAAATAGAATATATTACCTATGTATACTCCATCTAATTTACTTACCGTTGCACGACATTATCATTGACAGAGATCGAAGTTGACATAGTTGCCAAAGTATAAAAAAAATCTGAATCCATTTTAAATCAAATAGGTCACATAATTATTGCAAAAGTATTACCATCTCTTTAAAACGACTATTTAAATTCTTACGTGACATTTTTGAAATAAAACACACTAATTTTGTTCTAAAAAGAACAGATTTTATTAAATAGGTAAACATATAAAACAAGAGGTATTCACTTTAAAATTCAAAATAATAAAGTACAAAAAGTGTCAAAACCGAAACTGTCAAATAAGTGTTACCAATTTATGCCAAAATATTACCTTCGTTCGATTACAGTTACAGTGTGTTCCGAACAAATATTCTTCATAAAAACGCTTTATAATACATTTATACAAATTAAATGAAACATATTATTGTGTATTTCTTTAAGCTAACATTAATAGAAATCTTTAAATATTATTTCTACGCGTATATAATAAAATATGTCTAGTGACTGTAATACCAGTGTACTCGGCAAAGTGATTCTGAAAAAGAACACACCTACCGCCTAAATATTTCGTGTTGGTATCATGTGGCCTCACGGGCTATAACGCGGATGACGTGCAACGATAAGTAAATTAGATGAAGTATAAATGCATTGAGCAAAGCTTTGTATTATCCAACAAGCGAGAGCTGGCGGGTTGTGCGTAGAACAAATTGAAAAGTGGAAGGGATTGCTCATTTCTATTGCAGTCGGCTAGGAGTTTACATCGTGTAATTAGTGCTAGATTTCTGACAATGTCAAGTATTTACATTTTTATTTGGAGTGGCCCTATATTATAAACTATTATTTATATTTATTAAAATGGCAAGTGTATTAAAAGGCAAACCTTTGGGATTTCAAGCTCGAGAAATAATGTTCAATGTTTTTAAGTTTACAACCGAAGAAGCTAATGCATGTAAAATCTTAGTTGATTTAAAAAGATACAAGAACGTGTAGCTCAATTAACTGGTAATTATAATACTCATTTTCAAAATAAATTCAGATTTAAATAATTTAATTTAAGTTACAATCAATAAAATTATAATCAATAAATAAATAAAAACTTACAGAACAAAAAATAGCAGTAAATAATAAGTAAACAATGGATCAGTTAATTAGTACTTTACAGTTCACTATTATTAATAATACAACATGTTTATTTACTACAGATATGCTGGACACAAAATAAACAAAGAATGTGTGTTCTATGTTGTGGTTAGTTTAGTGTTTAGTAATCATTAAGACACACAAGTTGCATCAGTCCGCGATACATACAAAAATACCTTCCCTTCGAGAATTAATTACGTTTTATGAAAATAAATAATATTAACAAATTTTTTCTACGTTTTATTTAATATTATTATTATTTTTATTTTGTTTTCGTGGTAAATAAGTTTATCACACACGCAAAGACATAACCACGGAACATATCTATTAACGTAATTTTCAGATCCCAACTAAATTTTTGATACGGCAACTACGCATTTGTGACACCCGCGATTAAGTAGGTACCTCTCCTATCTCTCTTAGAATAATTCCTTTTCTATTTTCGCGCAGCTCACCCGCCAACTCTCGCTTGTCGGATAATAAGTCTTTGTCAACATTATCGCCATCTATGCGCAATTGAAAATACTAGTAAGTCTAGTGTGTTTTAAAGAGAGCAGTAACACCTTGTAAGTCTGGTTTAATGATAGAGGTTATGTTTTACTTTGATTTTGTGTAGTGTTCTAACTACTGTTGCTGCAAATAAAGCAAGACAACTTTAAAAATGAAGAAGTAAAATAATCCTGTGGTAAGTAGAATCTGTATTTTACAATGTAATAATGACTATTTAAAAAATATTTGCCTTTAAAATGTGATTAGACTTACGAGAATTTATAAACATTTTGGTTGTGACATACAAGGTTTTAATAGTGAGTAGTCTGTTTTAATAATGTAATAACGGTATCTCCCAATCTCCTGGTACCTGGGAGAAATTATGTCCTAAACCCATTCTCCCACCTAATTACCAAAGTTTCCATTCCCATATCCTACTCTGTCAGACGGCAGCGTCAGTACCAAGATAGAGCGCAAGGGAAATGATCCTGGATCGGTATATTATTAAATACTAGAGCTGTTAAATTAACCAAACAATTACCGGTATAAGTAATCCCCCACCTGTTGGTCAACACCTACGGGTGAAAGAACCGACACGTGGTAGGGCACTTCATTGCCCTGGAGCATAGAAATTAACTCCGAAGGCGGAAGAACTAAATTAGTCAACGGCGTTGAGATGTGGAAAGCCAGGGGATTTTACCACATTAAAGATCCGTAAGGATATCCTTAGTAAAAATCATCATTAATAGATTAATGGATAATTTACTTAATGATCATGGAGCTCGGAATCCAAGATCCGGAGGGCAGGACAATCAGATTTAGACGACAGGGCCTTTCAGGTAGTCGTCAAGGTAAATCCCTGTCAAGCAGATAAAAATAACTCTATAGCCTGGAAAATCGGAACATGGAATGTAAGAACTTTATACCAATCAGGCAAACTGTATAACGCTGTGTCGGAAATGTGCAGAATGAAAATTAACATACTGGACCTTAGCTAGATACAATGGCCTGAATCAGGAAAATGTAACACCAGAAATGGAACAATGTATTATTCTGGAAACAACGACTCTAATCACAAACAGGGAGTTGGCATTATAATTGATAAGAATTCTCAGAAAGCTGTTTGTAACTTTGTTCCCTACTCTGATCGAGTACTAATGCTGTCTCTAAACTCTCATGTAAAACGTAAAATATATATAATCCAAGTATATGCACCCACTGCAGACAAAGATGAAGACACCATAGAGGGCTTCTATGAACAAATCAACAATGTCTTAAGGCTAACTAAAAGACAAGATATAAATATTATAAGGAGAAGTGGAGAATTGAGTGGGGCGATATGGACTCAGGGAAAGGAATAAACGTGGCGATAGGCTTGTCGATTTCTGTGTCAATGAGAAACTCATAATTATAAATACCGTGTTCAAACTTCCTAAACGTAGACAATATACATGGAGGTGGCCAGCTGACAATAACAAAAAAATAGTTAGAAATCAAATAGATTGATTATATGATCGTCAACAGAAGATATAGAAATTCTATAATATCATCTAAAACTCATCCAGAAGGGGACATATCCTCCGATCACAACCCGGTTGTTTTATCGATGAGAGTGAAACTAAAGAAGGTCAACAGCCTAGCACTAAGAAAATCATGGATGCAAGACGTCTCAAACAAGACAACACATATGCCGAAAATAAATTTAAAATAAACGAGAACTTAAGGAAAGTCAAAGAAGATAATGCAGAAACTCTAACTATTGACCAAAAATGGGGAAAAATTCAACATGACCTTGTGTCAGTTGGAAAAGAATTGGATTTACAGAACGTAATGCAACGCCTTAATGAACGTTGTCATGAGTACGGACTGAAGATAAATTTAAAGAAAACTAAATGCATGATCATGACCAAATCTGCACATGCAAATATCCAATTGAATATTGAAGATATTGCAATTGAGAGTGTTAATAACTATAATTACTTAGGAACATGTATAAATATTTCAATATTGAAATAGCACGTGCATCATTCATTAAACTTAAAAAGTTTCTTTGTTGTCGGTATATAAGGTTAGAACTACGCCTGAGAATGCTTCGGTGTTACGTGTTCTCCACTCTTCTTTATGGCTTGGAAGCGTGGACACTAAAATAAGTCCATCTGAATAAGTTGGTCGCCTTTGAATTTTAGTGTTACAGAAGAATCCTACGAATATCATGGATTCAAAGAATGTCAAACGTGGAAGTAACTAGAAGGATAGGAAATGAGGCGGAAATAATATTAACTATCAAAAGACGAAAACTTGAGTACTTAGGACATGTGATGAGAGGGCAAATGCGGGGGGGGAATGAAAGGGAAAAAGCAAAATGTGGGAAGACGAAGAATATCCTGGCTTAAGAACTTAAAGGAATGGTTTGAATGCATTAATGTAGAACTTTTTAGAGCGGCAATCAACAGAGTCTGCATAGCCATGATGATTTCCAACCTTCGATAGAAGATGGAACTTAAAGAAGAAGAAGCTAGTAATAAACGAATCCGCCGTGAAATGCTTGGAGCAAATTTTAGAACTATTTGACGGTTTAAAATTTTCACGGCGCATCGCTATACTCCATTTTTTTGCAATGACCATTAAATGATATAACTGTCCCCTTTTTGTGTCGCTGCGTACACTTAAATGCACTGAAAGGTAATACAATTTAAAAAAAAAATAATGTATTGAAAAAGTTTTAAATTGGAACATAACACTTATAAAAAGTTTACAAATACCTATAAGCACTTCTAGTTTCTAACGTTTTCTGCCATAAACTGACGTCACTCGCTGCGCAAAGCAATTTATGTTTGTTTCACTATTCGAAACGGGGCATACAGCGTCAGCGTGTCTATAAGCTTTAAGGTTAAGAACGTAATAGCTGATGGTGCATGAACACAAAGATCAAATAAGTCTGTATTTTCGGCCAATGCGGATGTGGCTTGTATTATAGGAAATAAGATTTATAGTTATTATCCTGAAGCGTAAAAAATAATTCCTGTTCTATTATATATAAAAAACATATTCCTTTGCAATTAAGATCTGTATTAAAAAGTAATGTACAATGCTTACGAACGGCAATTGACTGCGCTGTCAAGTATCACCGCAAAAACAATTCCAGTGACAATATAAAAATACTTGGTTTAAAACAAGATATTGAAAACTCTTCGAATCACGTGTTCAGCCATTACAAAAATTTTGCCGCTTATTTTTGTAAAAAACAAAATTTAGACCAGGAAATTAATTATATTCCAATGCAAGCGTCTGGTTAATTTTTCTATGCACACCAGATAAAATACCACTGAACAGCACTGGTTCCGACTACAACATTGTAAAGGTCGATTCAGACACATCAGTCACGTCTCGTCACAGTGATTGCGCCGAACCGAACAATCCGTCATACAAAATATTCTTTAATACAAATATGTTGCCGGCATTCACACTCATCAGTTGACAAACAGTTTCCTAGCTGTCAGATAGTTGATAGTTCTGTGACCAAATAGGACCGGTTCGGCGCCGAGAATATGACGGGACTGATGTGTCTGAATCGACCTTTAAAGGTCGATTCAGACACATCAGTCACGTTTCGTCACAGTCCTGGCGCCGAACCGAACAATCCATCATACAAAATATTCTTTAATAGAAATATGGCGCCGGCATTCACATTCATCAGTTGACGAACAGTTTCCCATCTGTCAGATAGTTGATAGTTCTGTGACCAAACAGGACCGGTTCGGCGCCGAGACTGTGACGGGACTAATGTGTCTGAATCGACCTTAATTCCGTCGGCGCGAACGAGAGGCGCGTTCTTATTTTTTCAAGCAGCGTGGGCATTCTGATTGTTTATTATTCTTTGCTTCAGGAGGTGTCCCGGTAAAGCACTATACTGTGTCCCGGTTGTATAATCGGCTCGAGTAAAAGATAAAACCATTTTTGATCTAGACTTTTCGTAAATAAAGAAATTTTTTAAATAGAGATAGCCCCATAGACCAAAACCAAATAGATGGCGAACTCAATAATGACATTTAGAAGCTAAAAGGCGACATCTACAAATTCGAAGAAACTAAATACAACGTTGCCGCTCTATTGCCTCTTATAGTTTTCTTATTCAGTTATAAATACAGAGTGCACATAAATGTGCACTCAGTGTGAAATATGTTTCGAATGTTTTTAGAAAAAAAAAGGATAAATAAAACTCATAATTAACAAAAAAAAATTTTATTTATTAATTTATTTAATTTTATAGTGTAAATTAAACATGGATATTTGCACCATACCACACATAAGTTTTGTAAAAATTATTATTATCTATATTGAATATATCTGAAGTGAATAACAAAACAAACATATTAATCAAAAAAAATGAACTTGTTAAAAAAATCTACAATTACAATAGACCATTCTTACCTTAACAAATACAGATTAAAACTTAACACTATAATGGAACAAATACAGATTAAAACTTAACTTAACACTATAAAACTTAAACACTATAATAGACTAATAAATTAAGAACTATAAATGCCACACCGAGTTAAATAAAAATACATAAAAGATCCTCAAAAGATAAACACCACCACGCTGTAAATAGTAAATAATCACACAAGAATCTTGACAAGTTGACAAATGTTGACGTTGACGTGAAGTTGCCATGTCTCTTTAAAATATGTAGGTACTGTAGCGCCATCTGTGTATTCGAAGAAACTAAAATAAATTTCAAGGTCGCCTATATGAGATAAATATCTATATGGTTTTTGTCTATGGATAGCCCACTGAAATTCACCATTAGGATTTTCGAGGATGGGGGATAACAAACTTTTAGTCTGTGTTCGATCCTATGACACAGTCCGTATGAAAAATAGGGTTTTATATTTCTATCACTTAAATTAGGCAACTTGTTATTCAAGAGTGGATTTCTTGGATAACTTAATCATAATCACATCAGAAACTAGAAGATTGCTATGACACATAAATGACGTCACCTAATCGACGTTGTTGACAGTTTCACACCCAGGGCCGGATTTTTGTGATAAAATTGCAAATCTTTATTATTTTTAGGCGTGGTTCTAAATTTTACAGGAAACAAAACAAAGTACTGAATTATTAATTGTCTAGCTATGGATGGAAAACTACCTGCATGTGTTATAGACGTGGGTACTGGGTAAGTTATAAACATAACCCAATTGTGTTTTTATACATTCAGTTTATTATTATTTATTTAGGTATACAAAATTAGGGTTTGCGGCAAATAAAGAGCCGCAGTTTATAATACCTTCAGCAATAGCAATCAAAGAAACTGCAAAAGTAGGTGATACAACAAGTCGTAGATTAAATAAAGGGGTGGAAGATCTCGATTTTTTCATTGGAGATGAAGCCTTTGATGCCACAGGATACGCTGTTAAGGTAAATATTTATCAATCTATTGTAGGATAAGCAAATTTTTCAATCTCTTTTTAGTACCCAGTTCGTCACGGTCTAGTTGAAGATTGGGATTTAATGGAAAAGTTTCTGGAACAATGTATATTTAAGTATCTTCGTGCTGAACCGGAAGATCACTACTTTCTTCTAACGGAACCTCCTCTGAATACTCCCGAGAACAGAGAATACATAGCAGAAATAATGTTTGAATCATTTAATGTACCAGGATTGTACATAGCAGTTCAAGCTGTTTTAGCTTTAGCTGCCAGTTGGACAAGTAGAAGTATACAGGAAAGAACACTTACTGGTATTGTTATTGATAGTGGAGATGGTGTTACTCATGTTATTCCAGTTGTAAGTAGATCTGTATTTTCATACTGTATCTTTACCTCATAAAAACATCATATTACTTAACATTTAAATTTTAAATACCTGACTTTTTATTTTTAGGCTGAAGGTTATGTAATTGGAAGTTGCATTAAGCACATACCTATAGCTGGTAGAAATATAACTTATTTTATCCAGTCTCTTCTGAGAGAAAGAGAAATAGGAATACCCCCTGAACAATCTCTAGAAACTGCCAAAGCAATAAAAGAAAAATACTGTTATATATGTCCTGATATAGCTAAAGAATTTTCGAAATATGATTCTGATCCTGCAAAATGGATGAAAAAATATGAAGGAATCAATTCTGTAACAAAACATCCCTTCAATGTTGATGTGGGATATGAGAGGTTTTTAGGACCTGAGATATTTTTCCATCCCGAATTTTCTAATCCAGATTTTAATATCCCTTTATCTCAGATTGTTGATGATGTTATTCAGAATTGTCCTATTGATGTTCGTAGACCACTCTATGATAATATTGTGCTTTCTGGAGGGTCTACTATGTTTAAAGATTTTAGCAGAAGGTTACAAAGAGATATTAAAAGAACTGTTGATGCAAGACTGAAGCTTAGTGAGACCCTTGGAGGAGGGAAGTTAAAGGTAAGAGTTTAATTACAAAAATACAAAAGGCAAAGAGGTCTCGCCTATATTTTAAAATTGTGGCAACTGTAGTTCATATCATGTAAAAATATGTTAAAATTCTTAATGTGATTTGGGCAAATGTCATGTCTCACATTTAAAAATTATTTCATTCTACTCTTTACGTTTTGCTATGTTTGCTATGACAGCTTAACTTAATTAATATGATTAGGATGAAGCTATAGGTTAAAATCAAATTGTGCAACCAGATTATCACCAAATCTGTAATTTTTTAGTACATTTATATTATTTATAATATTTTTAAAACATCGTAATATATCAGAAGTGATGCTTGGATTACCTGCCATGATAAATGTAGGAGATGTAGGTATTTGAGAAAAATTGGAATTTTGAAGGAAACATTTAATTTGCTTTGTATGTCAATGTTTATTGAAATCATCGCCAATGATTATTGAATAATCATAAAGGGATGCTTGAATGAAAATCATTTCTTCAATTAAGGAAGAATTGTGAATGTAGACAACAAAAATATCTAATTTAGAGTTTTTGAAGGGAAATGAAATGTGGATGCAGTTATTGAGGGGGTTGATTATTCTTGGGGGATTTTCTTTACCTATTTCCAACATTTTTCTGGATTGTATATGGCTGTCTCATCTGAATTTTTGATTTAATATATTTAATTTTTGTTGGATTACAGACCAGTCATAATATGGATTAATGAAATTTTCATTTTTTGCACTCTACAAATTATCAACATTATCTTGAAATACTGTAATATTGTTATTACTATGTTTTAATGGATTTTATAAAATGCTTTGATAATTTTGCCATAAAATAGTAATCTGTACCACAGCTGATAAGCTTCCTAAACCAAGGACCACTACAAAACCCAGTCTATGAATGCCTACACTTGTTCTTAATGATAAAATAATAGATTTGTTATATTTTAGCCTAAGCCCATTGATGTCCAAGTGATTTCCCATCATATGCAACGGTATGCTGTATGGTTTGGAGGAAGTATGTTAGCATCAACGGTAATATACCCATTTTCTTATATATTTTGGATTCTAATATTCTTCATCTTTAAATATACACATCATTTTTCTTATTAATTCCATTGCTGGTTATCTGTTACATTACAATGTTTTCATATAACTGCAAAATGGATGTCATGAAATGGATTTAATAAGAAAAATCCTAAAATTTTCAGAATTACAAAAAAATAACATACTATTTCCTCTTTTAGCCTGAATTCTATGCTGTTTGCCATACTAAAGAAGATTATGAAGAATACGGCCCCAGTATCTGCAGGCACAATCCAGTATTTGGTACAATGACATAACTTGTATTATATTTATATATTAAAAATAATTTTTATACTTCCTTTAAACGTATTGATAGCGTTTTTGATTGTTAAATATAGGTTCCGATTTTAAACAGTCAATAAAATTTTATTTATTAGTGTTTTTCTTTCTTGAGAGTTTCAGATGATTAATAGAGGATTGTTATTCACGAAAGAATGTAAGAATGCAAGGGCTGTGTAGGATATATAGATTGATTTCCTAGTTGGTACCATATTAGACATCGTTTGAACTATAAGAAGCGAATATTTAATATGATATTGAATGCTGTATTTAAAATATGACAAGAAACGGTGCAGCAACTGATATAACAGATATAGTTTCCTTAATAGACGTAGAACAATACAATTGGCTTACAATAGAAACATAATAGCTCTTTATTAAAACAAATAAGTATGTGTATCATGTAGCACAATATTTGTTTTATTGACATCTGCTGCTCTATTAAATGCTTTTGGCAGGTCTACAAATGATTTTTCAATAAAAATATTTATTTTGCTCCCACTTTTTAGGTACAAATCACACAGTAAGTGTTTTATAAAAGCATGTGACTCATTAGGGATTATTTTTCAAATATTAAAAAATAATTTGCTACAAGTCGCGTGATCATTGCAGGACCAAGGTTATCAGGGTATGCCTCCATTCAGCTGATTATTATATTGCAAATCTCAATGTTCTCGTGACTTCGTCTAATACAGTCTCATCTCGAACTGCCTATTATTGCAGGCAGAAGCTATAAGACAAAATTGAGGATACTATTTTTTGAGAGAAAAAAATAAGGGGTCAAGAATTTGAAAATTGCTTTTGACTGCAATTAAGAAAATTTTAAAAGGTCTTGTTTATATTACCTAGCTTTATTTATGATTTTTGTCATGAAATAATAAAGTGTGGGACTTCCTTTATCAACTTGTAAGCAAACAAAACGATTGTTTTTAACAAAAAAGGATTGTATCGAAAAAAAATAAAAAATTATTGATTGTTAAATTTGGATATATATTATTTGGTTTATATATCAACATAACAATTAACTGTTTTTATACAAAGTTCAAGAATTACTGAATAAGATATATTTTTAGTTCATGCCTTTTTTGAAGTAGCATTTACTTTTCAATCCTCTGTTTTCCAGTGCATAGAGTTTAACTCTATGGTATACATGGCTAACCATCTTAATGAGCTCGATAACTGAAGTCTATGACTACTTCATGTGTTGTTGAGATATCCTGCTGCTCTGTTTGCCATGTTCACTTGTTTTTGTGCTTCTTCCACTTTTCCGTAGCTTGACAGTTTTATTGTACCACATGACTACTTCAGTACATAAAGAAAAACATTGCTTGAAGCAATTATGCAATGGAGTAATATACAGTACATCGTTGTTCTGAGAAAAGGTAATTTCACCCCATTTACTATGTGAAGAAGTCCGTGTTCCTCTGATAATAAACTATCAGCGGGACCCAGGTCTACCTGGCCTTTCGGCATACGACCTTTAGCTAGCCACTAACCCCTACGGATCCGAATACCGTTTGAGGGCGGCTCGTTACACGAAGTATCACGGGGCTACACCCTCCCCATAGTACCTATGTTGCGTTACAAACACCCATCCGTTATCCCCCGTGACGGAAAGATGAGCGCAGGTAGAGGAACTCGATCGTCAGCCGCCGTGAAGCTCTCCTCTCCCACTCTTAAATCTCCAATAGTGGGTACGTGCCACAATCCTTCGCCGTTAATGGGAAAAGGACTTATAAGGGTCGCAGCTCGTTCAACCTCTCTTTGTTTCAGTGAAATTAAAGTAGAGTGGTCCCACGAGACTCGTCTCAGATACTGGGAGTGTACACCGGTGACCGTAACACGTTTCTACAATAGGGACATCTGGCCCCGGAAGTATTCTTATCTCCGCTCGCCAGACGGAGTCCTTTTACTAAATAGCATTCATACACGAAACATTATTGAAGTTGTCAAGAACAAGGCGTTTTCCACAACCTGAAAAGTGACTTTTGTGGTAATCTCTAACCCGCCATTATTTTGTAAA
Source organism: Diabrotica balteata (assembly GCA_918026665.1). NCBI lineage: Eukaryota > Metazoa > Arthropoda > Insecta > Coleoptera > Chrysomelidae > Diabrotica > Diabrotica balteata. The sequence continues at coordinate 103,283,889 of OU898283.1, read as the reverse complement.
TTTATTAACTTGCTAAATTCTCCAACAAAAGCATAAAAATGATCGGATTTTGAATTATAGTTTATTCGTCTTCCGGGTTTGGACCGTGTCATTTGTGAGTGACCCAAAAGTGGGTTCATCTCGACGTTTCGCTACAATTGTATGTAGCTTCTTCAGGAGAACAAAGAAAAAGAAATCAAAGACAGGAAGATGGGTAGTTAGCAACGGTAAATCGGATTCCCAGTAAGCGGTGCTTACTGGGAACGTCTTTGGGCTTGCAGCAGGTGGCACTTACGAAGAGATAGTGGACGGGATATATCAAATTTAGTGTTTATATTATATTATACTAAATTAAAAATAATTAATAAAGAAACTAAAACTATTACTAATAACACTAAACTAAAAATATAATAAATAAAAAAAAATACGGTATATAATAACACAATAGGCTCAACATCAAAGCAACAAACAAAAAATAAATAAAGGATGTGTTTCTCGGGAAGGGAATTTCACTGAATTGACACAAGAATAAGGCGCGACATTTAAATATGTTGGTGTTACCGGTATTATTATAGAAAATCATACAGTTTTATCATGCGGAATAGGTACTGTCCTATTCTCTTGTGACGAGCCGCATGACAAATTACACAGTGTAAACCTGTAAATTTCACTCTTGACTAAATCTTATGACAAATCATGTAGTGTAAAGTCGACTTAATAATGAACGCATAGACATCAAAATTTATCTTTTTAACATTAAATATGCATATCTTCTTGTAATAACACGAACTCGTGTCATTTCTATTCGCGAGGAACCGCGAACGCCTGGTGGTAGATTTCAAAAGCATCTACTTCGAGAAAACCTTGAAATTGTCATTATTTTGTATACATATTAGCGACTTCACAAAACTATTGCAGTGTTCCTCAATATTCATCCTATTATAATTCACAAAAAAAATTCCAGAAGTTTCTTAAGAAATTATTGGAGCAGCTAGAATTTATTATGTTTTTGTTTTTATGTTCTTTAGTGTAACTCAAAAATAATTATAATTTATATGGAAATATGTGCTGCATCCAAATATAAATATTTATTGTCATTTAAACGTTTGGTCTCTAGCGTTGTTTAAAAGGCGTGCAAGTAGATATTTTATGATTTTAACTACCTAATAACTATGAACAACACAAGCGAATGTAATCGCTGCAGCCCGATAGAATATTTTCCAATTCCCGGTCTGTAGCTAAATTCCTGCCTTGTACGTAATTATTAATTCAATATTAAGTATTTTAATTTTTCAATCATTCAAACGAACGCATTCAGTCGATCGGTCTTCATTGCAAGTGAGGAACGACCGAGGACCTACAGTAGTGAAGGTATTGGCTGTGGAATTTTGTGGTTTTGCTTCGATCGGCGTCAATCGATTTTTGTAACCGCACAATCGGATCGTTATGAACTAACGGGATTCGGTCGTTTAATACTTGAAGCGATTGAATCAAAACTAACGAATTCATCGCGATTGATACAACACTACAAAGGGAATAATGTGACAATGAAGCATTCATTCATTTGTAGATTTTAAAAACATAATTTTTGAAATAAATATATATTTACATAAAAATAATTACAATATATAATAACAAATTTTTAAAATTTCAGTTTCTATAAATAAAGAACTCCTTATCCATAAAAGTACACTAAAGGATAATAGATTATATTTTTAAATAGGTTAGGTTACAGCGCAGATAAAAAAATAATTAATATGGCTAAATAAAATACTGGGTGAGAAAAAACTAAGGGTTAGATCTACGCTGGATTTTTATATGAATCCTATTTTATGGTAATATTATTAAGGATACAGAAAATTAACTAAGTTTTATTATAATCATATTCCCATGATGCTTCAATGATGACGTCATCGTTGTTGTGTAATACAAACTACAGATCATGATTTTAAATCATGGACATATAATACAAATAGACTGAGCATCTATATAGTCGCGTCCCCCAGTGCGACAGAGAAAACTGGTCCCCGCATCTTTTTCTTATTTCCCAGGTTTATGACCTTTTATTAAATGAACAATGAGAAGGTCACGTGGTCGATAAACCCGGCCTATTATAAACAGATACAGGGACTGCTTTGCGTTAATTTTTCTATCGCTCTAGGGGAACGCGACTGTATGGCAGTAGTCAGTCTATTTGTATTATATGTCTTTAAATAAACCAAATAACCTTAGTGAATGCTATAGCTATGGTAATTTAGTAAACTCTGTGAATTTTATTGTAAAGACATATTTAGATTTTTAGGAATTTATTAATTGATGATAAAACTGAACTAATAACACTATGCGAAAAGGTTACAAGATATGGAAATCACCTAAAGAAATTTGGTTTGTTTGGAATCAAACAGCTGTTCACCTCAAACGCTCAGAGAGAGAGAGATATCACACATGAGATCTGATTCGGATCTTTCAAAAATAATTGTTGTAAAATGATTTATTATTCGTATGTACAGTTCTATAGACTGGTATAGATTTAAAAAGTGCAGATCAAAAAATCGAAATGTTAAATAATCTTATCGAATCTATACTTTTATACAAATACAATCGATGTACCTACTCATTTTTAAAATAATACCCCCCAAAACTGTAAATAAATGATAATTAATTTAATTTTCTTTCTTCCCATACAAATTACCTTTCAATAAATAATTTTTTATTAGAATCAACCAGATATAAAATATAAATTGATGGCATCAGTATTCAACAAGTAATGGAAATAAAATACCTGGGAATTACACTGTCTAGCTAATTTATATTGGAATCAAACTACCAAGGTAAGAGTTGACAGCCAGTACACCGAAAATATCAAAATACAGAGAGGAGTCCGCATCAAAATACAGTGAAGCGGTATTTCAAGAAGCGCTCTCAGACTCAATAGAAGGTATATTTATCAATGGAGAAGTTTTGAATAACTTACGTTTTGCAGACGATACAGTAATAATTACGGATAACAACAATGATTTACAGAACGTAATGCAACGCCTTAATGAACGCTGTCATGAGTACGGACTGAAGATAAATTTAAAGAAAACTAAATGCATGATCATAAATCTGCACATGCAAATAACCAATTGACTATTGAAGATACTGCAATTGGAATATAAATACTTAGGAACATGGATAATATCAGATTTAGACCAAACCAAAGAAATTAAGACACGTATTGAAATAGCATGTACATCATTTATTAAACTTAAAAAGTTTCTTTGTTGTCGGGATATAAGGTTAGAACTACGCCTGAGAATGCTTCGATGTTACGTGTTCTCTACTCTTCTTTATGGTCTGGAAGCTTGGACACTAAAACAAGTTCATCTGAATAAGTTAGCCGCCTTTGAATTTTGGTGTTACAGAAGAATCCTACGAATATCATGGATTCAAAGAATGTCAAACATGGAAGTAACTAGAAGGATAGGAAATGAGGCGGAAATAATATTAACTATTAAAAGACGAAAACTTGAGTACTTGGGACATGTGATGATAGGGCAAAAATACGCATTATTACAACTTATTATGCAGGGCAAAATCCGAGGAAAGCGAAATGTGGGAAGACGAAGAATATCCTGGCTTAAGAACTTGAGGAAATGGTTTGAATGCAGTAGTGCAGAACTTTTTAGAGCGGCAGTCAACAGAGTCCGCATAGCCATGATGATTTCCAACCTTCGATAGAAGATGGAACTTAAAGAAGAAGAAGCTATGGAGACCTGAACAAAGAAGTAAGAAATCAAGTATAAAAAGCAAATAGACTGGAAGGATTCCTTAATAACACTATATGGCGAAACAGACACATTAACACTGAGATGAAGTCAAGAAGTTATAAAGCCAGTGTAAGACCAATAATGACATATGCCTCAGGAAGAGATGAGAGTACTGAAAAGAATTACAGGAAATACGCTGAGAGATCGAAAGAGAAGTGAACACGCTAGAAGAAAATGTAACGTACAGTGTATAAATTAATGAACACAAAATAGAAAAAAAGAATGGAATAACCACATAAGCAGAATGGAGGAGACACATGTCCGTGTCAAAATACCAAGAGATAAGTCACCAATCGGCAGAAGTATCGGACATCCGCGCAAAAGATGGAGTGACAACCTTCAATAGAGATATTAATCCGCCAATGAACAAGAAGAAATGGTTATAAAGAAGAAGAAGAAGAATAGATATTTTTTATGAATCTGTGTTAGGTTTTAAGCAGGGATGTTTACTACATTACCAAGCCAGATCCAGAAAGGAATCCCCAAAGATACCTAATTTTGCCATCTCTATTAGTAAACCAATCATAAAAAATGTAAACAAAATTGGACATTATTTCCTCTAGAATATATACACTAACAAATTATCATTAAAATTAATTAATTTATTAAGTAAAAAACATATCTGTATTTACCTAATAAGGAATAATATCATATTAAAAAATAAGTGAATTTGGAATTGTTTAAGTGAGATTAAAAGTTTAGAATTAAATTAGACTAACAAAACATTATCATAGTATCTGCCAGTCTATCAGCTTCGTAATAATAATAAAATACTGTAAAGCAATCGAAAAAAAATGGTAATTAAGTAGGCCTTGGAATAAATCTTCCTTCTTTCGGATGATTAGTCACTTCCATATAAGAAATTTAATGGTATAGAGGATGATCAGCTTTTGTGACCTCTATTCATCTGTTTGTTCTGTGGTTGATGTGGATGCGTGTATGATTTTCCACGGAAACGAAATAAAAATAATAATAATAATAATATTGAATAAAATGTAGAAAAAACTGTTAATATCATTTATTTTCGTAAAACATAATTAATTCTCGAAGGTATTTTTATTTGGGAAATAATAAGATAATCCTGACAGGAATGTAGGGCGACCATATAAGGTACATAAGTGTGTTTTTCGTAATTTTTAACTATGTATGTATTTTGGGTTTAAAGAGAGGTTTAGCAAATTTGTCATTTTTTTATTATGTTTCTTAAACCAGTATTACCATATGTCAAGTGTCGAGAAGACAAAGTGACCCCCTTTAACTTTTCCTTTCTCTTTGTACCAAATTTGGTACGTTCCAAGTCTAATTCCATTGGTACGTTTCAATTCACATTTTTGTGTCCAAATATACCCCATGCTAGATCAATAGACCCACGTCCCAAAGCTCACCGTTGTGTCCTTCAAAACAACCTTTAAGGTTGACATAATTGCACCTGAAATTCTTATTTCTCTTTACTCCCAATATCGCTTCCAGGAAAAGTTTCGTTATAACATTAAATTTATATTTTCTTAAATGAAACAAACTGTATTTTACAATAAATTTAAAACCGATTAAATCAGGGCATTAACTTACGCCAGTTTTAAAAACGTAGTTTTTCTCAAACTCTTTAATCTGCGCATCTAGTCTGAACAAAAATGAATAATAAAATTTTTTTGACTGAAAAAAGTCTAAAAAATTGTCAATTTTTGAATAATTTTACAAATTAATTACGGAAGAATGTTTTTCTAAGTGGCACTTTCTTTAATTGAAACCTCATTCACACTTTTTGAGGACTAGGTGTTTACTTTTACATATGTATAATTTGTTAATAATTCTAATATGTAATTTATATATTTATGTTACTCCATGGCCTATCTCAATTACGGTTTTTTTCAATAGCTATACATAAAATATGCTTTAAATGCTCACCAGGAAAGATAAAATCCAAAATACCTCTAGATAGAATTCGAACATTCGGCATATTTCGACTTCAAGTCGCTATCTAGCTGTGACTTCTCATAAACCAACATTTAAAATGATGCTCGGCTCTTTATATATATATATATACATATATATATATATATATATATATATATATATATATATATATATATAAACATATATATATATATATATGTATATATATATATAAACATATATATATATATATATATATATATATATATATATATATATATATATATATGATAAAATTCGCGAAAAGAAGCCAGTGTTATAGCTCTTACAGACAATGCAAATCAACTACCAGATAAGGCTACAGTGTTGTGATATTTCTTACCTGCCGTGCCACTTAGCATTTCGAAGTGATACATTTTTATTTTTCCGTTGCTAAATTTAAATGTAGATAATAAGTTTGGAAGAAGCTACGCGAAGGACGTCCAAAAGTGCAACACCAGCTATCATAGCAAAAATACAGGCATTGAAAGATCGTTGATAAACCTAGATTTCGCAGAATTGTGAGGATCTCTTTAGGTAACGGGGTCAATATTTTGGTCAAAGTTACGGATTTGAGAAAGCTACAAGATAAGGAAGGTTGCTATATTCGTTAATGATGAAGCAGAGAACAGATGAATTACTGTATATTAGATGTGAGGCTACAAGTATCAACCTAATCCAAATCAGGAAGCTGTAAAGTGGTGTAAATGTAAAATGTACCAACAAAAGTGCTCTTATCAGTTTTTTTTAGACGCAAAATGAATTTTTGTCGTGAGTACCTCTGAAATTGCAAAAAATAATCTTAGATTATTATTTTAATCAGTTGGATGTCAAAATTCGTAAGAAAATGGACGGGTCAAAATCCGAGAACATTTTATACCCTTGTAAATTATGGTATTAAGGCATATTATTGGTTCTTTACAATAGCTATGAAATTTGAATGATGAATTCTTCAGAAAAGAATCATGGACACATGTATGATCTCTTCTGCAACTACATACACAAGAACGAGATACAGTAAATACATTTTAAAGGTATTTTATCTTTCCTCGCGTTTTGTATGTACACCATCTGTTTTATCCTACAGATAATTACACAATCGGTACACCAACATTTTTCTAATATTTAAAAATTTTATATCAATAACATTATTTTTTATTGCTCGAAAAAGCAGTTTTAAATATTAAAAAAGGTTGTTAATTGTATTGGCAATTGTTATTTATACAAAATTATATGTGGAACTTAGCAATAACGAAAAAATATTCACCTCCAAAATATGTCAGTTAAAAGCGCATACTGTACTAAACAGAAAACACTTTGAAAAATATACAAATATTAACGAGAGCATTTAAATTTTCCATTGTATATCCACCAGTTACGCATTTGCAGGAGCTGTCAGTTTCCCAATAAATGATTACATACAAGGCAATATTCAGAATGGTTTCGTATTTTGCTTTAGTTACTTTTTTACTATATTCTCATTACTGATATTATAATTGTATGTATTCTGCATTTTAACGAATACAGGAAGTGATACAGACTAATTTTTTTTTATTTGACTTATTTAAGGAAATATTGAATTTTAGGTGACTGAAAGAAAGTGTAAATTGCCTACATTTGGCGCAACTCGGTGCTATACAATGAAAGTCTGAGGAAATTATTATTTTTATACCTACTGCACAGCGACAATGAAGTGTAAGTTGTCTACATTTGGCGCAACTCGGTTATAAACAATAATTAGTCAGCCGATATTCACGGTTGCTAAGCTTACAGCGGTTACCTACTCCGACTAAAGCCACGTTTATAAACGGACATAGTACATAATCATAAGTCATAAACATAACTTTAACCACAATCATAATTCACAAGATTTAAGATTGGTTTATAACTAGACATAATACCTAACCATAATATTTAAAAACTACTTCAGAAAATACAAACCTAACCAAATTTTTATAGATCTTGAAGAATTTTTTCTGGTCTTTAGATTCATAGAAAAGTGAAATAATTTTAAATAAATATGAAGATTAATAGAAAAGTTGCTTTGGCCATGGCAGCAGTCCCGCTTTATTTAACAATTGTAGCGACTATATCTGCCAGAGTTCTTAACAAGCAAAGAAGAGTAAAAAGGTATAGTGTAAGACCCATAAATAGAAAGCGTGATAAGGAATGGGATGAGGAACAGTTCTTTAATTTTTTACGTTGGATTACACATGCGCATATTCCAACAATTCCATAATGTTTAATACTTAATTCATAAATGTTGAAAGTTACCAACTTTGAAGGTCACGTTTTAAGGACTAAATTTATGTTTTATGTATTATGAATGCTTTTAAATGGGTAATTATTAACTTTCAACATTATGCTTATATAATAAGATTATGGTTAAAGACTAAAATTATGTTTATGTCCGTTTATAAATCCGGCTTAACCAATAAACATTAAGCCCGCAATTACCTCACGAGAGTACAGTCATTTGAATCGTAACATTGTTAATTGGCGTTTTTATGTCTTTGATGTATAGAAAATAGTAACGATATTTATGAAATAAAGATTAGTCATGGAAAACTGTTGATATGTAGGTAGTAAGTAGTAGTTTGGTACTTAAAATTAATCAGAATAAACTCCTAGATTTACGTAAATCTAAGACTTCAATCTCCATTTTACACTGAAAATTTGTCGCATATATTGAAGTATCATCGATACGGGATTAACTATTGAATGGATTACCGGCCCTTAAGGTCAGCTAGGATTATCTGAGTTAGAATTACTTGTATAATTTAATGTAAGAATTTAAATAATAGGCAATACATTTTAATTGGTAAAAAACGTAACTAGTTTATCGTATTCCCAATAGATATAAATATACACTACATAATTAGTTTTTTTATTTTTTAAATATTTTTCCTTGATTGATAATGAATGTCTTTATCTTGATTGTTTTTGGCACTAGTAACCTGGTTATTGAAGCATTTATTAAAATACTTGTTCCACATGAATATTCTTTGTCTGCAGGATATTTTTACAAAACAAAAAGGTCTATTTGAACAATGACTGGAAACATACTCTGAAGTTTGATGAATAATTTTCTTACCCCGATTTAGGTTTTCACCATGAAAATTTTGGAAATATTTTTCCATCGTCATTACTTGGTCTACCCATTCCGATGATGCATTTATAAGTCCACCAAATGATAAATGTTTTACCGATGATGGTACAAAATAATTGTGAACATTTATATTTTGTTCCTCAATCATCATCACCCAGCCTTCATTTATCACGCGCACTGCTGGACATAGGCCTCCCTTAAACTCCTCCATTCTTTGTGATTTTGTGCTCTTTGTTGCCAATTTTTAGTGATACGCCTGATGTCGTCAAGCCAACGCGTAGGTGGTCTTCCTCTACTACGTTTGTCTGCTCTTGGCCTCCAATGTGTCCTCATAGGTATGCTTTCCAAAATTTGCGAATTGATTTTTATATTTAAATGCTATGAAACAGTAATAATCCTCGTTCTGGTAGTACACAAGTGTTGTTCATTTTCTTCTAATTTCTCTTTTAGTTTTGTGTTTTCTTCAAGCAAGTCCTCGTCTTTTCGTTTTAAAATATCTACCTCCGATTCTTTACTTGTACCGGATACATACGACAAATAAATGGTTACAAGATTAGTTTTTTTCCTTTTATATGAATGTATCTCTAATAAGTCTTCAGTGATAGCTGTTTGTGTTTTCAATGCTACTCTTTTATCTCTTCTTGGTGTAGGTTCACATTCTGTTTGTTTTTAAACATCTTGAAATTTTAAGTTTTTACTTGGAATTGCTACAAAATAGTGATGATAATAAACAGAATTTTATCAAGTCAACAATTACCTTCATCCTTTAATTTCAACTTGGGCCTATACAGTTCCCATTATTCGAACATACAATTCATCCACAAAATCATCCTACTTGAAATGATTACTACATACTCTCGCAGCTTTTATATTTAATTTGTTTTACCCATATTTTTTATAATTTTGTATTTTTGGGAGCCGTGAAAAATGCTATTTCTTGATCAGAATCAGCAGACTTCTTGTTTTTATAAAAATGATTTTTACAAATAGCCACACTACAACCTGTACCTGGCATTCTAAAATTTCATCAACATTATTATTACATTAATAGACAATGAAATTTTAAAGTTTTAACCTACCTTATAAAAATATATTCTTATGTAAGGTACTCTACAAGAGGTACGATGTATAACTACAATAAATAACTTTTCTTTGATAATTCAAAATAAGTTTTTACAGGAAGCCAACCCAAAATTTCAAATACAAAAATATAAAGTAAACTTAAATATATTTAAGAAACAGTAAATAATAAAGCAAATAATAAACTCAAAGATAATTACCACGAACAAACTGATAATAAATGGGTTTGTATTCGTGAGTACTCTGGTGACGTAAGTCAAGCATATAACCACATATAACTCTCCCCACCCCAGTCGGAGTAGTCAAGCGTAGTAAGTCTACGAACCGTGATCCTGGCTATACTGCGACAACGAACTGTTAAGGTTAAACACAGATAGGGCGGCCGCGGCGGTGTTGAAAGCGGTCTCTCGTCTATGGTACTTATGTTGTGCTTGTGCAACACAGACAAGCCGTCGTTTATGACTTCTGGCGGCACATCAGTAATAGATATCTAGTGCTTCAACACAGACGTGTGACTGTTTTGCGACGGTTTTATTTGAATACTTTTGTGAGTGTTTGCCAAATTTTGTATATATTATGGAAGCTATTGGCGACGTGCAAGTACTTGTAGGGGATACGGAAACGATCGTGCGCGAGTAGTGGAGAAATCATGCATTTTTACTGCACATTTCATAGATTTCATAAATTCATATTGTCAATTGTCATATTTCATATTCGTTTTGTTTATTTACACCTTCTGTCACTGAAGAAAATGGGATTTAGGAAATGCTGTGTTATAAATTGTAAAAATACAACAAAAAATTGTCAATTTAAGTTTTATTCGTTTCCACAAAGCTACTACAAAGAGAAAAGTGGATTTATATCATAAAAAAGCATAAGTAACATAACCTAAATTATGCATTATTCTTGCGCCCGATTTTAAAGTCAGTTTGAAATAAGTAATAAATAAAAGTCCACTTTTAAGTGTAAATTTTAGTTTCATAACACTCACTTAGAGTTCATTTTAACCCAAAAATCAAGTTTAATGTTTAAATTTTATTTTTTTGAAGTTTACAAAAATGCATCCAGTTCAAGTTTTTCTGAAGATGCATTAAGATATATTCGCTGTCCAAAAGTTTACAGGGAAAGAATTAATTGTTCAAACCAATATGATGATATCATGGGCTTAACCTGCTAATTTATGCATTAGCATTATTTATGGTAATTTATTTTTCTTAATTCTTCCACATAATTCTTCCATTCTTTTTTGACATTTGCCACTACTAAAGCTTTTCCCTTTGACTCAGTGCTTGGTTGAAAAGTTATTTGGTGATTTACTTTCTCAAATCCAGTTTTTATTATTGCATCCATATTAACAGTAATGCTGTAATTCAATAATATATTTATTTGTATTTACGCTACATCAACGTTTACCTTTTAATAACATACCGACATAACCTCAATCTTACTTTTTCTTCTTATTCTTTTTTGGGTCCACGTCCTTGACAGTTATCCGGTAACCTCGATCTAACATGAAAGCGCAGTAAATTTTTCTGATTTACGACACCAGGTGTCGCTGTTCCGAACTTGCCCGGTCCCAATAGACATCGATACATTAATTACCGAAATTCACACATGGCTAGCAATTAGGGATATGAGCTCAAATGAATATTCGAATAAAATAAGAAAAACATGCTTGGGAAGAGGTTACCCACAGTTTTGTTTCGGAAGATGCTTTTCTGGGCCATCTTTAATTTCGTTAATTAAGGTGTAAAACATTCCTTTATTTTTTCATTCATTTACTATAGGATGTATCCAATACCTGCGTTTCTTCTTCTTTGATCTAATATGATGCAAACTTGCACTTATTAGGAAAAACAGATCGTCGTCAGTTTCAATAGATGATTCTCGAGACATCATCATATCATTCTACGTCCAAAACTCGACTAAATTTGGCAACAACGATTACAATGGCAAAACTACTGCCACTGTTAAACCGCCTCATGTGTTTTAAGACGCGCGGCAGCCGACGAGGCGCAAATGCGGCGCAAGCCGCACTGTCTATGTTTAACCTAAGTTGTATATATTTGGCGTAACTCTTTAATACACAGTTGAAGTCAACTGTAAATTATTATTTTCAATTTTTATATTTCCTTGGATAATAAAAGTAGTTATTATTCTCAAAAACAAAATGTTTATGTAGTTTAATTTAAACTTTCTTGTATTAAAATATAATTATTGTTCATAAATCGGTATATAGTAAAATTCCACCTCGTTACAAACGTTAAATTATTGCCAAATCTGTAGAAAAAAATAATGAATGTCCTTGTAAGTGTGTTAAAAGCTGACGCAATTTTGTGTAAAAAAATCTAGTACAGTAATATGCACCTTTAACTGATAGCAAACGTTCTATTCTCTAGATAGGTGTAAATATAAACGAACTACACACAGTACAGAATTTTAACTTGTGGTGGTCATCGCTAGCGACCCTAAAAACAGATTGCTTTTGGATAGTGCATGCAGGAGATGATTAAAAATATATAATATAAAACAAGAAAAAAGAAACAACGGAAAATACAGAAATATTTAAAGAAAAATAATTGAAGAATAATGTGTAAAATACTATAAAAAAAACTGCTCACAAAAACTACCCAGAAAGTATAGAAACAAGCAGAGTAGGTGAGCAGCAACACCAGAGCCAATATAAAGAAGAAAAAGAAATTAAAGAAAACCACAAAAAAAACAATAAATCAGCAGGACAATGAGGAATAATTAATGAGCTCATCCAGTACGGAGCGGAAAAATACACAAAATTATGTATAGAATGTCCAGCAGCACAATAAACAGAGGGGCAGATTAAGAAAAACGAGAGGGGACAAGGTGAAAGAGGCTATGGAAAAGCTTAGAGACATAAAATAGAGATGGAAGAGTCATTGGTTGAAGGGAAATGAATTATTCAAATGGAACTACTCGACTAGTTATTGCCCGTTATTCGGAAACAGATAAAGGCTGAAATTCATTGCGCAGACTTCATTACATTGCGAACAGATGAAAACTCCCTTAAGTAATCTTCGTTTTTAATTTAAAATAGAACACTAGTGATCCACAAGACATCTACTGGTTACAATTTTTAACTGCGCTTAACAGAAAAATCGCACCCAGGCAATCATGTCATAGTCTCTCTAGCGCTATGATACGCCTATATTTAATTGAAAAGACGATGTTCTTCTTCTGTTCAAAGCAATGTCTTTGAAGCTACAAACTAAATAAGATTTAATGAGAGAAGCAGAACTGATTTAATTTCAGGTAATCAAGGTAACTGGCGCCTTTGCAAGGTACTATTTAAAATGTTTTAAAGAAAACTCTTTTTCTTTGTTAAATTATGTAAAGGTTGACGTTAAGGAACTTGTAGCTCAACAAAATAAGATGGATAAATAAGCAAGAATGTGTAGTTCATGAATATTTTCTATCTACTTCCACAATCGTGTAAATCATCACATTTTTAATATCATTACCACAATAAACTGTTTTAATTTAATGTTTCAGGGATACTACGATTATTATTATGAGTATAGTTAACACTAGAGCAGCGATGATCAACATGATCAGTTTCTTTCTTCTTACTTTGTTTTTCAACGTACTAGCTTCGCGTAGTTGCTGGGCACCTTGGCTGACGAAATCAGTGGTTCTTTCGACGTTGGCCTCGATACTGTCTATCACTTCGCCCTGCTCGTGCACGAGTGTTCCTAATTCTTTGAAAATTAGGTTAACGTCGTTGATGTCGCTCTGAAACACAACAAAGTGGATTCAGTATAGGACTTGCTAATGCGGTGTGTGAATCCACCTGGTACGATTTTTTTAAAAGGTCTACATAAAATACTGAGCCACCAAAAAAAATAATTAGAACAGGTGTTAGAACAAACCCGCAAAAAGTAGTTCAAATATAACCTATAGTGTATTTTTTTCATGTTCATGACTGTTTTCCTCGCTTGTTCGATTCTTGACAAAATTGACTAAGAGCAGAACTTGATTATTACAAACACATTTTTCAAATTACCAAGCAGACGACTGTATACATGGCGATCGCCCACAGATACATTGGAGAAAGTAGTCAGGAACCAGATAGACTACATTGTGGTCAAATATGCATATCTGGGAACAATAATTAACTCCACAAATGAGAAGAGTGTTAGTAAAAAGGATTTAAAATTGGAACTAAGAGTTAGGTTTTCGAAGTGCTATGTTTTTTTCGACTTTGTTTTATTGAATGGAATCTTGGACCTTGAATGCGACATAAATGAAAAAACTGGAATCATTCGAGCTGTGGGTGTATAGAATAATTCTGAAAATATCGTGGACTGAACGCGTCACAAACAAACAGGTTCTGAGAAGGATGAATAAAGAAATAGAAATTTTAAATACAATTAAAACAAGAAAATTGGAATAGCTATGATGATTGACGACCTCCGCCGCGGAGATGGCACTTGAAGAAGAAGGCTGTTGATATTTGCTCCCAAGTATTTTATGGAAGTTACTGTTCTATTATTTGTTCCTTGGCGTACAAATGTACGTTTGTTGGTATCTTTGAAAATACTAAAATTTTAGTTTTGGAAACATTTAGATGTAAACCGAACATTTCGCTATGACGAACTACCGCATTTATTATATTTTGTAGTTCTTGTCAGTTGCTTGCTATTAGGATGGTATCATCAGCTGATGTTGTCTGTGCGGGTTACATTAATCTTGATTCTACCTTGAACCTCTTCTAATACTTTTTTGATTATAGATTCCGAATACAAATTAAATTATAGTGGCGATAAGACGCAACCTTGTCGAACAATAACGCATAATGAATGCAATAAAGGGTTGGTTGAAAGTGGTTTATTAGAGTTTCAGACGACATTAATCAAAGACTATCAAGAAAGAATGATAGCATATTTATTTGAAGCATGTACACGAAAAATAATTATTTAGAAATTTGACAAAAATTATTGATAACCTAAAAATTTTTTATCCTGAGCTCAATTTTAATCCAAAAAATCTGAAAAATATTCAAATGGTTTTTGGACATTAAAATGCATGTTGATTTTTTTTAAGATTTTAATGCAAAGGATCTCTCAGGAATTTTTTTAATGCATTTTTTGCGATAGGTGACCCTGGGGCCACCTAGGAAGCTAAAATTTGGCTAAAGGGGTTTCTAAATATATATGTCCAAGAGCCTAATTTATGGCACATTTTAAGTATTTTGTAAGATACAAACTTACCTCTAACTGTCTTATTGACTGTTCCTGCTCTTCCAATTCCCGTAAATTAGACTCCTCCTGCATTTGCATTTGCCTCGAATTATTGTCTTGCAATTCTATAAGTTGTTGGTCCTTGGATTTATATCCAACTAGAAAATATCAAAATCCATAAACAGAAGAAGACAAGCATTCCAAAAAAAGTAAAACTTAGATAGATAAACTTATAAATAACATAAGTCCTGTGAAAAAGAAGAATGCTGATATCAAAACGAATAAAACTTTTGTAAAGTTTCCAGAATTTTGACCACTAGTGTATAAAGAATCTGTACAAAGAATAAAAAGAGTTGTGGAGATGAAATTGCACACAATTTATATTATTAAGAAAACTAGAAATATTAAAGCAACAAAAAATTAAATCTATAAAAATTAAGAAAAAATTTAAAATTTCTATATCAAGTAAAAAATTTATTAAATACAATTGATGATGACACAATATCTTGGGCCAATAAATGGAGGTTAATAATAAATCCCTCAAAAACACAACTAATAATATTCAACCATAGAATTCAAGATCACTCTTTGACTATAATCGTATGGATATTATTAATCTCGCTCAATGTGTAAAATATTTGGGAATTGAAATAGACAACAAATAACTAAAGCTAAACACTTTAGAAGTTTTGAGGGAATAATGATTAAAACTACTGCCAATATTTAGAAAATAATTTGCAGGCTCATGGTAGAATATGGTTCCACAATTTTCTATAGTTGTAAAGGTCCTGCTAAAAATAATATAAAAGTGGTTGAAACAGCCAGCCTTTGACAAATTACTAGAATGCATCATTCTGATGGCCTAATCCATAAAATAAAATGGTTTACAAGAAAACTGAAATAGAACCTATAAATTAAAGATTCAATAATTTGTTTAAATAATTCTCTGAAAAAAAAATGTGTAATTGATTGAGCCTCACATCACGAAGATACTTATATAAAATACTCACTATTGATATCCTGAAAGAACTCTATTTGAAGAAATCCTCTACATATCAAGACAATAAACAACTTTCTTTTAATATCTTTTCTTTATAGTAGTTGTAAGATCTCACATCTGACATTATTATAATGACCACTATTTTTTTTAATTATCATATATGTAGTTTTGAAAAAATATAATTGAATGTCTCAATACCTATTCTGTAAATTGGCTGAAGGACTTAGGTCAATAGCCTTTTGTATCTAGTATCAATAAAATATATTTCTCTCTTCCTTCTCTCTCTCTGTCTCTCTCTCTCTCTCTCTCTATTTTCTCTCTCTCTCTCTCTCTCTCTCTCTCTCTCTCTCTCTCTCTCTTTGTTATACAAATTATTAATCTAAAACAGCAAATAAAATCAACTAACTTACTTAAATGGGGTTCTCCATACACCTGGGCCTTAGCCTTATTAACCTGCTCCTTTTCTTTGTACGCTGTACTTCTCTGGACATTTTGAAACAAATTCAATGCACTAGTATACTCATCTTGAAGTCTTTCCCTCTGCATTTTCCTTTGTCTTTGCTCGGATTGTGATAGAGAAGGTGGAATATTGCTAAGCTCTTTGATGTATCCATTTGTATCCTTTACTAACTGTTGAGTGTAGTGTTGAATGGAATGTCTGAACAGAATATTTAGTACATATTAAGTTTATTACAGTATCTGTCAAAATAAACAATACTAAAATAGATCAATGAGGCATTTATGTATTCTTCAGGTCCAGTTTTGAGAAGAAGCTCATTAACAAACTTTATATGGGAATGTAAATGAGAAAAAGTAAAAGCATATAGAAGTTTGCAATGGTTCCTCATTTGTTTGTAAGCTGTCTATTGTCCCTTACAGTCTAAGCCATGATATTATAACTTCAAACTGTCAAAATGTTCTTCATTTCTAGACACTAAAAACATTTTTTACTGATTTCAAAAAAAACTTAATAGAAATTTTGAAAAATTGTCATTTTCGTCATAGATATGGTACTTTCTAGAATGATTAGGAAAAAAGTTAAAACTTTTTAACTGGAACTTAATCAAATTCATGATAAAAAACTTTGGAATATATTTCTACAAATATATATGGTTCAACATAGCAAAAACCATCCTTACATACATCCCAAGTGAGCTCTCAGTACAAATTGTTAAATTAACTATAAAGAAACAAAAACATTCTGACTATTATTAATCATGAAAATTCCTATTGTGATTATATGTGTGATCTACACATATAAACACATATTTTAAATGCCAATATTAGAATTTAAAAAATATATTTTTCTTACAATTGTTTTCTCAATTCAGGCGAATCTTGATGGGTTCCTATTTGATTGACCATACGCTGCATAGAAGACACTAAAACCAAAAATTTAAGACTTAAAATGATGAACAGAATGTTGTTTACAAATAATTTTGAAATATAAAACCACTCAAGATAACATTCCTCAAATAATAATTGTTTTTGGGTGTATGTTAATAACAAAACCAATATATTGTCTATATTGCATTAAATTTCTTTTTACTGTAGGATATCTAGGAAATAGGAGCATCAAGTCAATGATTCTTCCTTATATTCACAAATAACACATATGTCTATTTTGCAGGTTGTTTCTTTTTAATGTTTAGTATCAGAAAAATATCAAACAATAAAAACATCAACGCAATGATTTTTACAGGCATTTGAAAATAATGGATGCTTAAAATGAGTCTGTGTAGGTTACTTTTGTGATAAAAGTAAAACTTTTAAAGTACAGTTTTTATTACTAAATTTTGCTGAAATGACTATGTCAGCATTTAAATTTGTAGTAGAACTATACATACCATTTTGGGATATTTTCTGAATGCTGGTACCGATGGTCTGCGACAGTTTTTGGAAGTCTTGTTCTCTACTTTGACTCCCATTTTGATAACCCAAGTTACTCTCCATTATGAATATCTAAAACTAACAGCAAATTGTATTTAGCAAATATATGAGTAATTTTGTAGTTACCTGTTCTTAAGAGATACTTCTAATTCTAATTATTGAATTAATTATATTACAATAATATAATCGATAAATTTGACGTAAAATCGTGATTCATCCTCTAAAAACAAACTTTGACTTGACATTTCTTTGACAATCATCTGACTCCTGACTGGTTAGTACCAGTGGCGCTCGTTTTGAAATCCGAAATATTCATGATTTAAAAAAGCAGCTATTTTACCTAATAAATATTTATTTTAATATATATTAAAAACGGACCTACCTTTAATTGATTAAATAATTATTTGACTAATTGTTGTTTTTATAGCTCAGTTACGAGATATCTTATTTTGTCTGTAAAAATTGTTATCATTGTAGACATTTGGATTTGTTCATCTGATTTCTGATATGCTAGAGTTATTTCTTCTTCTTAAGGTTCCATCTTCTAACGAAGGTTGGATATCAACATGGCAATTCTTACTTTACTTACAGCAGCTCTAAATAGTTGGCTAGAGCTCAGACTAAACCATTCCCTTAGATTTCGTAGCCAGGAGGTTCGTCTTCTTCCTACATCTCTTTTACCTTTTATTTTGCCCTCTATAATCAAACGTAGTAGCCCATAACGAGGACCTCTTAATATATGACCGAAATATTCAAGTTTCCGCCTCTTAATTGTCTGTACAATTTCTTCCCTCTTATTAACCCTATCAAGGACTTCAATATTGGTAATTTTGTCTACCCATGCTATTCGTAGCATCCTTCGATAACACCAACGCTCAAAAGCTTCCAATTTCTTAATCTCCAGTTGTTTCAATGTCCATGCCTCAGATCCGTAGAGCAAGGTTGTAAAAATGTAGCAGCGCAATAACCTTATCCTTAGATCCATTCTTAGGTCTCTACTACACAATAGATGTTTCATTTTTACAAATTTTGCCCTTGCTATTTCTATACGGCTTTTAATCTCTTGCGTTTGTTCTGCGTTTTGACTAACCAATGTTCCTAGATATTTGTATTTATCTACCCTTTCTATCTGGATATTATTAATATGGAGTGTCTCGTTGTCTTTTGGATGTTTTGTAATGACCATAAATTTTGTTTTCTTTAAGTTCATTTTAATACCATATATGGTACACTTTTCATTCAGCCGTTCCAGTATGTTTGATAGACTTTGCAGAGTTGAAGTGAATATGACAGTATCATCGGCATATCTTATATTATTAATAATTTCACCATTTATTATCATTCCATCGTTACACTCTCCTAAAGCTTCTTGGAAGATGGCTTCGCTATATATATTAAACAGCAGTGGTGATAATACACAGCCCTGTCTCACACCCCGAAGAATTTCTATTTCTTCCGACATTTGATTTTCAATTCTTATTTTGACTTTCTGGTTCCAGTAGAGGTTCGAGATTACTCTGATGTCGCGACTATCGATGTTTTTTATTTTTAAAATATTAATTAGTTTATTGTGCTGTACCTTGTCAAATGCTTTTTCAAAATCAATAAAACATGTATACATGTCTTGGTTCATATCCAGATTTCTTTGCATGAGCACATTTATACCGAACAATGCTTCCCTGGTTCCCGTGCCGTTTATTAGAGTTATTTATACTTGCAATATTATATTTATCATTTGCGAGTATAAAGATCCAGAAACATCTAGCCTAATGACATATTGTAATAGATAGTATAAGTATATATATTGTAGTATATATTGTAACAGATGAATTAATGTGATTAACTTCGCCTTTGATGTTAGACCTATCAGTCCTTTAAATATGCTTTGGATCAGGAAATCTTATCATCGAAGACTCAGAGCATGTAATATAATGAAATATGGACAGTATAAGGAACATTTGTTTCTATGCTGTGATATGGAGATTATGCCTACGGTACATGGAATGTTTTAAACAATATGGAATGCTTTAGAGTTAGGTTGATCACAGTCTATCGCTAAAGAATTCTTAGCATTAAACTGTGGGTTAGTTGAAAGCATAGACATTTAAGTGACCATGTGACCATGCCACAGTTTATTGCTTTAAGGACAAGAGGTTTATTATATTCTATATATTTTTTAATGAGCGTCTTTACTGTATGGAGGTGATCATTGGTACCATATTTTGATCGGAATTCTGCCTGCTCTCTCGGTTGGTAGAAATCTAATTTTCTCTCTAATCTTGATGTCACTAATCTAGTGAAAAGCTTGTATATGTGGTTCAACAGGCTAATAAGTCTATAATTCTCTAGGTCCTTTCTATCTCCTTTTTTATGTAAAAGGATGGTTATAGCATTGTTCCATTCTTTGGGCACCTCTCTTTGCTGCAAACATAGATTAAACAGTTTCCTTAATTGACTTAATAGCATATCTCCTCCATTTAGGCACGATAGCTTCTATTACAATTCCATCCTCTCCTGAGGCTTTTTTTATTTTTCATTTTTCTTAACGCTTGTCGAATCTCATCAACATTTATTTCTGGCATTATTTCGGAACCTTGATTCATGATCTTCTTTGAAATGGTGGTTTGTATTCCTGTTTGATCTTCTCGTCTACTTCCATATAATTCCTCGCAGAACTCTTCGACGTCTTGTATTAACTCGTCTCTACGTCATATTATTTCATTTTGCTTGTTTCTTAATTTATGAATTTCGCATTTCCCATTCGTTAGCTTTCTACGTAAAAGTTTTAAGCTATTATTTTCCTGTACAGTACGTTTAATATTAACGGTTTTCAATTTTCTTAAATCTCTTCTGGTTGCATTCGAAACAGTTTTATTCATTTCTCTTAGAGTGTGGCTGTCTGCATTCTCATCACTTCTCATTTGGCTTCTTTGATCTAGCAGCGTTTCAGTATATGGACTTATTTTAAAATCTGATTTTCTTTTAGAACAGTGCACTCGGTGACTTTCTTCTCGTTCTTGAAGATCGTTCTCGGAGGTTTCATGCAGTAGTAACTTATTATTGATGTGCCTGATATTGGTTGATATCTAATGGGGGTGTCCAGATACCATGAGATTTATTTTTAATCATTATGGTTCTTTCTCTTTTTGTGTTGATTTGGACTTTCGCTCGTATCATTCTGTGGTCGCTTGTGGTGAACTTGTTGAGTACTGTTACATCTTTAATCATTTTTTTTGTCACTTATGATGTAGTCGATTTTGTTCCTTGTTCTACCGTTTGGACTTTCCCAGGTCCATCTTCTGTGCATTTTTTTTTGTAAAAGAAGCTGTTCATGTTGAATAAATTATTCTGGAGTAGAAATCCTAGTAGCGTTTCTCCTCTATCATTTCTTCCTGGTGAACCGAATTTTACCAAGGATGTTTCTAGCTCTGCTTCTATTACACCTATTGTTGCGTTGAAATCGCCCCATAAAATTGTAAACTGATTACGAGAATCATTAAGCGCAGTAGATATATCGTCATAAAATATTTCGATTTCTTCGTCTGTATGGTCTGTTGTTGGAGCGTATACTTGGATAATTTTTAGTTCATATCTACTGTTCAACTTCAGAAAAAGATATGCCACTCTAGATGATATACTTTGGATGTTTATTATCTTGTTCGCGTGGTTTTTATGGACAAAGAAACCTTTGCCTCCAACTGATGTAGTTTCAGGGCCACTCTGATAGAATATATGCCCTGATTTCAGTGTTTTTAAAGTTCCATCTCTCTTTCTAACTTCGCTGATACCTATGACGTCCCATTTAATTTTATTCATTTTAGTTTCCTACTCACCTGGGGAGTAGGATGGGTATTGTTTGAGATTTGCAAAATAAGGTTATATCGAAACATGCTTAGGGAAACATGTGGTATAGGTATATATACATACGTACATTCAGTATAGAATTCGTAATTTAAGTAAGAATTTATGTAGAATATTATTTCAAACGTCTGTATATTTATGTTGGTTTCATTGGTTCAAGTTTGATAATGCTTACGAAATAGATAAAAAACATGCTGATGAATAAGTTACTGTGATCGTAAAAGACAGTTGAGACACGGAATAATTATTTATTATTCTGTGGTTGAGGTAGGTAACTCAATTATATTTAATGGTTTCCAAGTTATTATTAAATCACAACCCTATTATTATTGCACTCATAGTAACATCACAGTTTAATGCTTATATTAGCTCTATTCTGTGAAATTAATAAAATACTATAATTTAAAATGTGGCGCCTATTCGCCCTCTGTTGGTGGATATAGACTAACCCCAGTCACACATTCGGTATTTTGGATTGCCTGTACGCAGGGTTATTGAATATAAATGTATACATTGGGGATTGATTTATCTTTGAATGTGATTTTGATTTCACCCTTTTTAAATTAACTACAATAAATATTACAATTTGTGTAATATACATACATAATGTATTATACAGTAAAAAATGAATAAGTCACTGAACACTAAAAATACGAATGATTTTATTTAAATTTTAAATCAGCACATCTGGTTGAAAACGTTTTAAACTTCTTTGTATATATTGCCCAATCATCTGGTTATGTCTTCTTTTCTTTTCTTTGCGTGTTGGTTTCCATTTCACTATTTCACTAGTAGTTCTTTTCCTGTCTTTTGGACACGCCCCGTTCATGCTAGCCTCTAGCCTCTACCTTTCTGCTGCTCATTCTCCATGTAGGTACAGGTACTATCAAAGAATATAGACATGCTTCTACCTATATATTATATGTTTCTTATATTCTATGATACTATATTGTGGCACTATGGAATATACTGAGTTGACTTCATCTTTTTATCATAACCAAAGTCTCACATCAGTGGATGTACATTTATTTCGTACGTATGAAATTCTATTGATTGATTTCTGTAACTAAGAACGTGAAGATATCCACCCGTTCAAAAGTATATTTACTTTGATTTGATATTGATTTTATTTTTAGCCAGTGTATAACATTTGCAGCTTCCAATTTCTTTAGTACGAGTGTGTGACTTTCATATCTCTAATCTATTCTAATAACCGTCGATTATATTCTTCGAATATTCTATTAATCTGTTACAACTGAAAGAGTTGTGTATTGTGTATAGTATTACCAAAGAATATAGACGCTTATGCGTCTATATTCTTTGGTATTACTGTGTTATTACATTATGTAATTATGAGCCTGTAATTCTGGCATTGTGGCTTATCTCCTTTTTTTATGTATTGGCTTTATAATGCCGGTCAGATGCGAATTTCTCAAGAAATCTTCCAACATACTCGATAAAAGTCGTTGTAGAAGTGATAATTTATTGATAAAAACAGATATAAAATTAATGCTTGCCTAAAATAACAAATATGAATAAATCTAGGTTTAACGTTTATTCCTACATTCGATTGCATATTTTCATTTTATGAATTAATCCTATTTTCTCTCTCAAATATAAACAATTTATTTATTTCTACATTTGTTTTTTCAAAAGATATTACAACAAACAAGTTGGTGTAACTGTAATATTGACATATTTGAAAAGTATCTGTCATTATGTCATATCAACTGATTGGCCAGATTGGGCGATTTATCGCCAATTGGGCTACTTTTAACAAGTCTTGGCGACAAAAAATTTAAGAAAATCGCAAGTCGCAAATTGGGCGATTTTATACTTTTTGGCGCGTCACTTTATATAGTTATAGATTTCACATTTTCATTCATTTCACATTTCATTATAAATACGTTTGTTGCAATCTCTGACGTCAACAACGTGTAAACGTTGTAAAATTCTGTGTTGTTAAGTTACCTATTTATGCACCTGTGAAGATGGCAACCTGCGTTGCTACCTAACCTAAACAAAAACTTTTTGGTTTTGTTTTTGGTTTGATCAACAGAGAATTGATGAAAGAAAACGCACATAGATAACAGATAAGTAAAAATAGTAGTATAAACACATGCTAAATAGAATTTCTGTATAAATTTGAAGACCTCAATTTAAAAAAGACACTTTAAAACTGCCGTCTTTATTGTTTCCGCTGAATAAAAAAAGTCACCAGAAGGTAGAAAACAGCAATATGGGTAAATGGGCAAAATATGCCAAAAAGCATAATAAAGAATGGGAGCAGGAACCATTATTAAAAGGTTAGTAGATATATTTATTGCTGTGTGACATTTCCGGATTTTTTTAGCAGGGCTTAATGCATGAGCACAAAATATTAAGTAAGTAGATATGGGATTACAGTAGGTAAAATTTGGTATTTTTAGGATGGTTGATAGGAAAACAAAAAAATGTAGGATCAGGTACTGGATTAATTACAGAGAGTTATTGTAAAGTATGTAGCATAGAACTGCGCTCACACAAAGCTGATTTATTAAAACATGCTGGGACCGCTAAGCATAAAAGTAACATGTCCAAAATAGATAAAACACAGCTGAGTATACATAGCTTTGGTAATAATATTTACACAGATCTTTGTCTTTTTTATAACCTTTTAATTTTAGGTACTATTAATCAAATAAGCCATGTACGTAAGAGAAAAGAACTAATTCTAAGTGCTTATATAGCAACTCATACCACAATTCGAAGTATTGACCACATTGGCGAGATAATAAATAAGATAAATGTCAAATCAACTTCTGCTAGCTCATTGACGCAATCCACCTCAAATGCAGCACAGTCAGAAACTTTAAAATTACACCGAACAAAGTGTTCTGCTTTAATCAAAGAAGTAATAGCTCCATCACTAATGTTTGAACTTATTAAAGATTTGGGGGATTCTCCATTTTCTATAATTGTTGATGAATCGACAGATGTTTCTACTGAAAAGTTATTGTGTGTCTGTATTAAATACTATTCACAAAACAAAAATGAAATTATAACACAATTTCTTACGTTTATTGCTGTAAAACAAGCAACGGCAGAAAATTTATTTACATGTATTTTTGATTTTTTTAAAAGTATTGACTGCAATTTGAACAGACTTATTGGTATTGGCACAGATGGTGCTAATAGTTTGTGTGGAACACATCATTCTTTATATACATTATTAAAAAAGAATTTAGGTCTTGATAATTTAATTTTAGTGAAATGTATTTGCCATACCTTACATTTGTGTGCTTCCAAAGCCTCAGAAGTTTTTAAAGACGAGGTAGATTTTTTGTTAAAAGAGACATATAATTGGTTTAAGTATAGCTCACTAAGAGTTGCTAAATATAAAGAAATTTTTGATCTTATAAATTTAAATGAAAAAAATAAGTTTTCTAAATTAACTCAGTTGTCAGCCACTAGATGGCTTTCTAGGTATAAAGCTGTTGAAAAAATTCTTTCCCAGTATTTGGAACTGGAGACATTTTTTTCCATTAACTATGTAACAGAACGATGCCACACAGTTAAAATATTATATGACACATATAAAAATAAAGAAAACAAATTGATTTTACAATTTTTATTACCATATTTAAAACAAATTTATAATTTAAATGTATATTTTCAAAAAACTGATATAGATCATTACAAAAGTTATAAAGATATTATGACTTTTATATGGTCACTGGTAAGGCAAATACTAAAACCTGGTCTAATAGAGCATTTAAATCTCGAATCACTACCAAACGCTTTAAGATATGATAACAACTATTTAGCATTGGATGATTGTGATTTCGGATATTACTTTCAAAAGGAATTTGAAGCTGAAGCAGCTCATATGTCTCCAGAACAAATTTTGCTTCTTAAGCAGAAATGCTTAGATTTTATTAAAGTTTTAATTCTAGAGCTTGTCAAACGTATGCCTTCCCATATAGAAGTATTTCAAAAGACACAAAATTTTAGTCCAACTATTATATTAAATCATAGAAGACCAAAATTTATTGATCTGCCTTTACAATTTGCACAAAACTCTATATCTGAATTAGAAGTTCAGTATAGAAATATGTTATCTGTAAGTTGGTCCGAGATTTTTCCAGAAGGCATACCTGATGACCCTCTTAAGTTTTGGAAAAAAAGTGATAACATTAAAAAATGCTGCAGGTGATTTGTTGTTTTTTGAACTCAGCGTATTTGCTTTTAAAATGTTAAGTCTTCCTAGCTCAAATGCCTTTGTGGAAAGAGTTTTTTCTATAATGAATTTGGTAAAAACCAAGATTAGAAACAAAATGATGTTGAAGCTACTAAATTCAATATTAATTATAAAATATCACTTTTATGTTAACAATATATGCTGTCAAATATTTGAGCCCTCGGATGACATGTTGACAAGGTTCACATCAAATATGTATGATACTAAGATATCTAAAAGTGAACTTGATAACATTGAGACAGATAATGAAGAAGCTCAAGTTTTTAACATTTGTGAAAAGTATTTGTAATGATAAATGTATTTTTGAACAAAAATTGTCAATAAATCCTCAATACCTTTTTTTATTACTATGTACATTATTATAATAAAATTTTTCATCACACAATAGTGTCAGCCATTTTTTTTGTACCTTATTTGCAAACACACCTATTAAAGTAAGGGCCGATTGTTCGAACGCTAATCAAAACTTTATTGTAATGAAAGATTTAATTAAAATCAAATAAATCACATTTTTAGGTTTTGTTGACTGATTTATTTTATTTAATTTTATTATTATGAGTTTTAATTTAAAATAAACCATAATTAAACTCTTTCTTATGTTAATTTCATGTTTTTATTTACAAATTAATAATAATAAGCAATTTTTACAGCTGCTGTGCAGTATTTGAGTGTAATTAAATATTTGATTACAAGCAAGTTTTGATTAGTGTTCCAACAATCTGCCCTTAATTAAGAATTAAGATAAAACGTAACAAAGAAAGTCTAGTTACTGAAAAGAAATACGAAAATATAAAAAGTCCCTCAACGAGCAAATAACTTTTTAATCTATTATTATTATTATGGTACAAAACAACAATACATATTGCTTTTAAAAATTTTTAGTCTTTATTTCTTTATTAGCAAAGTTATTTTTGTATTAAATAAAAAATATTTATTTATAAACAAGTGACGTATGACGTCATACGTCAGTGGCGACTTCTGTCAAAAATTGGCGACATTTCGAGATTGGATTGGCGACACGAGGAAAATAAATCTGGCCACACTGCGATATCAATGCGGGCGGTTGGTAACATGTGAAATGCGCGAGAGAGACGAGAATTTTAATTAGATGCACAACAATATATTGCTGGAAAATATTATTTTGTTGTAGTTTTTAAGTGATTATAATTAAACAATAACGTAAAGTGTACGTAAGATAAAGAACCATGTGAATAGTGATGTTTGTATGTGTATTGTGCGATGTAAAATTTTTTCCATAGTCCCACCAAGCGGCCATTTTTATCTATGTATGTACTGAACCTGTCAATGAGCTTTTGTGTTTTTAACATGACAATATTGTTAAACAACACTAAATTATATTTCAGTAAGTCATTTAATTGTTTAATAATATTACCATAATAATGGAGTTAATGCCATATGTATCCGCCTTTCTTGTTTTAATGTAAACATTTTTGTTAAGTAGTCATAACCTGGATCTCAATGAATTTTATGTCTACTTACCTTATAGTACCAATGATTTTAATAATTTTTGAATGTGCAATGGACTTCCAAAGATGTTAACCCACTAGAAATGATATAAAATGCTGGGCAAGTGTGTTTTTAAAAACTAAAAAGCATCACATGTCTCTGTACAACTTTCTTCACAGTTGTTTTATCAACAGAATTCAACCTAGATTCTTTCTTCTTACAATTTGTTGATCAAATTGTTTATAGCTACATTTACAATTGATATGAAACAAAATAATGTGAAATCGATGTTTATATTTTCCTAGAATTTGTTATGTATGTATATAAAACTAAATAAACAGAGTGAATATTTTTCAAAATACCTTGTTACTTAAAATTGGGCATTTTTATTCTTTTCTAAATTTCTTTAAAAGTTGTATTGTATTATTTGAATTGTTGTTTGTAGACAGTTTAAAAAAATGTAATTAGGTATATAGTAAGAGGGTATGCCTTAAAAATGCCTAATTTTTTGTGAATTGTTCTGACAAAGTAAAGGAAAGTCCAAAATTTAATGTTTTCTTTGATGGAAATTAGTAAAAGTGCCTAGAACTAAGAAATACAAAAAATCAAAAAAGTAATAGAATAACCTAAAAATTTAGGTAATAAGCCAACAAAATATATGCAATTAATAATAACAAATTAATATCTTAATAATAATCTTAATAATAACAAATGCAATTAAAAAATAATAAATATCAATGATTTTACTATTAACTTATGTGAAAATACACAATATTGTTGAAAGTAACCAAGATTTTAAATCATTCAAAACAATATGGCTGATATGCACAATGCACACAAAGTAAAATTTTATGTACATTTGATAATGTTGCCACTTTTAACTTTTAAAAAGGCCTAAAAATATGATTTGAAAGAAGCCAACCTAACAAAACCTAACCATAGACATATAATACAAGATAGACTGATCCTTCCAATAACAGCATATTTGTCCTGTGTAATAGAAAACTGGCGCAAAGCAGTCCCTATATCTCTGTCTAATGGGCCTAACTTATCGACCATGTGACCTCATTGCTCATTTAGGTAACATTAGAAAGAGAAGCAGGGACTGCTTTGCTCCAATTTTCTAGTCTATCTTGTGTTATATGTCTATGACCTAACCTAATGAAACTTAATCTAACCATATCTATTCTAAATCTGCTAACAAACCATTCATTTTTGTTAAAAGTTGGTAAGAATAAGGTTAAATATGGTTTTCCTGTATGTTTCCTCAATGAACATAACCCATAGATATATTTGACATTCAATGTAAGCTTAACATATGTCAATGTTGCCGTATTGTCAATTACTTCATTCTCTCACATCTAAAATTAAAAATTGAACAAGAACACTTAATATAATTATGCGATATGAAAATGACAAAAAATGGTTTATTTACCGTTATACCAATTACAATAATTACAATCATTAAATAATTCATATCATATTAACAGTTTTAGAACTCTTGAAGGTTAGTATAAAAAAATTAAAACCAAAAAAGGCCACTGGTAGTGATAATATCCCTGCCTCCAAGAAATTGTCTAGGATCACTAGATTTGTGGTTGCAGACCTACCCGGCATAAAGCCATGTTGTTCAGGAATAATTAAACTTTTAATTGGAAAAAATATTTTTGAAGCAATAATTGACTCAAAAATAATTGCAAAAATAGAAATTTTGGAAATGGGTCTGTAATTTTCTATAAATGTTTTACTACCATTCTTAAAAATAGGAGAAATATAACTTTTTTTCCACTCTTCTGGGAAAGTGCCTGTACTTAATGAAAAACGAAAAATTTTTAGTAATACAGGAGACAGAACAAAACTTCATTTATGTACAAAATAAGCTGAAATTTCATCAGGGCCAGTATATTTTAGATTTAACTTATTAAAAATATCTATTAGACTAATATCACAGCTGCTTAAACTAATTGTTTTATTATAATCAAGGCTTGGAATATCACAGTTATTGTTATCTACATATTACTTAGAGAAATGCTGTTTAAAAACATTTGAAATTTCTGATGGATTGTTTGACTCACTGTTGTCATAGGTCATGTTGTTTGGTATGTGATAATGTTTATTTTTAAAAAAATTGTTTAAAATCCTTTATAAAAGGTATATAAAAATGCCCCAAATGGGCTATCACAAACACATTGCAAAACGTTTTCGGATTAATCAATCTATCATCAGTGCAAACGGTTGTACATGCTAGTAGCCACCAAAATATATGGGTGAAAACCCTTTAAATGTTTTAAATTTGTAGTTGTTTTACATTATTAGTATTTTTAATTTGTGATGTTTAAGTTACCGTTGGATAGGTAACATGGCGGCATATGACTCTACATGAGTAAATTGGTCCTGAGACGAAGTGTCTACCAGGACCTGTTGATAACAACTGTTGAGTTAAGAAAATGTAATATATCATGTATTTAACTATAATATATAATGCAAATTTTATTAAACATATATATGTATCTTTACAGATATCAGAGAAGCATAGACATTTAATCAAAATGGACAAAGTTTTGATGCCAGTTCCTATAAAAATAGAAGATGATTCAGAGGACAAAATAAAGCCAGAGGTTGAGGTTATAGATTTGGGTATGTAGTAATATGTAATTAGTATAACTGATTGTAACATTTGAAACATTTTTGTTTTTCTTTAAATATGGGGATTGAATTAGATATCTAATTGCAAAGGCTAGTAATGTGTTCCTAAAAGATTAATGTAATGTATCTGATCAATGTTATTTTATGGTCATAATCAATGTAATTAATCACTTAGAACTTTTTAAAATATGGTTTCTGTTTAAAAATACAGTGGACTGGAAATGCAGTTAATGAGGAGGTATTGTGGCTAGCAGATAGACAAGCAATTATTTACAACTATTAAGGTTAGAAACACTAGTTACCTAGGTCATATTATGAGAGTGCAAAAATATAATATTACAGAGTTAATCATCATGGGAAAGATTCAAGTAAAGAGAGTTATACCATCTTGGTTCAGAAAAAAGAACTAAATTATACACTTCAGTAGTAGTAGTACTATTGTAACATCTTAATCTTATTAAGACCAAGGCGTTAAGCAACACCATACTGCTGGAAGAAACCAGGGGAGAGATTATTCGAATATCCCTAAGGATATTCAAGAGAAAAATGCCCACTGTTCCATCCATCAGAATAGTGCTCTTCCCGACTGCTCAGCCATGGGTTAGTTCCCTGTTCATTCTCTCTCTACACCAATCACAGAAGGGTACAGGAAATAAAAAAACTTTAAAGTCATAATAAAGGTATATTTATTTATTAAATAAAAAATAAACAGAATTCAAATTATGAATGTGAAACAAAAATAAATTAAACTGAGACTCAAAGATTATGCCAGTTGCATATAATATACCTATAATTTAAAAAAATACTCAACTTTAGTTCATTTTGAAGTAGTTCAGTTTTTCAGGAAGGGTTCCAATCTTTGTGGAAGTTAGCCGCTGTCAGTGGTTGTTGGTTGAGTTAAGGGGAGTTGCTGGTCTATTTAATGGCAATCATTTTCGTCCCATGTTGGTAAATGGGTTTCAAATTCTGTTCTGATGCATCAGTGGATTTGTAGCTGGTTGCTGATTGTTACCCAAGGTATTGTGGTTGGCTGTTTTCTAGCTCCCCACGGTAGTGTGGTTGTGTATTTTTTGCTCCCCACGGTAGTGTGGTTGTCTATTTTTTTGCTTCCCATGGTAGTGTGATTGTCTATTTCTTGCTCCCCACGGTAGTGGCTAGAAAATTCATACAAAGATCAGTTTTCTCCCAAAAGAAAAGACTGATCAGAAATACAGCTGAGTATTCAGAGAGAAACAATCTCAGCAAAATCTCTGATCACAGCGTGGTATTAATAAAAATAAGTTTGTAGGAAAAGGTTTTTATTTTATTTTTATTTATTTATTTTAATATAAGATTTAAGGTTTATTTTAAGAAAAAAAGTATCTGCCATGCAAAAGAAAACAAGTAATAAACAGAGGCCTAAAACTAGAAAAAGATACTTACTCGTGTATATGGCCAAGACACTAACCAATTTGTGTGACTATAAATTCATTAAGAATGATTGTAGTGATAAGATTGAAGAGAGCGAATAAAAATTCCTATTGGCTTATATAAAGTGGAACGGCTACTAAAAATATTTATAATTTAGTGAGGTCGCTTACCCTTATAAAAATGAAAAAATTATTTTGTAATCGTGATATTAGTATTCATCTACGAACTAGAATGTTAAAATACTATGTATTCAGTACTTTGCTTTACAGTGTTGAGGCATGGACTCTTAAATAGAGGAATATTAAAAATCTTGAAAGCTTTGAGATGTGGTGCTACCACTGTATACTAAGAATAAGTTGGGTGGATAGAATTACAAATGAAGAGGTAATACGCAGAATAAATAACGATCCAGAAGTTATTATGAATGTAAAAAAGAGAAAACTTGAATATTTAGGCAACATGATGAGAGGACAAAAGTACACATTCCTACAAAATAGAATGCAAGGAAAGATCCAAGGACGCAGAAATCCAGGCCGTAGAAGAATGTCCTGGATGAGAAATTTAAGAGAGTGGTTTGGCTGTACCACTAACGAATTATTCAAAACAGCAGTTAATAAAATTAGAATCGTCATAATGATATCCAATCTCTGATAGGAGAGGCACTCAAAGAAGAAGAAGAGGTCGCTTTGGAATAATATAGTACGGGGGACAAGTATCAAGCGGAGCTTGGTGTCACTTTCAATTAGTTGATTGGAATGTTACACTATTAGTAGTAATATTTATTTCTAAAATTGTACATACATATATACAAAGACCAATCCATATATGCAAAGCAAAACAGAAATCCTGTTACACATCTGAATTCATAAGGTCAATTATGTACCATGTATGGTTCAATCTGTAATAGTAATTTATGCACAGCTTTTTTATATTGAATTAATTTTGGTATTACTCTAATGTCATGTCAATTTATTAAAGAATCTTATGCAGGCATATTTGACACCTTTTTCTGTCACAGTCAATCTGTGAATGGGGTAAATATGCTTAATCTTACTGTTGTTATAACTATCTGTAGGTAGATTAATTTCAAACAGATGTTTATTTCTAAAGAGGTAGATTGGGTTTGTAACGACTATTTTGCTTACCACAGGGTAAGAATATGGGGGACAAGATTGGGCAAACAAAATAATTGAAACAAGTGCATACGACACTCAGTTGGTTGTTGGAGAGCTGGGTCGTGGATAAGTTGAAGATATTGGGGGTTAGATTGGGGCAACTACAAAAAAAAGAAATATAAGGTACTTATACGAATCTATTGGACAAACAGAATGAAAATAAACGGAAACACCTCAAGAAATTTAATATAGGGCGCCACTTGAGGTGCCCAATTATACCTATTACAACCACTAGTTGTAACTAGGGAAATAATTGTATAACATAAAAAATATAGAAAAAAATATCTTTTTCAAATAAAACTCAAAACAGATCAGAGAAACAAATTAAACATTTATTTTTGTCTCAAACAAAACAGATCAAAAATACATATTATAAAAGAAACATATCATATAACATAATACAAATAACAAAAACTTACATGTTCTTTGTTTACTATATTATGGCCAATTAGATTATAAAAAATTAAGGATCCTTTTTAATGAAAACATATAAATTTAACCTTATATATGAAATATCGTTTCTACATAATAATCAAATTAAAATTGTCATAACAAAAAAACAAATTAAGCTTGCTGTCAGGTATCACATTTAATTTTGATGACAAAGAATGAAAGCAATTATTACTTTAGCCAAAAAATATGTCTTTACTTTGAAAAATTAATATATTGAATTGTTACCTTAAAATTTACATATTTCGCATTTAAACTTTGAAACTTGCTACATCTCTGGTACTGAAACTGCAAGGACGAAACTCTCGAACAAGGGTAACCATTTCCATACTCAGGAACAAAAGAAGACATTCTCCATAATTTGGAACGCCGATCTGACGTAGATGGGTTGTATCAAACAAGAAAAACGACAACAAAGCTAAGGGACATCCTATATAATACTTTTCAAAACGGTATCTATACAAATCTTCTAATGTACTCCAAAGAAAAAAATAGAAATAGTGGTGACTCTTTTCTAAACTGACATATTACATAGAGTCTAATATTCTCAACCAATTTTGCCGGTCTCTTTACCGACAAATCAAAACGTCTTCTCCATTCGAATCTTTTCTTCCACTCTACATTGTAGCACGTCTGCCCTGCTTGGAACTTAAAAGTCGACTTATTGTCACATGTCTGCCCTATTTGAAATCTCTCAGTCGACTCTTTTATCACATGTCTGCCCTGTTTGAAATCTCTAAGTCGACCTTGCTTCGTTACATTTTACCAGAATCTCGCCAAAAATTTCCCTTCCGTCTTGCAGCTAACCTGTCCCCACAAACTCAAGAACCAAAACAATATCCCCTCGCTCGTATCGACAAAAAAACCCAACTTTTAAATGTTCCTTTATTGCCTAAACAAACAAATATTCTTTTTTTTGACCTTCGTCCAATAACGAAAAACAACTATAATATTAGGGGAATTCATGTTTATTTCGTTTTAAACGAAGAAAACAAATAAAACCTTTTTTTTATCAGGGGGCATCATAAATTTACATAATACAAATTAACAAAATACGTGCGTATTTTAAAGTTGAGTTTTACCTGACATAACAAAAGGTTCGATATTTGAATCTAAACACAGACAAAAAATATATCCAGTGTTATTACGCATTTTAGAAATCTAGTCAAAAAAACTTGAAATATTTACATTTAACTTCTCCGTAGTTGTATTAAATCGATCGATTTCTTGGCCAAAACAACAGGGACGTACCACAGAAACTTTTCTATACACTTTAAATAAAAAAAAACGCTACAATGCCCCTTCTTAAAAGAAAAAACTCGGATAATTTTTATCCAGTTTTTGATAAAGGCAAAACAACAAAAACCAAATCAGAAGATGACCTCTTAACTGAGTCGAAACTTCTTAATAATATTTTTTAGATGATGGCTAGCATGGGATTAAACAACAAAAACAAAGTTAGTTACAGAGAATGGGCTAGCGTGCCATCGATCGCCAGACTCTTTAAAGTCGAGTAGACTGAAATTTGTGACTCTACTTGGACTGTAGGTGACATGAGTTTCTATGCCTTGGGGGAAGCTAACCTTATGCCCTGCAGTGAACCTCGCTGACATTCACAGCAGTAACACAAGTGATTTGACGGGCAGGCATAGCCATGACACCTCGTTGCCTAAGCCAAGTGCTATACACAAATCCAAAATAAATTGCTTGACTCTTAACAGGTAGGCGTCTACTATCTCCACTATACGCCTAGCGAGACAGGGAATTCGGCAACGGTTCCACAAAAAAAATTAGGATATAGACCCAAAATCTATATACCTACATATGACAAAATGTGATTCTCACATGTGTCTCCCAAATGGGTTACCTGAATTAAAATTATCAAAAGTGAAACAATATTCCGAAGGGATGAAATCAAATCAACATATAAACTCGAAAATACAGACATGGGATAGGATGAACTAATTACTTAAAGATGACATATTGTCCTCATCTGACACAAAAGGCTTTAAATCTTTAATGTGCCACTTACCAAGATCATAACCATTTAAATCTGACAAACGATAAACCACTGGTGACAATTTTTCCTTGATAGTTGCTTCAATATACTTCGGTGCTAGTTTGGACATAAACTTGTTGACAGCACAAGACAAAACCTTATTTCTTTTCCAAACTCTATCACCCACTTGAAATTGGACTTCTCTTCTACGTAAGTTGTAACTTCTAGCGTTACGTTCATATCCTTTTCGAAGATTAGCCTTAACCTTTTCAAAAACTTTATCCAAACCTTTGACTTCTGAAGCATACATGTTACGGTCACCTGGAATTATCTCGATATCTTGATTCTGTTGATCCTTATGATCAACACCATAATAGTTTCCACTTAAAGGAACATGACGGCCATAATTCAGGAAAGCTGGAGTATATCCAGTCACTTCATGCTTTGCAGTGTTAATAGCTTGTCTGATCTTTGCTAAATTCTTATCCCAATCTACGTGGTCTTTAACATATGTACGTATTGCTGTACCAATGGTTCTATTGTTCCTCTCTACAAAATTACACTGAGGTGCATATACTGGGCTAAACCATACTTTCTGAACGTTATACCTATTACAGAGCTCAATTAAGAGAGGATTGTTCAGATTTGAGGCATTATCACAAATCACATATTGAGGAACACCAAACATTAGGAAAACATCATTTTCCAAAAACTCAACAATATTCTTAGCCGTGGCCTTTCTCAAAGGTTGGACTAAAGTATATTTACTAAACCAATCCGCAACTACTAATAACCACGTATAACCTTTCTTTGAACGAACAAAGGGACCTATCAGATCTATTGCAACTATTTGCCAAGGAAACTTGGCCTCTCTCTGCTTACCCATTTTACCTAATGGAGCATAATTTGGTGTCTTCTGAGCACCACAAACTTTACATGACCTGACAAACTTAAGCACATCAACACGCATCTGGGGCCAATAATATCTTTCCTGAATACGGGACAAAGTTTTGGAAAATCCAAAGTGAGCACACGTAGGTGGCTCATGACAAGACTTCATAACGTCAAACCTTTGTGGTTTGGGCACAAGAATTTTCCACTCTACATCATTAGTCTTAAAAGAATTTCTGGTAGGGGCAAACTTATAAACAAAATCATTCTCCACCTTCCACTGTGGATAATCAATGGGGGATCGGATTATCTTTGATCTCAAATTATCGAACCAAGGGTCTATTCTATCTACATTAACTTGTAAACAATTAACATGGGGACGACTATCAAAATATTTCTTTTCAAAAATTGGGCTCACTGATGACCTGTAAGGTCTATTGGACTTAGACCTATTCGAAATACAACACTTAGAACAAGAAGATATGATCACACCTTTGTGACTACAACGCCAACAAGATACTGACTTACTTCTACAGTCACGGGAAATATGACCTGGTCTATTACAATTGAAACAAATAATTTGTTTCGGATTTCTGGGAGCTTGATAAGGGACTGACTGCATTAATGGAGGTGGGGACGAAAAAGATTGCATCATTGGAGGTGGGGAAGAAAAAGACTGATTTCTTATTTCAGTATTCTCTGGCGGACTGGGTCTATTATTTTCATACTTAAATTTGGGATTGGGTTTCCTAGAAACAGAATTTTCTCTGTCCTGTCTGTTACCTACTCCACTTCTATCTTGCTTGGTTTGATTATTCACCACATGAACTTGTTCTTTGGGCTTTTCTGAATCATCAATCGAAATACCTGCAAGACCTTTAGTAGTCTGCAACAAGGGCAGGACATTCTGCTCTAAACGTTTTATAGTTGCTACTAACATTTCTACTGTAGCAAAATCTCGAAGAGCTATCAGTGGAATGTAGTCCACTAAAATATTTTTCCTCATTATTTTTACTTTTTGGGCTTCACTAGGATATGTTTCCAAACGTTTAAAAAGGTTTTCCATCACTGCTGAATAAATGGTTATGGACTCATTCCTTTTTTGCTTTCTATTTTTAATTTCATCAAACAGATTATCATTATAATCTGGGTGTAAAAAAGCAGATTTGAGTAGGGCTACCAACTCATCCCAACTATTAATTTTATCTCTAACACTCCTATACCAAATAGCAGCATTACCTTCAAATAACTCAATGGCTGAGCGAAACAGGATGTCTTCGGAAATATTCCGAGACCTAGCAGAATCTCTAACTTTCTCTAAAAAGGTGGGAAGGGCTTTACTCTTACCATTAAACTTAATATGTAGATCAGAAATAATGACAGGAGTTGAAACCTGTATTATTGGGGCTGGGACTGTACAACTGGGAACTACAGGGACTGAAACTGGGCTACTAGTGGATGGTTTTACTATATCATCAAACATTTCCTCTTTTTCTAACACATTACCCTTCAACACTAACAAATCATCTTTACACTCTTCAACAAACTTTAATACATCTTCCTCAACATCATTCATAGGGAAATTTTCTAATCTGGTATCTAAATGTGTAGACCTTGTCTCAAATCTAGCAAAATCAGCTTTGTTTGATTCTGCATTCATTGATTGAGCAATACTATATAAATCTTTTATAATCAACATGATCTCATTCAACTCTTCCTTAGGATCTACTACATTATTAACCAAATCGACTAAACTTGAAGACAAAGTGGCCTCCTTGGCCAACAAAGCTCTTAACATCTTTCTCTTATCATCAACTGTCTTATTTGGGACATTTTTACCTCTTATGAAAAGCTCATAAGATAACTCCTGATTTCAAATGATTAACCTGGGTAGACTACATTTTTCAAAAATTGGTTGAAAGCAAACACACAAAATAACTGAAATCAACCTCAACAACTAGTATAAAATATGATAAATTTAAGAAACAACCGTTTCCATTTATCACCTGATAGTAAGTCTCACTTGCACTCCCGCGTACTGAAATCCAAAACTCAATCAGTTTGCTGCAACTTCTGCTCTTGACTTAGTAATCAGTTGGTAAACAAAAATGAGGTCTTTAACCTGTCTCCTAAAAGTTCACACTTCCACTAACAAGGACTAAAAAAAATGGTTTTAAACAACATGGGACAACATGGACACTAACAAACAACATAAACCGTACATACAAGGAAAGACAAAATACTAATAATATTGAAAACTTGACCTTTGAGTGAGCTACACTGAATAATACCAAAATAAACCAACTCTTGTTCCGAAAACTAAATGAGACTGCTCCTAGTCAAAACTAAAACAGCATCTCCTGATCACAAATATTACACCTGTGGTCATTCAGATACAAGAAAGGATACACAATAAACAAACAGTCTACTACTGAGACTAAACTTGTCGAATCTTCTCTAGGACTCACAATGACTACCCCTCGTACAACAACATTAATTAACCCTTGGCATTTAAATACACCTTCAGAGACGGTTAATTAGAAGACAAACTGCATAATACTACTTCTCAACTACATAGCTCAAAAGTCACTCAAACGAATACACACATTTACTCAAAATGACCCAACAAATAAAAAATTACAAAAACCGATTATTCTGTAAACTTTGTCGAATCAATAAAAAAATAAATGTAACAGTAACTCTATAATTTGCTACTGTTTTTAAATTCTTTTCAATATCAATAGTTCAATCAAAAATTATATTTAAATATTCAACTCAAATATTTGCTTTCATTTACCATTACATATAAGAAACAATACATGTTAATATACACAAATATAAATTTTGGTACAAAATACATACATATAATACAAATACTCTACTGTTTGTGAGACACTTTGGGGCACTATTCAAAAGGAAAAAAGTTTCATATAAATGGCAGGGAACTGAGGAAACTGAAAAAGATATGTGGCTTCGGGAAAAGGATCAAAAATCTAAAAATTGCCCCACGCTATGGGCGTCAAAATTGTAACGACAGGTTCAATTGGCGCAAATCTAAGACAAGCCCCACGTTGGGCGCCAAAATTGTAACGACTATTTTGCTTACCACAGGGTAAGAATATGGGGGACAAGATTGGGCAAACAAAATAATCGAAACAAGTGCATACGACAATCAGTTGGTTGTTGGAGAGCTGGGTCGTGGATAAGTTGAAGATATTGGGGGTTAGATTGGGGCAACTACAAAAAAAAAGAAATATAAGGTACTTATACGAATCTATTGGACAAACAGAATGAAAATAAACGGAAACACCTCAAGAAATTTAATATAGGGCGCCACTTGAGGTGCCCAATTATACCTATTACAACCACTAGTTGTAACTAGGGAAATAATTGTATAACATAAAAAATATAGAAAAAAATATCTTTTTCAAATAAAACTCAAAACAGATCAGAGAAACAAATTAAACATTTATTTTTGTCTCAAACAAAACAGATCAAAAATACATATTATAAAAGAAACATATCATATAACATAATACAAATAACAAAAACTTACATGTTCTTTGTTTACTATATTATGGCCAATTAGATTATAAAAAATTAAGGATCCCTTTTAATGAAAACATATAAATTTAACCTTATATATGAAATATCGTTTCTACATAATAATCAAATTAAAATTGTCATAACAAAAAAACAAATTAAGCTTGCTGTCAGGTATCACATTTAATTTTGATGACAAAGAATGAAAGCAATTATTACTTTAGCCAAAAAATATGTCTTTACTTTGAAAAATTAATATATTGAATTGTTACCTTAAAATTTACATATTTCGCATTTAAACTTTGAAACTTGCTACATCTCTGGTACTGAAACTGCAAGGACGAAACTCTCGAACAAGGGGAACCATTTCCATACTCAGGAACAAAAGAAGACCATCTCCATAATTTGGAACGCCGATCTGACGTAGATGGGTTGTATCAAACAAGAAAAACGACAACAAAGCTAAGGGACATCCTATATAATACTTTTCAAAACGGTATCTATACAAATCTTCTAATGTACTCCAAAGAAAAAAATAGAAATATTACATAGAGTCTAATATTCTCAACCAATTTTGCCGGTCTCTTTTCCGACAAATCAAAACGTCTTCTCCATTCGAATCTTTTCTTCCACTCTACATTGTAGCACGTCTGCCCTGCTTGGAACTTAAAAGTCGACTTATTGTCACATGTCTGCCCTATTTGAAATCTCTCAGTCGACTCTTTTATCACATGTCTGCCCTGTTTGAAATCCCTAAGTCGACCTTGCTTCCGTCTTGCAGCTAACCTGTCCCCACAAACTCAAGAACCAAAACAATATCCCCTCGCTCGTATCGACAAAAAAACCCAACTTTTAAATGTTCCTTTATTGCCTAAACAAACAAATATTCTTTTTTTTGACCTTCGTCCAATAACGAAAAACAACTATAATATTAGGGGAATTCATGTTTATTTCGTTTTTAAACGAAGAAAACAAATAAAACCTTTTTTTTATCAGGGGGCATCATAAATTTACATAATACAAATTAACAAAATACGTGCGTATTTTAAAGTTGAGTTTTACCTGACTTATAACAAAAGGTTCGATATTTGAATCTAAACACAGACAAAAAATATATCCAGTGTTATTACGCATTTTAGAAATCTAGTCAAAAAAACTTGAAATATTTACATTTAACTTCTCCGTAGTTATATTAAATCGATCGATTTCTTGGCCAAAACAACAGGGACGTACCACAGAAACTTTTCTATACACTTTAAATAAAAAAAAACGCTACAGGTTCACGTAGATTACGATCACATGTGAAAGCAATCGGGCGTCCTCTGGAAACGAGTAATATCGGCTAATCCTTTCACCACCTGTGCACTAACACAGATGCAAACGCAACCAAAACGGTCTTTGGTTGCGTAAGACAGTTGGAAATATCATTAAATATTATGTTTATAGCATTTTTTATATAAAAAAAGCTTGCATGCCATTCAAGATTTACGTCGTCAGAACCCCACAGCGTTTCCAAAACATCAGAATATTTAGAAAGTGAGGAATTTTTTAAATGTCAACTATTTGTCAAACTTATATTAACAGTAAATACACTTAGTTTTAAGACTACTGCAACACATTAAAATACATAAGAAAACATTGTAATACAAAATGATATATTCTAAGTTTTAATCTTACCTCTTTTAGGGCTTTAATAGTAAAAACGTCCCGCCATTATTTCTTCTTCAAAATAATCTATCTTATATGAAAGCTTATCAGCTTTCTACAGACTATTTATTTGGTTTGGCATATCACAATCACAATAGACAACAATAATTAGTTTTTAAAGATATTAATTTAAATTTAATATGTAGTTATAAATATAATTTATTAATATATATTATATTATGATCAAATTGTGTAAGAAATCAAAACATAAACAAAATTCCTATTGTAAAAAATCGGCAACACTTTATACACTTTTGCCACACGCTTAACTGTCAATAAAACTATCAAGTATTTCTGTATCAGTTGCGTAGAATTGTCTAATATATTTAATTAAAATTAAACCTAAATTAGACTTAAAGAGTTATTTCATAAAATTTATATTATTAATAATAAGAAATATTTTTGGTTATTTAATCAATATAATTCTAAAATTTCCAATACATTTTTCTGATTATTACACCATTTTGACGCCTATAAAAAATCGAGCAGTTCCGTATGGGTTTCATATTATTAGCTGTGTTAGGAAAATTTGAACTCTAAGGTTGATGTTTTGGAAATTTTAAATACAAGTGACGTCACTTTGTATAAATCGTGACGTGCAAGTGTTTTACTTTCATGACAAATGGCATGACAATTATTACATTTTACCTAAGAAATTTGACGTTTCGATTTCCATTCCAGAAATCATTTTCAAAAAAGATTATTTCAAAAAATAGAAGTGTTAGTTACTATTTATAATAGAATGTTCTAATATTTTTTCACACTGAGGGGTGACATACTTTGGGCTCGATCTTGTAGGCAAATGGCCATGCTTTTAGTTGAAAGTTCTGAAGCTGCTGTTTTTATCCTCAGGATGATCTCAAATTCTGAATATTTTAATGAAACATTGTTGTAACCTTTTAATTGTAAAAATTATGGTTTTAACTAACGTTCATCAAAATTGACATTGTATTTCTTCAACCAATCTTAGTTATCTGATATTAATCATTTAGCGGAAGGTTGTTTTATGATTTCACTATGGAAGGTGCGTTATCCATGCCAGCATGCGGTAGGTGGTAATATCAATTAGACAATTGACTAACTTGGCTTGATCTTCTAAGCACTAACCATTATTTGAGGTGATCATGTCTCTGATTGAATTTCAAATGCTATAAAAGTATCTTCAGTGATACAGAGCTGCTGAATGGGTGTCATAATAATTAGTGAATAGTCATGCTACATAATTAAATTAAAAATGGGGGAACTTGTTGATTGAATTTCCAATTTTCTCTTACCTTTTTTACTTAAATTGGTGATTGGTGTTTAACTTGATTTATTTATTTTCAGACGATTATACATCTTCTGAAGACAGGTTACGAAGATGGAACTCAAAAGTTCGTCGTAAGATAATACCCTTGTATGACGAGGATGAAGCTTGTAAAGTTTTGTTTAGTTTAATGAAATGGTACACTGAGTAAGTATCTTTTTTTCTTTTTTGTATACTAACACTTACCATATCAATTTTTCACACTTTCTTTTTCACTGTTTTCACTAACTATAACTACTGATTAATACTTATTGTTAAAAATACGAAAACAGGCACACAAATAAACGAAAATAATAGTCATCATTATCATAAGTGGCTCGACAATCCGTTGTAGATCTTGGCCTGCTCACAAAGAAATCGCCACTTCTGTCGATTCCTGGCAACTTCCCTCCATCTTCTGATCCTTAGAATCTGTAGGTCTTCTTCCACATTATCAATCCATCTCCTTCGTGGTTGTCTTCTACTTCTTGTGCTCTCTGGTCTTGAAAATATTAATCTCTTCGTGTATTCGTGATCTGACATCCTAGAAATGTGTCTAGCCCATCTAAGTCTTCGCACTTTAACGAATTTCACAATATGTGGATCGGTGTATAACTGATATAGTTCAAAATTGTATCTTCGACGTCTTAGCCTATTTCCACTTACGGTCCCAAAAATCTTTCTAAGAATTTTTCTCTCAAAAATAGCAAGAAGTCTTTCATCGTTTTGAGATAAGATTTCAGCCCTGTTTCAGCCTCATATCAAAACCGGCCTTATTAAGGTGTTTATATATTGAGCTTTACTGCACGTTTTATATGTTTATTTTTTAAATGTTTCTAGAGACCGTGAACAGTTCTGTTTGCTATTGCTATGGGTCCGTTTATTTCGTCGCTTTTCGTGTTTGTTGCGTTTACTAGCGATCCAAGACATGTGAATTCTTTGACTTGCTCAAAGGTATGGTTATTAATTTGAATTCTCTGTTCGGGGGTTTTTAGAAACCAACATATATTTGGTTTTTCTTTACTACAAGTCCTAATTCACTTGCCGCGTCCACAAGCCTTTTAAAACACTGCACGATGTCTCTCCTACTCCTGCCCACTATAACTATATCGTGCGTCGAGAATGCGAGAATTTGCGTCGATCTATTAAAAATGGTTTCATTCATTCTAATATTTAATTGTCTGATTGCCTTTTCCAAGTCAATATTAAAGAGGAGACACGCCAGCGCGTCACCCTGTCTTAGACCATTATTAGTGTCAAAGAACGTAGAGTTTTCTCTACGTTTGCATTGTACGTTTAGCATTGTTAGTTGGGCCAACTTAAGGCTGTTTTAGCAGTTCAAGCACACTGCGATTTGAAATGAGCGTATCACTTACATTTCTACACTTCTTACGCAAGACTATCTTTACTCAGTGGCGTCGGCCAACGGGCAACAAATGCATTACTCTCCATTCAAATTTCTTTTAACACGAACTAACTGACCGTACGCTCATGAGATTTGATGTCACGTCAGATAACACGTTTCACTATTAGATTTTAGTAATTTTTAGCAATTTTCTTCAAAGTTTGAACACGCTTTTCTCGATTATTACTGGACACAGAAAGGTGAAAAAAAAAATCAACGATTACAGAAAAAAACTCTTTCAAGTGATGGGCGTAAAAAGTTTGGTTATAATAGAACGTTAAACAGTATAATCCAATTTTTCAACAGAAGTTTCAAAAAAATAAAAAAAGTAAAACCACCATTTTAAAAGCAGTAAAAGTTTCGAATATTGTGTCCAAATTTCAAGACATTTTGTCGGTAAATAACAGTTCCTAGGTTTTGGTGCACCGATAAAACAGCCTTAACTAACTTAGGTGGGATTTCAAAGTCTATCATTGCATTATATAATGCAGTTCTTTTCATACTGTCATAGACTGATTTGAAGTCGACGAAGAGATGGTGTGTATCTATGTTATATTC
Organism: Diabrotica balteata; assembly: GCA_918026665.1. Taxonomy (NCBI): domain Eukaryota; kingdom Metazoa; phylum Arthropoda; class Insecta; order Coleoptera; family Chrysomelidae; genus Diabrotica; species Diabrotica balteata. The sequence continues at coordinate 103,239,237 of OU898283.1, read as the reverse complement.
TAGTGACTTTTCTAGAGTCTGCATATGTGCTTGAATTTGATGTGTAGTTGACTTTCCAGCAGTAAATCTGCAACATCCTTTGTAAAATGTTTAGGCCTTACAATACATTGCCGAAGATTTTATACGCAGATGCTAACAGAATAATGCCTCTATAGTTCTTACACTCCAGTTAATCATCCTTTTTATGCAACAGACATATTATTCTCTTCATCCACTCTTCTGGTACTAATTGATTCTGCCATATAAGTACTATTAGTTTATCGATTGCTGCAAAAAGTTCATCACCATATTTTTTTATACATTTCAATTTGGTTTCAACGATTCCTGGGGCTTTATTGTCTTTGAGGTTTTGGTGGCATTTGACACTTCTCTTGTTGGGTCATCACTAGACTTCGGCAAATATGCAAATAAAAATGTAGAAAATATGCGCATAAATATGCACGTGTTTACCCGAAAATATGCAAATATTTTACAAAATATGCATACAAATAAATAAAAAAATCGTAAAATAGTAACAATTTTATTTAAAAAAAGAGTGTACATAACTAAATATTTAACTACATCATTTTTAAGTATGAATAAACTTATTTAGAATTATGGTAACAATAAATGACCAAGTGGTGTTCAAAATTTTCTAACAAAAACTTGTGGCTTCTGTCTGAGTACATATATTTATATATGGAAAAACTTCGTTCAACATCAACTGATGTAACGGGAGCATTTTTCAAACTAACCAAAACATTTGGTTCTAAATTAATTGTTTCCGAAATATTTCCAGCTAGAACACTGACTACTTCAGAAAGAATATGGTAACCTTTATTTTTTTCCATAGTAGCTTCAAATTTTTTTAAAATATCTTTTCCAATATTACCTCTAACGTTCCGACAACATGACGCAAATTCTTTTATTAATGCTGTACAAAAAACTGAGTAATTGTTTTTTGAACAAAACTAAAATTTGATTTTATAAATGAAAGTTCTTGTTGAAGCAAGTTACTCTGAAAAGTTGGTTTAGAATCCAAAAGAGATTGGGAACTTTCATCTGTTAACGTATCAATTATGTTCTTTATTTTAACAAAATGATCTGCATAAAAATTAGCTGCTTCTAACCATGTTCCCCATCGCCTTAAAATAGGTTGTGGTGGAAGAGGAATGTTAGGTAGCATTTCTTTATGAATTCTTATAGGAGATTTAAGAAATACTTTTTTGACACTGGATATCATGGTATTTAAAAGTGGAAACTTTTTTCGTATTTCCTCTGCAACTCTGTTTAATCCATGCGCTACACAAGTAACATGTATTAAATCTGGGAAAAATATTTTTAAATTTTGTCCTGCTTTCACCATATAAGGAGCAGCATCCGATAAAATAAGCAGTAATTTATTAGAAGGAATAGTTGTCGGAAGAAAAAAAGTTGCTAATGTTTCTTGTATAAAACGCGAAATTGTTAAAGCATTTGTTTTCTCAAGCTGCTGGCATGAAATAAGATGAGATTTTGGTAAGGTATCTTCTTTAAGAACACCAATCAATAAATGAGCAATATACTTTCCTGAGGAATCAGTGGTTTCGTCTACAGATATGTAAAAATAATTATCTGCAATTTCTTCCTTAATATTAATTAACACCGACGAGTATAGCCCGTTCACATTATTTCTTCTTAGAGACCGATCACTTGGAACATTAAGTTTGCAATATTTTTTTAGAAACGAACTAAAATTTACATTTGCTAATTTTGAAAGCGGTATGTTTGCAAACACTAATGCGCGACACAAGTCTTCATTAAAAGTTTCTTGCTCATCTAATTTTTTTGAAGTAGTTGGAAACATTTAGCCATTGAAGTTTGATGTTTTCCTCCTATTTTTCCTTTTTTTACAATGTGTGAAGCAGTTCTCACATGTTGGTCTATCTGAAATTTCTTCTCACATGCTATCTATAAATAAAAATAAAATCCTTTATTAAATTTAATAAATAATATAATTTATTAGAAGGAATAGTTGTCGGAAGACAAAAAGTTGCTAATGTTTCTTGTATAAAACGCGAAATTGTTAAAGCATTTGTTTTCTCAAGCTGCTGGCATGAAATAAGATGAGATTTTGGTAAGGTATCTTCTTTAAGAACACCAATCAATAAATGAGCAATATACTTTCCTGAGGAATCAGTGGTTTCGTCTACAGATATGTAAAAATAATTATCTGCAATTTCTTCCTTAATATTAATTAACACCGACGAGTATAGCCCGTTCACATTATTTCTTCTTAGAGACCGATCACTTGGAACATTAAGTTTGCAATATTTTTTAGAAACGAACTAAAATTTACATTTGCTAATTTTGAAAGCGGTATGTTTGCAGACACTAATGCGCGACACAAGTCTTCATTAAAAGTTTCTTGCTCATCTAATTTTTTTGAAGTAGATTGGAAACATTTAGCCATTGAAGTTTGATGTTTTCCTCCTATTTTTCCTTTTTTTGCAATGTGTGAAGCAGTTCTCACATGTTGGTCTATCTGAAATTTCTTCTCACATGCTATCTATAAATAAAAATAAAATCCTTTATTTTAACCCAACTTTTAAAATATAAAAATATACAAGGTGTTTTTGGTTAATCAAATAACTGGTTTGGAAAAAAAAACACTCGCTTAGTGTTTTAAATGCAGTATTAATCCACAAATTAGTTTTTGTTACTAACGATTAGTACATCATATAACTTATTTTAAAATTCAACAAAAGTTTTTTTTTTGTTAATTCAACTACAATAAAAATAATTGTGTTTTAGAATAGCTGACTTCATAAAAAAAAGTAAATGTGAAAAATTTTTCTAAATACACAGCATTGTATTGTACCATGGACAATTTTTTCTCACTAAAGGAAGCTATTTTTCATTTAAAAACAACCTACGAGTACTAAATTTCAAGTAAATACGTTTATTGGTTTTAAAGTTATTATTGTTATTAACTAAAAGAATTTAATTTTTTTTAATTTTAACACCCTGTATCTCGAAAAGTAAATAAGTAAGTAAATAAAATCCTTTATTTTAACCCAACTTTTAAAATATAAAAATATACAAGGTGTTTTTGGTTAATCAAATAACTGGTTTGGAAAAAAAAAACACTCGCTTAGTGTTTTAAATGCAGTATTAATCCACAAATTAGTTTTTGTTACTAACGATTAGTACATCATATAACTTATTTTAAAATTCAACAAAAGTTTTTTTTTTGTTAATTCAACTACAATAAAAATAATTGTGTTTTAGAATAGCTGACTTCATAAAAAAAAGTAAATGTGAAAAATTTTTCTAAATACACAGCATTGTATTGTACCATGGACAATTTTTTCTCACTAAAGGAAGCTATTTTTCATTTAAAAACAACCTACGAGTACTAAATTTCAAGTAAATACGTTTATTGGTTTTAAAGTTATTATTGTTATTAACTAAAAGAATTTAATTTTTTTTAATTTTAACACCCTGTATCTCGAAAAGTAAATAAGTTTGACCCCTCATTAACTATATCGTTTTGTTCAATTTTTCGAGAAGTATCTACAGTCAAACGTTGTAAGTGTCATTTGGAAACACACTGTATGTATGAAATATTTGATATTTAATAGAAAATATTAGATACTTACAATTTTGCCACAGACTGAACAGTAGATTTTTCCCATATCCATAGACAGCTCTTTATAAGGTTTAATCCAAGTTGAAGCACTGATTGTTTTAGGCATTATAAAATCACAATCTTTCTTTTTGTTACGCACAACGAGTGTTTACGCTTTGAATATCAAAACAAAAATGATTTACAAATCTGAGCATCAAATTAGAAATGTTTAGGTACCTAATTCAATAAACTAGGAGATTTTGGAAAATCCCTAAATTAGGAACAAAACTATTAGCCGTTTACCTGCTGTTAAGATACAATAAATTGTAGATAGATTTGGAGATTAGATCATAAAATGCAAATGAGCGAACCCTTAGCGATTATCCAATAACTGAATGCCTCAGTAACCGAGACTTTCTAAGAATGTTGAGGGCTACTTAAATTGATCTTCTTTGAAATTGTAAATGTTTTGTACCTGTAGAGATTACGTACTTAGATCATTTCTTGATTAAAATGACTACAAAATTTTATACAAGAATTGAAATAAATTGGTATGTTTAAAAATTTTCAAATAAAGTATAAAAATCTGAACTTTTATGCACTTTTATGCAAACTTTTATACAAATATGCCAAAATATGAAATATTTGCATAAAATATGCGCAATATGCAAAATATGCAATATGCATATTGTGCATATTGTGTCCACAGCGGAGTGTGGTGCCGCTATTCCATACTTAGGGAAATACACTCATGCGCACCTAAAGGTAAGCGCGACTTGTCTGGACCGGCCCGCAACAGAACGCACCACAACAATAGTCAATTTAATATATTTGTGAATTCAAATGAATCAGCTCTCACTTTACGAAAACTCGGAATGGAATATTGCGGATAGTAGTTTCGACGAAATTGAGTTTCTAAATATTGTATTTTGTTTTGTGAGATCGCTTTTTTACAATAGATAATAATTCTTGATATGTTTCGTAACTCACTTTAAAGTATTGATAAAATTTGTCTTAATGATCGATTAAATCAAGAACAAACTATCAAATTCTCTTTACGTGTTTCAGTTTTTACAAATTTCATCTTCTTCTTCTTCTAGCGCCGTCTCCATGTATGTGTGAAATGTAGAGATGACATGTCATCTCTACATTTCCGTCAGACCGGGAGCCCATTCTGTCTCCGGCTTCTATACAATATGTAGCTTCTCCATATAAATTTTAAAGTGTTTGTTTGTCTTAGTGTATTGTATTTTGTATTGTTATGTCCAAATTTTACATTTATGACATTCTACTATGTTGGATAGGCCACAATTGACGAAATGCCCCTGAAGATGATCTATTGATCGAAAGTACTTGGGCAAGATTAAATTAATCACCGTGTTCGATAGTTGCCTTGTATACCCTCAAAATTTATTATTTTGACGATCTATATGTTTATATATGTGTATAGGTATATGTACAGTACGAGGACGGTAAACACATTTATTTATGTTTTTAGATCTAAATATCTCCATAGATCACAGAGTATATCGTCTTCGTGTCCCTACATTTTATATGTATTCATGTGAATAGGAGAAAGGTCATCTATATATGTAATAGAAAAACAGTAATATATCTTAGTATGAGTAAAAAAGGCAGGATGAGTAGCTGCCACGCTCCAAAATTTCGTCAAAATAGTCCCTAACTTCGTTCGTTCTATTGGTCATAGGTTTTTTTTAAATGTGTTTTTTTACCAGCTATCCAATGGTTCTACGGTAGCTTGAAAGATATAGAAGTTATTACAATGGTTTATAAGTAAAAAACATACCCCTTTTTCAAACGTTTATTTTATAAATAATTCCGATGAAAACGCAATATGCATTTAATTTCTCGAGATAGTTTAAGTCTTAAAAATCCTATCTAAAATCTTAAATGTGTCTAGCATCATTAATAGAGCAAGTTCAATAATTTATATATATATATATATATATATATATATATATATATATATATATATATATATATATATATAATAAATTAAATAACTTAAACTATTTGACCGATCGGGGGGAAATTCGACACAAATTGAAAAGACATTAATTCCTCAATGTTCAAATGTATTACTAACCTTTTATTTTGTTAATAAAAAAAATTAATAAAATTTATAAATTAGTACAAAAAACTGCTTTTTTGCGAATATCTCCGTAAATTGTTTAATAATTTTAATTTAAAAAACGGGAAAGTAAAGATATTCTTGATTTAAAAAAATGATATAAATATGTATTGTTTATGTAAAATATTAGGGAAAAACTTATCGACAAAAAATCAAATTGTGACCATACATTTTTGTTTAAAAAAAACGCAATGTAAAAATACGAGTACTTTTTCATCTAGTTACCCCCACATATGTCTTAAAAGCTTCAGATATCTGCGAAACAATTTTCAACCTTTTTTTTAACCAGACTGGGCTAAGATTTATTCATATTAGTATGCAGTGTTGCATAAATTATGTATAGAATGTTTTCTTTACTAACTCGTCATTGGATTAGCAACGTTTGATTTCCGTGATTTAGACTCATCGTTTCCTTTTATTTTCAGGACATTACTAGAAGACGTTATAGACACGGATATTTGTGATACTTTCATCCAATACTTAAATAATCACCTCAACTTTTATTACTACACTTTCGTAAGATCAAAATTCCAGTCGATGGATCAGTATTTGTCCCACATGGAAGACATTTTGGCAATAAATCTAGACTATGAAATCGAACTGTTTATGAAAGACCAAAAGAAGTATAGGAAACATTATCGCCAAAAGATGTTACGCAAATTGCAGACGTTGTTGTTTTACGATACTGATTCCTATTTGAACGTTTTGTTGAAGGTTAAACTCGATATCAGTTCGGAGGCTTCGAAGATTTATTGGAATTTCATTTTTAAGTAAGTATAAAGTTACATTTTTTATTACGAGACACATTGTATTTTCAATGTATACTTTTAACCCTTTAACCCAGGGAAATGAACAAAAATACAATGCCTAACAATTATTTTAAAATCCAAAAGGCAAATAAAATTCTTGTAGTTAGCGTTATACGAAATATCACAAAAGTTTTATTTAAAAGTCGTTTATAAAAGGTATATAATTAAAAAGACCCTTTCGGGCTATATCACAACAGAACCTTTCCGGACTAACTAGTCCATCGTCAGTGCATTTACCAGGTGTACGTAAGACTTTTAATTTAGGGTTGCTGACCCTGAGACTAGTTGACTAGTATATTGTAATAGGCATAGAGAAAAGATTAACGAACACATCTAATTTCAATTGTCAAAGTAAAAAGGTTTTAATTGTTATTTACCTGTCAGTTAAAAATCATTTACATTCTTCCTCCACATCACACTAGAGACGATGTCTCTGTATGGGCTGTGTACACTGTGTGTCAGCCAAATGGAATAAATTAGCTAATAAATAAATGAGGGAGTATTCGAAAAAAACGGTCGAACACGTCGATTAGTATTTATAGTTGCGCATTTTTTCCATAAAAACTTTTTATACGGGGTGTATCAGATATTGTATATATCTGATATACCTTGTATGTATCTGATATTGTATATATATTGTAATATACACTCATTATAATAATATTATAATTATTAATCAATTTTTAGATTTCTCAGATCATTATAGACATTTTTGAATACAATGTCCTATACCTACCTTTGACTGTTTCGGAAATATTAAGTAAAATGCAAAAAATTACATTTAGAACAGAAAATTATCGATTTGCCGAAAGCCGCTACAACATATTCAAAAACTTCTAAATAATGCAAATCTAAACAATAATGTCAATGTAGGAGATTTTCAAAATGCTCCCCACGAATGTCTTGGCAAAATCCTAACCGTGAATAGAAATTTCTTCTAACGTTCGTCTTCGTAAGTCAGTGGGTTAAGTTTTGTATATAATACTTTTCACATATCTCCATTAGAAAAAGTCTAATGGCGTCAAATCGGGGGATCGTGGTGGCGATTCCATCAATCCTCGCCTCCCTATCCACCGATTTGGAAATATTTGAGGTACTGCCGGCCATGGATTTGTTTATGTGGTGGTGCTCCATCTTGAAGCCATATCATATTTGCTGGAGCTTGTGGGTTTCCTGGATCAGGATATAAGTTGGCCAACGTTGACACTACATTATTTTGGAGCAATGCTAAATAATTGTCGCTATTTCAATTACCATCTATGAAAAAGGGACCTATGATCTAATGTTCAATAATTCACACGTTAATCTTCTCAGAGTATTGAGTATTGCCTTTTCTCATTCAGTGAGGATTTTCCCTGGATCAATAGCTACAATTTTGCCGATTAGCATGACCGTGAACAGTAAAGGTGCACTCATCAGAAAACAAAACATGTTCTAATTGGATCACATTGCTGTCTAATATTGCCATCATTTGTTCACAAAAATATGTTCTCCGTCTTCCATGAACTCCTGAGTGGGTATAATTTTATAGGAATGTATTTTGTTTTTTTGTAATATTCAAATAACCGATGAATAGCTTATATCGAGTTCTGGGGCTTCTTTTTGAACAGATGTATGTGGGTGTTCCACAAACTCAAGCATAACAGCAAATTTCGTATCGTCACTTATTGTATTGGCAGCTTCTTTTTTAACTTCCTAACATGGCCCAGCTCGTGGAATTGCTTCTCTATTTTACCAATTGTCTCTTGAAATATGTGCGGCAAATCAGGAAATGCTTCGTGAAAAAAACGAGCTACTTCCATTTGCGTCCGTGTCTCATCTCCATAGCCAATCATCTGTATAATTGTAATTTTGTGCATTTCTGTTAAATGAACCATTTTTCTGGCTTGTGGTCAATGAAGTTCAAGTACAGTAGCACTGACAACTACTTCTGCCATGGAACAATAAACATTGGCGTTTTAAACCAAAGTCAACAATTTTTTTGTTTTTTTTTAACATATCAAGAAGAAATGCTTAAATAGTTTTTATTAAGACAGTATTAAGACAGTGGTAGCGACTTTCGACAAATAAATAATATTCTTTTTTAAATATGAATTTTTGCATTTCACTTAATATTTCCGAAACAGTCAAAGATAGGTATATGACATTCTATTCAAAATATGGCTAACGTTCAAATTCAAAAATTCAAATTCTTTATTGTCTTTCTGACAAACATAGTTTGTATAGAATTAGTCATAAATATAAATTGCTAAAAACTAAACACTAAATTAGACTAAAAAAGACATGAAATGAATTTAAAAGCTAAATGAAATACAGCTAATATCTAAGATGTAAAAAATTCTTCGACTGTATAAAACACTTTTTCACATACAAATTGCTTAAGATTCCTCTTAATACATTTATTGAACTGGTGGCTTTTACAATTATGGGCAAATGATTAAACACCTGTGGCCCGTATACCCTGGGCGATTTAATTTTAATGTTACCTTTTGAAAATGGTATATAAAGTTTATTATAGTCGACACGTAATTTCGTGAGAAAATTTATAGGAATCAGAGCAAGTAAAATACTAGAAAATGGCAACAATGTTCGATTAACCACCACTGAACAGTTGCGTAGATATCTAATTTTAAATTAAATAAAAGTTTTATTTTTATTTAATTTTATTTAGAAAAAGTTTCATTTTCTATAACGTTTAAATAAAATATAATATCTAGAGAGTGATGACACTAATTGACTCGACTAAACAGAACTTATTGTAAAATAATATCTATACTTCATCTAATTTAGATAACGACTTACGTCATTATCTACGTCAGAGATCGAAGTTGACATAGTTGCCAAAGTATAAAAAAATCCTGACTCCATGTTAAATCAAATAGATTACATAATTATTGCAAAAGCATTACCATCTCTTTACAACGACTATTTAAATTCTTACGTGACATTTTTGAAATAAAACACACTAATTTTGTTCTAAAAAGAACAGATTTTATTAGATAGTTAAAAATATAAAACAAGAGATATTCACTTTAAAATTCAAAATAATGAAGCACAAAAAGTGTTAACACAGCAAATGTCAAATCAGTGTTACCAATTTATGCCAAAATTTTACCTTCGTTCGATTACAGTTACAGTGTGTTCCGAACAAATGTTCTTGATAAAAACGCTTTATAATGCATTTATACAAATTAAATGAAACATATTATTGTGTATTTCTTCAAGTTAACATTAATAGAAATTTTAAAATATGATTTCTACGCGTATATAATAAAATATGTCTAGTGGCTGTAATGTCAGTGTACTCGGTAAAGTGATTCTAAAAAAGAACACACCTACACCCTAAATATTTTGTTGGTATCATGTGACGTCATAGGCTATGACGCCGATGACGTGCATCGTTATATAAATTAGATGAAGTGTATAAAAAATTGTTAATAAAAGTAATTATCACATACAATTAAACAAATTTTTTATGTACAAGTATTTTAGTATACAAACGTTTTAATAACCCAACTGCTCATAAGTTTTAAAACTTATAATCACATTTTATCCCTGATAACTTAGTTATTGTAATAAAACAATAAAGAGAATTCATTTTTTAAATTATATACAGGGTATTCTATTAACCACTTTGGTTTGACACCGTGTGAGAGAAGACTTAGTACCACAATAATTTAAAAATGGGTAAGAGGTCTAAAACTTTTATGAACATCTTTTTTAATATATACGTTTTTATTCTATCATGAAGTGTATTTGTACTCTATTTTCAAAGATATACCTATAAGCAAAACAAGAATAAATTACAATAAAAGTAAAGGTTTCAACTAACACCTAGTTGGAAATAAGAACTTACTAATCTACTCAGAATCACTGTTATCACTAATATCAGTTGTATCTTCTAAATTTATAGTTAATTTGGTTAATGCTGGTAAATGTTTAACATAGTTATTTTCCACTGCGATTACATGTTTGATTACATTTTTCCAGTTGGTTGCTGTGATCTTTGTGACTTCTTTTCTAGTTAACTGGAGAGCAGTAGACAAAAGTTTAGGAGCCACGTTTCTTCTTCTATTTCCTTCAAGTTGACTCCATATTAACTCTATTGGGTTCAGTTTACAATAGTAAGGAGGAAGTTCAAGCACGGTATGCCCATTACTGCGAGTACAGTTATCAACAACATATTCCTTCTGGTACTGTCTACCATAAACAACATCCAACAATTCCTTTTTACTATATTATGCCTCAAAGTACAAATCTCTCTAAATAAAAATTCTTGAATTTGTAATTTGTTTCAAGTAATATTTGTAATTTTCTCATTAATCTTGAATGATATGATACGTTGTCCATGATAATCACACCATATTTCGGTAATTTTGGAAGAAGAGATTCTTCAAACCATGATTCAAAAATTAAACTTTCCATATCCTCATGATAATCTAGAGACGCGTTTTTATTTATTTTTTTTTTGTAGATATTAATAATACATCAACGATCCATCTATTTTCTCCACCGCAGTGTAAAATTATAATTCTCTGTCCTGTCATAAGTATCACACCAGGTCTCATCTAAATAAACAACATGTTTCATTTTTTGATACTCAGTTATCTATCTGATAGAAATGTCTCTTAAAGAAATAATTATCCTAGTACTTTCCATTTAGTGTTTGGCGCTTGTCTATAGTTTTTTACTTAAAATTATGGGTTTTAAGAAATGGTAAAAAAGGTGTCCATATCAGTTAAGTCTTTTATCTTCGATTGTGTCTATTATGTCTAGATCGATTTTAATTTCTCTCCGAATATCTTCGTTTCTCGCCCTATCAAGTCTAGTGAGCTGGCAACATCGTCTCCAGTAGTTCATTTCCATGTTCGACGCCGTACAGTCCAATACTTTCTATTATTGTTTTATAAATTCTTCTTTTATTTTCTTTTGTTATTTTTTTTTATTCCATAATAGTCCGTGTAGCTGTCTGGTGGCTAATCTTGCTTGGCCAATCCTGGAATGTATTTCTTCGCTACTTCCTGCTTTTGATGTTATTTGGACTCCCAAGTACTTAAAATTGTCTGTTGGTTTTATAGTTTCCATTTCGATTTGTAGGCTTTCTGGTTTTTCTCCTACAACTAGAAATCCTACAAAAGAAATGTTCATGATCTGTAATAATTGACTGACTGTCTTTGTCTACTGTATTACATGGAATGTTCGACACGATATCAATGGGTGCATTTTTAAAAAATGTGTTAAAAGTGCATGCTATCTCTTGGGGATCTGTAATTATGTTATTGTTATCATACATTAAACAAGTATTAGAATTTTTATTAGCACTTTTTGAAAAATCATTGACAGTTTTCCACGCGATCTTATTGGGATCATCAGACGAAATGATGTGAGGAATCTAAAAATTAATTAACATACAAGGTGTTCTATTTAAAAAAAGCAAGTTGGTATTGCCCACCGTTATCTGATATAAAAAGTTTTTATGGAAAAAAAATGCGCAACTATAAATACTAATCGACGTGTTCGACCGTTTTTACGAATACTCCCTCATTTATTTATTAGCTAATTTATTCCATTTGGCTGACACACAGTGTATGTATAGTATACTTTTCAATTATATAATGTGTACATGTTTATATTTTTTCAGATTTGTACTGTCCAAAGGACCAAAATCAACCACGGATCTCGACTTTTGCCGAGCTTACATCTTACACGAGAGGTGGAAGAAAGTGTCCAATAATGAGATGCACAAAATGATCAACGATATGCTATATACCATCTACTCTCGAGGAGTTGAAGATGTAGCATCGAATCAACATCTGCAAGAAATATCGAAGCCTCGAGATACACAAGTATTAACTTTTATAACCGCCCACGAACTTACACAGCTCTGCAAGTCCTTCATAGAATATGTTATTAAAAAGAACGAGGAGGAGACTATGCGGCTGGTAGCGGAGCGACTAGATAGAGACGATAGTGTAAGTCTATTTGTATTTTGGTCAAATTATAAAAATACCTTACGTTTTTGGCAAATCAAGGAACTTTACATTCAATATTTCGCTGCACATTCAGCAGAATAGCTCAGGGAAATAAGGTTTTTTTCGTGACACTTGTCCGACCAGGCAAACGACAGTTGTTTTGAGTAGTATGGACCTAAATAGCAAGAACATATACAGTGTAGGTAAAAGTTTATGGTCGGTATGGACCTTACGTGAGATGGAGTGACAAACACCTGTTTAAAAAGAGAGAGGTATATTTGGTCCGCCCTTTATATCGCCGAAAATCCATTAGTGGATATAATAAAAGGGGGGAAGTTCAACGTTGTCAAACTTATTGGTTTTATTTGATCTATTGTCTTTTTAGCATTTGAACAATGTTCTCAGATAATCAAATTTGGGCAAATAGATTTAAATGGCAGCTTACTGTTTTTTATTGGGAATACGCCACAATTTTACTTTACAATAAGTGTAATTTAACATTTTGATTTCCACTTCAGAAATCATTTTACATAAATAAAATTTATTAATGTTTCATATTTTAAGTACGATTTCTGAATTGTAAATCTAAACATCAAAATAAGCTTATTTTAAAGTCACATTGTGCCTTATTCAAATAATAAACTGCATTATGGCGCCACAATAAAAAAGCTTCATACAAAATTATTTGGCAACGTCGCGTCTTGCGTCGTCAAAGTAAGGACACTGATTTTAATACTGTGGTAACGAGTAGAGATGGGTTGTTAACGTTTTTATCGTTAACGCAACTGAACCGTTTTTCGTAAACAAGTAACTAGTTGAAAAACTAGATAAATTATTCATTTAGTTGATTTCAAGTAAGAGATTACATAAACAAACATAATGGCTATTATCGTTTATGTGTATATATATATATATTGAAGTGAAAGAACCTAACGAAGGATATATTTATTATAACTTGAAAAATAAACTAAACAATACAAATAGTAAATCGTACTTACATTTATATTACACATTATTATTAAATCGCAAATTGTCTAAATTGAAATTTAAAAACAAGTATTTCTACTTTACTTGTTTTTAACTGTGTTCTTTTATTTAAAATTGAAACAGATTTTGAACATGTATTCACATGTACAATATTTTATGAATATGGTGGTTAAGTTACGATATACATGGCGATGGTTTTTCCACCACTGTAATGGACAGTTCCAATCTCCGTTCGAATTTTTTGTGGGTAATATATCATCAGACAAATACATGTCGACTTCTTTTCTAGCTCTCGTTACAGGTGTACTTTTAAATGAGTCATGTCCAATTAATTGATCGAAAATACACCATGGACTTAAGTCATCTTTATCGGTTTCTTTTTCTTGTACTGATTGATTTTCAATAGTACAATATTATTTTTCTTTAATTATAGAAGTAGCCAGTTCCTTAACTCTTTCTTTTGTTTCTTTAGCTTAATTTTTATCAGAAAATCCCTGCACTTTAAATCGTGAATCCATAAATGTACATAATGACAATATGCCACTCTGTTCTATCCCTCTAAATCTTTTTGTTAAACTCGATTTTAGTAATTGTTGTACGTCTGATACTATGAATGTAAGGATTTTCTAAAATTTTATTGCAAGATTATTGCAGACAGCTTACCATACAGTCTGTCCCAAACCCTTTTTTCAGTGCGTCACTAATTTTAACGTCATATAGGATTTTAAGAAAGTCGAGAATTATTGCATGACATTTTAGTTAAATCTGACAGTTGCAGGATCGTAATCGGCTAAACGTGAAAAGGTTATTTTTTTTGCATAGCAGTTTTTCATAATTCTATTCTATTCTGTTCTATTTTATACATTTCATGGAAAGTGCTTAATTAGCTAAGATTTGTTTATGGATTTATTATTACTTATTACAAACACTAGGGAATTGGAAGGTTTGTTTATTTAAAATAACGCTTCCTCCTAGAATCTTTTAAGAGTTGACTGCAAGGTAAAAAAATTTACTGACAATTACAAGGCATCAAAGTAAACATTCCTGTGATAAAATAATATCGATTTAAATCAGTCATATTTGGATAAGTAATTTTCTGATAAGTTTGTGTGGCAGCCAATAGTTTAATTTTGTGAAGAGTTGTCATTAAACAGTGGAAATAGTTTAAATAGTGAAGCAGTTGATTTTTAAGTTATTCTACCAGATTTGGTGTGCAAATGAAAGAAGGTTGTAAAGTTTAGTTAAAAAAAAACAATATAAATAGTTTAAATAGTGAAGCAGTTGATTTTTGAGTTAATCTACCAGTTCCGATATCCAGATGAAATCGTGCTAATGGAGTTTAGTTAAAAAACAAGATACCGAATGTAAGTTTACCTTCTTTTTTATAAATAACAAAACTGTATATTATATTTCAAACAATCTATAATCCCATTCAGAATCTGATTCTTGAAAATCAATGATTACACTAGATATGTGGCTGGTATCAATTATATCCTACATTTCAAGAAAATGTCGTGGTTCTAAAAAGAACCGTTTTAATACATATAAATATTCATAAAGGCATTAGTTTAAGATATTTCCTCAATCTCATTCCGGAATTCACAATCTGATTCGCGAACGACAGAAACTGATAATAAAGATGTCTCAGCCTCTTTTTCTAATTGAAACTAATTTAATAATTTCAATAATAGTCTTTTTTCATTCTCGGTATATCTCGGAATATTTAAAATATTTTTATGACAATAAATACAAAATTTAATTTTCACTGTAGTTAAAATGTCTGAAAATACTATCATTTTATCAGTTAACATTGTGAAAGTACTGTCACTGTCATTATCAAGATCATCTGTGTCAAATTATATTTATATGCATAATTGATTGGATATCTATTTAGCGTATTCTAAACTCCAACCAATTATACGTTCGTAAGTAGAATTCGCTTTAATATGCGAATACCCGTGAACGATACCTAATTTTCTAAGTTCTATGTATAATAATCAGCGACTCACGTTTTTTTCTGTCACTTCTAGCTTAATGCGTTAGAGATAATTCGAACAACTATGACGCACTGAAAGAAGGGTTTGGGACGGACTGTAACAATCACTGAACTACCCTTCAAGTATTTTTGGCCACTCATTGTACTTATTATTTCTGTTAAAGACCGTAAAATTTGGAAAAGTTGAGAACAAATAATCCAGTCTTCATTATTTAGATTTGGCAAGTCTGTATTAACTAATACCAATGTGGAACGGAATGCCTCTTAGGTCCTGTTAATTCGATGTAACTCTCAGTTACTCCAGATGTCTAGAGGTCAGAAGTAATACAGATATTGTCTACTTCTTTAACAACTTGTGCTCTAGTCATTTACTCAGTTTAACATAACATTCCTGAAGTAATGAACCTAACAAAGTTTTTCTTGTTGGCAGTTTATATCCAGGAATCCACCTTGCAAACTTTTTAAAAGCTCATTCTTCAACTATGGAAAATAGATGAAACGAGTCTTTGCATAGGTTTAGTAAATCCATATCTATTTGTTTCTTTTGTTCTAAACTAATCTTTTTGTGAATGGAAGTATCCATTACCTTTTGACGCTTGGGTGGCGGTGGCAGTATGTCAGAACTTCTAGTAGAAGTAGTCGAAACGGACAGAAATGCACCAGGAGAAGTTTCAATAATTGCAGTATTCAGAAAGTGGACCATAAAAGTTGCATCTTCTACAAACTTGCATTTTTTGAAAATAAAATTATTATTCTTATACTAGGTAAATAATTTTGACTAAGAAAAAGACTTCTTAATTGAATATTTACTATAAATAAATCCTTTGACGTACTACCAATAAAGATTTGAAATCGAAAATGCAGATAAATCGAAAATCGAAACTCATTCATTAATCAGAATACCTAGTTATTTTATTTTCAACGACAACCGATCGGTCGACTGTCCACTGTCCCAAAAGATTAACATGTTATTTTTAGTTTTGCAGTAATTTCTCAGATCAACTAATCGTCCTCGTCGACGTAAACTGTTCGTTGCTCCTCTGTTTACGTCTACACAAAACGTAGTTTTTTTTTAATCAACCATCAATTAGTTGTCTTACCAGTGAGAAACCGTAGATTCCTTAACGACAAATAATGATTTAAAATACAGGGATTTTCTGATAAAAATGAAGCTAAAAAGAGTTAAGAATCTGGTTACTTCTATAATTAAAGAAAAAGATTGTATTATTGAAAATCAACCAGTACAAGAAAAGAAACCGATATAGATTACTTAAGTCCATGGTGTATTTTTGATGAATTAATTGGACATGACTCATCTAAACATACACCTGTACCGAGAGATATAAAAGAAGTCGACATGTATTTGTCTGATAATATATTACCCACAAAAAATTCAAACGGAGATTGGAACTGTCCATTACAGTGGTGGAAAAACCATCGCCATGTATATCAACTTAACCACCATATTCATAAAATATTGCAAATGTGAATTCATGTTCAAAATCTGGTTTAATTTTAAATAAAAAGAAGAACACGGTTAATAAAAAAGTGGAAAAACTTATGTTTTTAAATGTCAATTTAGACGATTCGCGATTTAATAATAATGTGTAATGTAAATGTAAGTGCTATTTACTATTTGTATTATTTAATTTATTTTTTAAGTTATAATAAATATATCCTTAATATTGTTCTGAAGCTATTTTCTTGTGGCATTTTAAATTATTTACCATTTAACCAGGAATACGCCACAATTAAAGATAAAAAATACGTTTATTGACGTTTCAATTTTCACTTCGGAAATCGTTTTCAAAATACAAACAGTAAATTTACTGTTTGTATTTTGAGAACGATTTCCGAAGTGGAAATTAAAACGTAAGGTATACTCTGGTAAGCGAAATTGCACGAGCTGTACAAGAGTTTAATAGAACAAATCCACTTAGCAGACTACCGTCACCAAAAATAAACTCTTCTAAAAAACTAGGTGCTCTGTTACAAATTATAAGTACTGAAGTCCTACCCAATTACGTCGCAGAGGCCCATACACTGGAATATTTGCATACTGTGCAGCAACAGCAAATGTAATAGGAATTAAGATCAGAACACGACGGGGCACCAATGCCGGAAGGACTGATAACAGAGTTGCACCCTGGGAGAAACGGTTTCTAAACAAGATTGAATTATTGCGCAGGGACATTGGTTAAATGACAGAATATATACGAGGAACAACTAGTAGAAAAGTCATTAAAAGAGCTGATCAAATAATGCTAAGCACTGCAAGACACTCGCAATATGATCCAGTAAACATCACAGCCCATCAGTGCCTGGATACATTAAAACAAAAACTCTTCGTTTATTCAGGACGACTAAGGAGGTACACTTCCCGTCATATAAAACTGGTACACTTTTTTTTCTCAATGTAAACCTGTGTTCAGAAATCAATTCGTTGTTGCCAGTACAGATATCGGAATTGCACTAAATCTAAATAAAAAAATAACTTTCAAAAATGTATAAAATTTTTAGATATGTATTATTTTTATCATTACCAAAAAAACTGAATTTATGAAATTAAATAAGCAGAGATAGGGTTGAGTTATTATCCAAAATGTTTGAAAGATCTTTAAACTAGGGTATTAGCACAGGGAACATTGGAATGGATCTACTGTAATTTTATCTTCAATTACCTACCCAACTCGAACTGTATTCTGTGTCAATAAGTTTTGTAACAGGCAAACTACCAAGATTAATTTATTGTTTATTAAAAGAACGATAAAAAATGTGAAAAACCAACTTTATCCTACGTATTATATACTAGAAAATGTTCGGTGCGAAAAAACGCTTTTCAAAACGTAACAGTTACAATCCAATATCTCATTGTAATGTTTTATTATAATAATTTGAAGTTTGTCTGTCTGTCATTATTTTTGAATTGAAATATTTTCATAAATTGTTATAAAATACAAATCAATGTATGGGTATTTAATTGAGATGATGGAAAATTACAAAATTAATATGAGAATTTTTTAGAATGCATAATGCTCGATAATGTTTTAGTTTTTAGTATAC
Organism: Diabrotica balteata; assembly: GCA_918026665.1. NCBI lineage: Eukaryota > Metazoa > Arthropoda > Insecta > Coleoptera > Chrysomelidae > Diabrotica > Diabrotica balteata. The sequence goes on along the minus strand of OU898283.1, from coordinate 103,220,669 downwards.
TTAAAACTGCTTTGCTTTTATCTGGTTTTATATAATATTTTCGTTGAACTGGCAACGGTGCCCTAGAAATCAGAATGACACATCTGACAAGATCAACGTACACAACTTAAAAAACACGATTTTTGATTATAAGAGTTGTACCAGTTTTTTATGACGGGAACGGTACCAGGTTAGCAACAGCCGGAAATGTGACAATGCGCTTTTTGAGCATGCCGAGAAGGCGTTCTATCGGAAAATTAACTCCACTGTCGAAAGTGCCAATAAATCATACCCAAGCCAAGAAGACATTCAGGAGTTTTGGGGAAATCAACTTTTCACACCAGCTGCTCTTAACACCAATGCTGGATGGATAGAAGATACGACTCAGAGCTGTCAACACTACTGCACAACTGTTTATGAACCCTTCACAGAAGAAGTCTCTAATATAATCAAAGAGCTTCATAACTGGAAATCTCCTGGACCAGACGGAGTTCAAAATTTCTGACTTAAGAAGATCTGGAGTGCTCATGAGTGCTTGTCAACATTAAATAATCGTGTTATTTCTACTCCGCAGGAAATACCATCATTCCTAACTCAGGGAACAACTTATTTGATACCGAAGGATCAAAATAATACCCAAGATCCAGCCAAGTACCGCCCAATTACTTGTCTTCCAACTCTGTATAAATTGGTCAAATCCTGTGTAGCCCAGCGTATCTACCAACACTGCGCTCTAAACAATATCATAGAACCTCAACAGAAAGGATGCGCTAAAGGCTCCATGGGTTGCAAAGAGCAACTTATTATCGACTCAGTCATTTCTAACCAGGCATACACCAAAAAAAGAACCTCTTCACTGCCTTTATTGACTATAAGAAAGCCTTTGACTCAGTGCCGCATGAATGGCTGGTAGATATATTAAGAATATATAAAGTCGATGATAATATAGTGGACCTTCTTAAGACATATAATGACAGATTGGAAGACTAAAATGCACCTCCAAATACCTGGTGAAAACAATATCGAAACGGATATTCCAAAGAGACTCGCTGAGTCTCTTGTGGTTCTGTCTAGCGATGAACCCACTATCCCAGCTATTAAACTCCACTGACTCAGGTTTTAGCATTAAAAACAACAACACTGTAGTGGCCAAGCTTAATCATTTCGTCGTCTACTTTAAAATGTATAATGTATGTCTGAATTGTCAATATAAATGAGTCAGATAAAGTTAAATTATTAGAAGAATTCTTTCACCAAGTAACAAAAAAACAACATTTGTTTAATTTACTAATGTTTGTATTTTGGGAACGATTTCCGAAGTGGAAATTGTAACGTCAATAAACGTACTTTAACCTTTGAATGTGGTTTATTCCCATTTAAATAGAAATTACTTTAAAATAATAATATAATAACAATAATAATGGATTGATTACGGCTGTCGCTGCTTCTCCGCCCCCCAATTTCCATCTTTTTCTGTCATATGCATTTGCTTCTTCTAAGTCTCTTGCCGCCATTGCTTCATCAATATCGTTGCGACAACTTATACGTGGTCGTCCTCTCTTTCTTCTTTCAGGAGGGATCCATTCCAGTACTCTTCTAGGCCATTTGTACTCTGGCATTCTTTTAACATGTCCGAACCAGATTAATTGTTTTCTTTCTATGTCATCATTGATATTTCGCTCCATTTTCATTTCGTCTCTTATTTGATCACTTCTAACTCTCTCCAGTTTCGATCTACCGCAGCTTCGTCTCAGATAATCCATTTCTGTCGTCATAAGTTTGTTTCTATTAGCTTTGGTGACGTCCCATACTTCCGAACCGTAAAGTGTAATACTTTGGATTATACTACCGTAAATGTGTTAAATAGATGGCAGAAGAAGCATCGGAAGAAGACGAATTTCATGGCTGAAGAACCTGAGAGAATGGTTTGGATGCAGCTCAAAACAACTATTTAGAGCTACTGCCTCAAAAATTAAGATAGCTATGATGATTGCCAACCTCCGTAGCGGAGATGGCACCTGAAGAAGAAGAAGAAATGTGTTTTTTGGTTTCTCGTCGAATTGTTTTTTGCCATAGAAGAGAGTTTAAGGCACGGGTCGCTGCTCTGCTCTTGTTTATTCTATCCTGATTTCATCTGCGGTATTTCCCTTCTTGTTAAAAATAACCCCTAAATATTTGCAGAATTGCACGCTTTTGATTTTGTCGTCTTCCAAGACTAGGTCACATATTTCATCTGTTCCCATTGAGAGATATTCACATTTTGTCATATTCATGTTTAGACCTGCCACCTCATATTCTTCTTGCAGTTCTCTTACCACATAGCTAAGATCGTAGATGTCTTCGGCAATTACTACCTGGTCATCCGCAAAGAAAAGTGTATATAGCGTGTTTTCTTCCACCGTTATTCCCATGTTTCTACATTTTTTACCCATTTTACTAAGGATCTGTCCAAATATATTTTAAATAAGGTGGGTGACAGACAGCAGCCTTGTCTTGGTCCCTTTGTTGTTTGAAAAGGAGAGGTGATTTCTTATCCCATTTTAATTCTTGAAAATTTTTTTGTTCGTAGTATTTTTGAGTGTCGTTATTGAGAATTGGGTTTATTTTCAAGTTACCCATTTCTATCCACAGTTGGGAGATCGGCACACTGTCATATGCTTTTTCCAAATCTATTAAAGCTATATGGGTTTCTCTGCACTCGTTTTTCCATTGCAATTTTTAATGTGAAAATATTATCCATGGTGGAGCGTCCGGCCCTAAATTCCGCTTGTTCTTCGGGTTGTTTGTCTTTAATATCATTTTCTATCAGGTTTCGTAGTTCTTTTGAGTATAGTCGGCCTATAGTAGCAATCACTGCGATCCCTCTATAGTTTTTAGGATCCGTTTTTGTGCCTTTCTTGTGTATTGGAGATATATACGATTGTCTCCATTCTTCTGTAACTTCTTCTCCCTTTAAGCATATTTCGAATAATTTTCGGATCATTTTAAACAGTTTTGATAATTCATACCTAATCAACTCTGGATGTATTCCGCCTGGGCCTGGAGATTTTCTTAATTTCATTCCCTTAACTGCTTCTTTCACTTGTTCTATTGATATTTCTATTCTTCCTTCTACTTCCACTTGTTCATTTATCTGTTTAAACCTTTCTCTTCTCTCTGTTAATAAGTTCTTAAAATGCTCTACGCATGTGTTCTCTGGTATTCCATTTATTATGACTTGGATTTTATCGTTGTTTTCATCGTTTTTATAGTTCTCCAGCCTTCAGAGCTCTTTGTCCCTCCTATCTGGTTGTCTACGTATTGACATTTTTGTTCCCATGCATTATTTTTCTTTTTAACCACTTCTCGTTTGACTTCTTTATTCAAGTTTTTATATTGTTGTTTTGTTTGTTCGTCTCCCTGTTGTAATAAGTGTTTATATACTTCCTTCTTTCTTTTTATCTTTTCTTCCACTTCTTTATCCCACCAATATGGTTTATCGACTCTCCGTACCTGTGGCCCTAAGGTTTCTAGCGCCGCGTCTTTCATGCAGTTTTTTATATGTTCGTACTTTCCTTCGTTGACCTTTGTGATTCCTGTAGTTTTTGTTTGAGTCTCCAGGAATTAAGTAACTGTGTGCTCTCGTTATCTAAGGTGTACGATTGTCTAAGGTGTACGTAGTTCTTTCTATTTTTTCTCTGTGTTCTTTGTTGATGTCTGTGTGGTTCCTGTCTACGAATGGTGTATATATTTTTCCTATTATCGAGCCGCACTCTGCTCCTTTATTCACCTTTGCGTCATGTACTTTTAACTTAGTTTGTTGTCTTGTTATGAAATAATCTATTATCGATTTTAGACCTCTTGTTTGCTGATCAGGTGTATTTATGTATGTTCTTGTGGGCGAAAAATCCATTCAAAATCTTTAACTCATATTGTTGGCATATATTTATGAGTCTTTCTCCGTTGTTGTTAACAGTTTCTTCTCCATGCATACCTACCACTTTACTTTGTACTTGTTTTCCTACTCTGGCATTAAGGTCTCCTTCGTATATAATCTCATGGCTGTTAGAAATTTCGTTCAGGATTGTTCTAAAGTCTTCTTCAAAAGCTTCCTTTTCTTGTACTGAGTAGTCATCATTTACGGCATATACTCCCAAAATTGTTATTTGTGTTCCTCTTGAGAGAATCGTCACTTTAATAAAACGTTCGTTGTATGCTTCCCAAGATTTAATATATTTTTCGAATTTCTTGTGTACAAATATTGATATCCCTGCTCTTGCTCTTTGATCCTTTCCCACTCCTGAGAAGAAATGTACATAGTCTTAATTTTTCGCTTCCATTTCCGTTTTTCTTGGTGTCAGAGAGAATGGCTATATCTAATTTTCGATTTACGAATTCCTGCATAATTTCTTGTTGCTTGTTCCGGATTCCCTGTATATTCCAGATTCCGTAATTCATAGTCCATTTTCGTTGCTGTTTTCGTCTACTGTAATTTCCGTCCGGTAACCGAGGCTCATTGGGTTTTTATCACTGTAGAATTTTTCACAAGTGTAAGGTCGCTGACCTTACGACTTAACCCCCATCCTTGGAGGACCGAATTTTCTGTTGGGGTTAATTCCCCTAGCCGATATGTTCCAGTTTTTAGGCGCCAGAGACTCGCCTTTTACCCTCTCTCGTCTGCTACATAACGCACTCCCATTGTACGCCATGCACTCCGTGGTTACGCGACATGGTATGTCTTCGTGGACGTGAGAGTAGGATTTGCTGGCAGAGCTGAGTTTTATTCCTAAAACCTCCAACTCATTCGTTGGAAAACAGTGGGCATTTCTTAGAGTTTTGTTATGACAAAAGCATCGGCAGCTTCATGTCGCCCTCAAGACCCCTTACCAGCCTTTAACCACCAATTATTTTAAAATACCAAAAGAAAATAACTTAACAATATGTATTGAAGACATCCAGTAGTAATGAATTTTTCAATAATGGCAAAAATACTACTATTAACTATTTAAACTACGAGTAAACGAATATATTTAGTCTTTTAAGACATAAAATCAATAGCACTTGAAAATACCTTGAACTAAGTAAATTAGTTTTAAGCAAACTATAACATAACCTTAAAACATGAAATTCATAGTAAATATCTTAATCCTTTGATATTCTTACCTCACAAATTCACGAACAACAAATAATGCCAATCGCACACAATGGATGTTTATAACCAAAAGTCCTTATTTATTCTTCAAACAAACATTTAAAAAAAATCAATATTTCCAACTTCTTATGGGACAAATACACATAAATTAGAAATGTTTGGAAAGGTTTTAAAAACCCTTCCATTGTGACGTGAGAGCTTAGGTAGTCCATAGACAAGTTTTTAAGTTATAAGGAAAATAATGTATTTGACGTTTTGATTGTATATTTAAAAACAATTCCACTACAAAATTGGGTGAATCTCTAGATGATAATCTTTTTGTATTATCTCATTGTACACATTTCAGCTGTCAAACCCGTCTATTCGCTCCGTGCGTGACCATGGTAGGTGTACATTGAAACGATGCCAGCGTGCGTAGCGGTGAAATATGACAAATTGGAATATTGGACAAAATATTTTTACGCATAAATTTTATCAAAAATGTGTGCAAAGAGTGTAGTTTTTATAGGTTCCCAAAGATTACATATAAATTAGAGAAAAGAAAATTATGAATTCGTGCTATTAATATGAAAAAGTAAATATCACATAATTTCATTTTTATGCAATTGAAATAGGAAAAATTTAAATAATTTACCTTGAATGATATTTCATAAGGCTTCAAGCTAACTGCAGATGACTTTAGCTTTTATATAATAACTTTTACTATTATTGTTTTTAATTATATGCTCTTTTGCGTGAAAAACTTGATTTGCCAGTACTAGATTTTTCCCTTTCTTTTCCGTTTGGAGTTGAAAAGATATATTATGATGAATTTTAAGAAACCCAGTTTTTAATACTACATTTATTTTGTACATAAACTGAAAAAATATAGTTAAAAAACTAATTTATTAATAATTGTCAATTTCGCATGTATTTAACAATGTCAAACATGTTATGTCATATGTTTAACCTGAAAATTGGGACTCCAAAATTGTCAGATGAAGGCGGTAGGTGTCGCATCAGTCACGCACGGAGCGAATACAGTTGTGACAAAAAAATTCATATTTTTTACTTTATGCTACTAATTCCTTAAAAACGTTCATTTGAACTACTTACATTAGACTCGTAGTTCATTTATATAAGATCTGGACTCTTGACTACATTTGAACTTACATCATCTATTTTATGCCTATTTGATATTTCAAGATGCCATATTTGTTATAAAGGCCAAAAATTTTCAATTTTTCTTGGAAATGTGCTATGAAAGGCACATTTTCTTTTTTAGCAGTTTTTGTATCATTATAATCATATTTTCACGTAAACAATATTCCAGTAAAATAATAACGTTATTTATAAACCACCTAGTTTATTTATTTGATAGATTTCTAGTGTTTCTGCATGTGTTCAAATTTGATTTTAGGATGACGAACAACTGAAAGCTCTTCAGGAAGTGTCCATCACGTCGCAAGTGGTGGAGTCGATACCAGCAAGTTCCCAAGCAGTAGAAAATCAGATAGATGCTTCTGGATCAGATCAAATTATCGACCTCGAAAGTGATGACCAAAAACCTGAAAACGAGTGTGTAGCGGTTGGAGTAGGGTCTGTAAATTGTAACCCCGAGGATTCGCAAATGGTTCACGAAATTTGGGACGGCGATGACGATATTTCTTCCATTATATATTTTTCTCGGAAAGAGGTAAATATATCTTATCTTCTTTTTTCGGCCCTTTATTTGCTGTATATCTCTTCACACTCTCGTCTAGACGGTTCGTGTCATTATCTCATATTATATAACATATTAGGAACCTTCCCATTATTGATTGATACTGATAAACCTCTTATTTCACAGCGCAGTGTACCATCCTTCTTGGAATCCATAGAAATTCCCAAATCCATTGCAGATAAGGAAAATAGAAATCCAAAAGAAAAGTCTAAATTCGGTCAACCTCCAGTGACGCCATCTACATTGAAATTGCAAAGCAGTAATTCGGTCCAGTCTAGAGAAAAGCAGTCCAGGAAATTCACGCGGAAAAAAACTATAGACTCCACTATTGACCTATCAATTGATTTGGACAGTGTGGAGAGTATTGAGTAAGCTATTTTCATTATAAATATTTTCTTGTGCACAAAGTCCTAAAATATTTAAACAAAAAAATTCATTATCATTATCGAATCCTTTCGGAATGCTTGTCGCTCTTATCTGAGCTACTATTAATAATATGTCGGTATTTTCATTTAGTGGAACTTGGAGTAAAGTGCGTGCGATATTTTTCATACTAGTTTTTATCAAGATATTCAAGATTCATTAAACACGATATCATTTCATAAAATCGGCAGATTTCTTGTTTATGGAAATTTACACCTTACAACAATAGCACCCCGTTGAGGTGAATATTAATGAGTCTCTTAGAAAGGTGGTAGTACTATAAATGATTAATTGTTCGAACCCTACACGTGATATTTTATGTTTGACAGTGATAAATGCAACAGCACTGACGAGAGAATACTGCGCGCTCCACTTTCAGCGCTTCCATGTGGAGTTGTCTAATTGCGACCTAACGTGATACACAAAATCAGTCAGTATTGGTTGATCTTGGTCTCTTGAAAGGTGGTAGTACTATAAATGCATAATTGAATGCTATGCTGGAACAACATTGTAACCGCCAATACTTTCATATGTGGATTTCCATTAAACAACGTTCTATATGTGCAAAATAATGTACTACTGACTGTGGGGAATATTATGAGACTTAACCTGCCTGTTCTGGTAGTTTGAAAACTAGTCAACTTTCAATGTAACAACGTTTGTGTTAAAGTGGGTCGTGTTTCGCGCCAAATTTTCTGCACGTGTTTTGTAAGTCAACATTTTCAATCGTGTAATTTGTCAATTCGAGCTAAAATGGATGTTAGTATAACCAAGTCAGTGATTACCCAAATTAATAGAGGAAAAACACGAAAGCTTAACATTGATAAGTGGAAGCAGAATATTAGATAACGTCGCTGAGGTGCTGGTGATTTGTACGTTTCGTCTAGAGAAGCTCTAAGTTGCCCAGATGAAGCAATTTAAAGTTTACTAAACTAGTTTCATGTTTTAAAACAATATTTAGCTTAGGTGGGTATTTGTAAATGTAATCAGTCTGCTACGGGTTGTTGTGCTGAGTTATTAGTGGGCAATCACGCAAAACTATTCAAAACGTTTAGAGAACTGAGATACAATGGCCAATCAAAATTTTTATCTCAGTCTTTTTCGCTGCAAGAGCCAAAAAGAAGAAGGGAAATATACAGTAGAAAACATAAGGATATGTAAAGCAATGGTATGTTATATATTTTCAATAACTACTAGAAAACTCCAGTACCTTGTTTGTAAAATGAAAGCAGGAGTAAATCTAAATGATCAACGTAGAAATCTAATCGTTCCAAAAAACTCATGATAACAGCTGCAGAGAAAATATGCGAACATATTAGGTAATTTCCTCAACAAGAAAATTATTCTAGCAGAAATGCTTCTTCTAAAGTTTGCCTTCCAGCTGATTTAAGCACCTCAAAACTGTACAGATTATTTTTAAAAATGTACCGTGATACAAAAACCTCTCTACGAACTTACCACGACATTTTTAAAAGTAAATTCAATTTGCGTTTTGGACTTCCCAGATCAGACACTTGTTTATACTTTGACAAGCTCTGTATCAAAATTTCTTCTGCTAGCAATGACTGTGGCAGAAAGAAAATAGAAATTGAAAGTAAAATTCATCATATGCGAGTGGAAGCAGTTTGCAAAAGTAAATGCTAATTCTGTCGTTTTATGTACTGATTTGCAACAAGTTCTTTTTTACCCTAATCTAACCCACCCTCTTGTTCATAATATAGTGAGTAATACTGCTACAATGATGCTGTGGAACGAAGTAATTGCGCACGGAGGCTCCACTGAGATAGTATCAGTATTGCTACTTTATATAACTGAAAACTTCAATCGTCTTGATCCAGGCCAAGAAAGAAAACTTGTTATTTGGTCAGATAGATATGTCGGCCAAAATAACAATTGGAAAGTCATAACATTACTTCGACTACTACTGTTAGAAAAATTCCCCCATAGAACGCAACAAGAAACTTTCATCGGTTTTTATCCCGTTTCAGTGGATAGATGTAATTACAAAAGCTAGAGTTAAAACCCCATTTAAATTTATCAACGCAGAAAATGTAGCGTGGAAAAATCCAAAGTGCAAAATAACTCAGTGTGGATACAAATTAGCTCACATGATCCAAATACTATACAGTAAAGAAAATCCCACAACATTATTCAACCATGATCGTCTTATACTTTAAAGTCAACTAAAACGCCTATAACTGAAGTCACTCTTGATGAACATGCCAATATATTAAATATTGTCAAATACAGGGTGAGTCATAACTATTGCGACGTAGACTAAGTACAGCTTATTTGGACCAAAATATGGCTATTGGGCCAAATATGCCTTAATAAAATGTTGCTGAGAAAAAAGATACAAGGTGTTAAAGTTCATTTTTGTTTTTCGTTTTTTGCTAATAGTTTCCCTGTATATTTATAAATTGCTATCAAAATTGGCACAAAGGCATAATCTTAGACAAGAAATAGTATTTGATTTACAATTTCACTATCAAATATCAAACTAATAAACAAAGTTGCAACTAACGCTAGGTTTCCGTTTTGACGATAAATCAAAATTAAACACACTTTAACTTACACACTTTAACACTTTAAGAACTCACAAAAACTCAAACCAAATGTTCTACATGGTCTCCTCCGATTTCTATGCCTTTTCTAATTCTTTTTATAAAGAATTTTCGGACGTTAAAAAAATATTATTCTGCCCCTTATAAGATTAGCTGCATTTTGAATGTATCTCCAAAGTTCGTCTCGTGTATTAATTTCATTGGCATAAACTGAGCACTTCATATGTCCCCAAAAAATAAAAATCTAGGGGGTTGTACTCAGGACTTCTTGGTGGCCATTGAAAATCACTGCCTCTGTCAATCCGTCGTTGAGGAAATACGTCATTAAGATGATTGCTAACAGCTAATGAAAAATGAGGTGGCGCTCCATCCTGCATAAACCACATTTTTCGTTTTACATCCAGTGACAGATCATCTACTTAAGGTCCTAGTAGTTGGTCGCCTATAATGGCCAACCAAATATTCAATTTAAACTCATGCGAAAAATGTCTAGCTTTAATAGCATGCGGGTTTTCTTCTTCCCAATAATGACTATTTTGCCAATTAAAAACCCCTCGTCTGGTAAAATTTGCTTCGTCGGTAAACATAATATTCTTAATAAAGTGTCTGTCATTGCGATGTTTATTCAGAATACGTTGGCAAAACTGTAACCGTCGTGGAAGATCTGTTGGAAGTAAATTTTGAACAGAAGTGAAGTGATAAGGATGGAGGTTCTCTTTTTTTATAATTCTAACAATAGACGACTGACTTACTCCTGTTGCTGCTGATATATGTCGTGAACTTATTTCAGGATTTTCATCTACTCGAACCAAAAGTTCATCTTCTTGATTAGGTGTAATTTGTTTCGGTCGGCCAATCCGATTTTTAGTCTGAAATGACCCAGTTTCACCTAAACTACGAAATAATCTTGCAAAAGTTTTGTGATTTGATTGCCTTCTGTTTGAGTATAACATTCCATACCTTTTGGCTGCCGAGCGACCGCAAAATTTTCTTGTGCGTATACGCAAATCATATGTCGCATTTCTTCATTAGTAAAATGATTGTGACGAGGCATTTCAATCAAAAAAAGTAATGATTACTTTTAAAAATGCAACATTACACTACACTGTCACATCAAAAATAATTTACTCTGAACAAATGACATTTACCAACAACAATGATGTGACAGTCCAAAGAATACTTTTCATAAATGAAATAATATTTGAAATCCTTTTTTAAGACTCTAAGCAGTTCGACTGCGTTTTTATCGGAAACGGTTGAAATTATCATGTTTAAACAAGAGTACCAATTTTACGTAAAAATAATGTTTACGTCATATTTTTTGATAAAAATTACTAAAAAGTTTCATCAGAAAAACTTTAGAGTCAATTTGATCATTAGGAATGATCCACGTGGCACCCTCTGTGACAAAACGTAAAATTGTAAATAAAATACTATTTCTTGTCTAAGATTATGCCTCTGTGCCAATTTTGATAGCAATTTATAAATATACAGGGAAACTATTAGCAAAAAACGAAAAACAAAAATTAACTTTAACACCCTATATCTTTTTTCTCAGCAACATTTTATTAAGGCATATTTGGCCCAATAGCCATATTTTGGTCCAAATAACCTGTCCTTAGTCTATGTCCCAATAGTTATGACTCATCCTGTATATTCCACTACAGTATGTAAGCTAGTATCAAAATTTAAGAGTGAATAATATTTTATATATAATAATATCTATAGTCTTTCTCAGACCCTTCTTTCAGCGCGTCATTAATTGTAACGTCATATAATGTATTGGATGTGTCGAGAATTATTTCATGTAATTATTGAGGAATCTGACAGATGCCAGGACCGTACTTACTTTTATTGCAAGGTGAATTAAAAACTAATATTTTACGTTTCTTAATTTCACGTGTACTTCATTTTTTATTTCTAAAATAACATTGTTCTGAAGCTATTTTCTTGTAGCATTTTAAATTAATTACTATTTAACTGGAGAATACGCCACAATTAAAGATAAAAATACGTTTATTGACGTTTCAATTTCCACTTCGGAAATCGTTCTCAAAATACAAACAGTAAATTGAGATTTTTATTTACTGTTTGTATTTTGAGAACGATTTCCGAAGTGGAAATTGAAACGTCAATAAACGTATTTTTATCTTTAATTGTGGCTTATTTCCAGTTAAATAGTAATTAATTCTAAAACAACGTTATAACCGCTTTACTTCACACTACAACATTTTAACTCACGGACATTTAACACGTTGTTTTATTAAAATGTAGCACTACATGTTCGTAAATGCTTGTTTTGTATAACCTAGGATTATTTTTGTTGATCATAATGTTATTCATCGTATAGTCTATCACAGTGTTTTCCAAAGTGGGGATCGTGATCCCGTGGGGGGTCCCCATGTGGTACTAGGGGGGTCGCCGAACATTTCCAAAATAAGACAAAAGCACCACTTTGTTAGATCATGTATTTTTATTTTAACAACGCCGTAAATAGAAATTAACAATTAATTATCAGACGAAATATAAAACTAAATATTAAAGTCCGTAAAAATAAAAGAGTAAAACAAAGTCAAATATTATAATCTTAATGAGAGCTATGCGCCTGTTTCTGTGAAACTAATCTTTCAAATCTAGGCTGTGTATTTGAGACACCCACAATTATATCATTTTCAAGTACGAGACGATTTGGTGTTCTGCAATAATAGTCTAAGCCACATATACATGGTTCAGAGTAAATGAGCATATTGTGTCTACCTACTATAAGAAATTTACTGGTAGAAAATAAGGCTTTATTTTCACATTTTTATATTTCAATAATTACAGGCTATCTAAAAAACCGTACAAAAGCAAAATAAGTAAAACCAGTTTATTGCAAAAATAACTTAAAGCGGCTTACACGGTTTTTGCAAAATTGTAAAAATATAAATGGTCATTTTGCAATAACCGTCTATTTCTCCGAAATGGTAAATACACAAAAAAACTTTGAATTCGAGTTCATTAGTAAAAGTAAGTAACTGCTACTGATTAAATTCCTACTCCATTTAATCTTGATCAATCTCGAAAGGCTGTTTTAGCAGTCAAAGCACACTGCGATTTAAAATGGGCGTATCACTTACTTTTCTACACTGCTTACGCCAGCCGACTACGGGTACAGTGGCGCCGGTCCACGGGTAGTTTAACGACAATAAATGCATTAATCTCCATATATTCTCCATGGTGTTTATTTATAATAAATTTAAAATAACATAAAAATATTATCATAAAAAAAAATACAATTTGTTGTCACAAAGAAATAAACAATTTCGCAGTTATAGCTTGAAAATGATTTCAAATCGAACTAACTGACCGTACGTTCATAAGATTTGACGTCACGAAGCCGATAACGCTGGAAGTAAGTGCCAATGATGAGTAACACGTTTCACTATTAGATTTCAGTATTTTTTAGCAATTTTCTTCAAAGTTTGAACACGCTTTTCTCGATTATTCCTGGACACAGAAAGGTGAAAAAAAATCAACGATTACAGAAAAAAAACTCTTTCAAGTGATGGGCGTAAAAAGTTTGGTTATAATAGAACGTTAAACTGCATAATCCGATATTCCAAAGAAATTTCAAAAAAAATTAAAAAAGTAAACCAATCAGTTTAAAGACAACATAATGTTGAATAACGTGTCCAAATTTCGAGACATTTTGTCGGTAAATAACAGAGAAAACACTGTCTCTATGTTTTGGTGTACCGATAAAACAGCCTTAACCCAATTCCTTCAAAATCATACCTATAATATTCCTATCATATTCCTACAATATTTTGCTGACCAGAATTTTGACTATCAAACAACAATTTCAATATTTTATATAATGAACAACTGGTTTCGTTATTTGCTCAATGCAATTTTTTGTCGGCATTTATGGCACCAACATTCGAGTAATCGCAAAGCATATTATGTTACCTTTTCGGTTTTCGTATTTTACCGTTAAAGATAAAGCCTCTAGTTTGGTGCAATTTTTTTTATTTAAATAAAATTGTGATATTAGCGTAATAATAAATTTCTTGTCTTTTAATAAGTCAAAATAAAGATTTGTTCAATTTAATATCTTGCATCTGGTGCAAACAATTAAAAGACCCTTACAAAAATTTGCAACAAGCGTCTAACCCACATATTTATAATGAAAACATGGGTTAGACTATTTTTACAAATTTCTGTTTTCATATTATTTGACGAATGTGGTTAAGAACTTCGTTCACAAACGCCTCCATGAGTTTTAATATGCCTTATATCATTTTTGCTTGATGTAGTATGCATTACGATCAACAGTTTGACACGTCTAACCGCATTTGTAAACAAATGTGGGTTAGACGGTTGTTGCAAAACACCGTCCCTAACTCTTGTTTTAATGTCAGTCATAGATGAGAAACTTAACTCACACAAATATGATGTTACAAATGGAACCAAACATTTTACAGCTTCACTCGCCAACTCCGAGTCCGAGTTTTGGGAAAAAATTGGAGCTTCAACATTCCATCACTTGATATTTTAATAAGTTTTTCTTTCATATCATGAATGTGTTGCTTGTGTGACTCCATTTCAAATAGGTAAAGAAATAATAAATAAGACTTACTCACAATCAATTTAATTTAACTATTCCGACGACCGGTTTCGCTTTTTACAATATGCAAAGCATCTTCAGGTCTCGATACAAAGTTAAATAAATGCTGAAATGATAAAAACCCATATTAGGGTGTTATCTAATAAGGATAAACAAATTAGATGTTATAAATTACAATAATTATGCCAATATTACATGTCTGTGGTTTTTCAAAATGAGTAAAATGAATAAAAAGGTATAAAAAGTTTTAAAAGTTTAAACAGACAAGGTAAGACCCACAAATTGTTATAAAATAGTCTATTAGATTGTAATAAATTAATAAAGGAGCAAATAAATAAACATTACTTACATGCCGGTACTCTATTAATTGATGGATGGTAGAACATGGTTGAAACGATCATGTATTGTTGAATGGAGAACTTAAGTCGGCTATTGTAGTTGTTTGACAGTAAACGGGAAGTTCTTGAGGAGATAGATTTGATCCAATGAAGTAGAGATAGGTGTTTGATTGTTTATTAAATGAAAGTGATGTTATATACCATTGTATTATTTAAGGGGACAGTCTCATGCGATTAAAAAAAAAGACGCATTTTGAAATTAAAGCAGAAAAAAAACTATAATATTTATTAACATAATTCCTTTTGGAGATGATTAAGTAATTCTTAAAGTACATAATAAAAATGTTTAATAGCGATTTTAACTTCATTGGTGTCCTGTAGATGGCGTGTAGTAAAAAGTGCGTTTTTGGTGGTAAGACACTTTGTGGCTCACCTGTAACAGATATTCAAAAAATTCAAAATGGGTTGTATTCGTGAGACTCAAAACTAGATGATAAACCTTTAAAATATGCAAATTGTATTATTTTGAAGAGTTTATACGAATTTTTTCAAAAAAGTCGAAAAATCACTATATTTTTCGGTGGATTTACCCCTATATAATAAAAGGGAGGGTGGTTTTTAAATATTTTAAAGGTTTATCATCTAGTACTTTCTATATACAATCGAAAAATTTTTGGTTTTTTAAAATCGGTTAAAAAGGTTCGGAGAAAAGTGTCTGACCAGTTTGAAAATGTTACTTTTGAGAAAAAAGCATTTAAAGTTTTTTTTACATAATTTTCGTGAATAAAAGGCTGATAACTTTATACTCACGTTTAATCGGCCATTCCTGGTGAATATTGAGGACCGTCTTCATCCAACAGTTGTTGTAAATGGCTTTGTAAAGCTGTAAATTTCAATACAACGTCGCGATGTTTTATAATTAATTCATTTGTTTGACTGGAGTCTCACTCTCAATTCACGCCGCGATGCTTCCAGTGTAAGTGTAAAAACGGAACACACCTAGATCACATGTCAATTCAACGAAAAAGTACTTATTTATAAATGTAGATATGAAAATATTTTATAACTAAAAAATTGGTTGTTTTATTGCCAAAACGGCTTGAAAAAAAAGTTGATTTCTAAAATTAAAAATAAAAAGGAATTTTAAAAATAAAATAATTATATTACACTCTTTTTAATTTGAAATTATAAACAATATTTGGATTAATAAATGTATTTAAGTATAAATTGTATAACTCAAATAATACCTAATGAACACAAACAAAATTGATGTTAATAAAACATTATTTATTATCTGCACAAAACCGGACTTTCAGGAAAAATCGGTAGACGGAGCAACACTGTCGGCGTACCATAGACGCTAACTAAAGGTTTACTTTTTACTTTTGATTTCTAAATTAAAACAAATTTTGAGACATTCATTAATATCAACATACTCCATAATACTGAATAACTAAACTTACAGTATTTAGTAATAGAAGAAGAACTGTCACACTTCAACCTACATATGTCAAATTTACCTCTTAAATCTAATAGATTAAATATGAAAAAACTCATTTCTTCCAACAGTGAGATGTAGTGCTTGCAGTTTCTTCCATCCCCCAAGTTTAAGTTTTAAATTCAATGTTTGTCCCGTCATTTAGTGTTTCTGTTCCTGTTAATGTGTGTTTAATTTGTCTCTGATCGTCTTAATTTGTAATAATTTTATATACTTTTTATATACTTTTTACATAGTTGACTTTACAATAATTTATTAATTTTGCCAATAGACTTGATAATTACAAGTCAAAATAATTGCACAACCACACAATCGGTACAGCTACTCTTATTCATTGTCATAAAACTGTCTCCTTCATTACATAAATACTCAATAAATAACACACATTCCAAAAATATATCTCTGATATAAGTGTAAATAATTTAAATAATACAATATTAAAGAACATCACTTTCATCTGACAAACAACCACAATATACCTATCTCTAATTCATTGGATCAAATCTGTTCTCCTCAAGAACTTCCCGTTTATTGTCAAAACAACTGCAATAGCACATTAAAGTTCTCCAATCAACAATACATGATTTTTGCAACCATGACCTACCATCCATCAATTAATAGAGTACCGGCATGTAAGTAATGTTTGTTTTGTTTTATTTATTTGCTCATTTATTAATTTATTACAATATAATATTGCTACTTTATACCAATTGTGGGTCTTACCTTGTCTGTTAATACCTTTTATATATTCAAATTTATTCATTTTGAAAACCACAGACATGTAATATTGGCATAATTACTATAATTTGTATGAACTAACTTATTTGTTTATTTTGTCTTTATTAGACACCACCCTAATTGGGTTTATTTTATTGCAGCATTAGTTTAACTTTGTATCTAGACCTGAAGATGCTTTGCAAATTGTAGAAAGCGAAACCGGTCGTCAGATTGTTAAGTTAAATTGATTGTAAGTCTTATTATTATTTCTTTACCTAACTTTTAAACTCTTTGAACGACCGAGGGGAAATGTCGCACAAATTTAAAACAAGGTAATTCCTCGATGTTCAAATGTATTAATAACATTTTATTTTGTTAATAAAAAATTAATAAAATTTTTAAATTAGTGCAAAAAAACTGCTTGTTTGCAAATATCTCCGTAAATTATTTATTAATTTTAATTTAAAAAACGGAAAAATAAAGATATTCTTGATATAAAAAAATGATATAAATATTGTTTATGTAAAATATAAAGCAAAAAACTTTAGACAAAAAATCAAATTGTGACCATAAACTATTGTTTAAAAATAAAACGCAAGGTAAAATTACGCGTACTTTTTCATCTACTCATCATCTAGAAACTCCCACCTATGTCTTAAAGCTGCAGATATCTGCGAAAAAATTTTCGACTTTTTTTAACCGGACTGGGCTATGTGTAGATAGATTTCTTGTGATTGCAATGAATAAATTTCATTTATAGTCTAAATAAAGCATATGAAGCGAATTCACGTCCGTAATTCGCTCTTTAGGCCTGAATTCCGTGTTTTTTTTAGTCGTGTGTCAGTCATACTACCGTCATTTCGGTTTTATTTTTTGGAACATTTTTTACAAATATATTTTTAATGACAAATTATAACAAAAAAATCAAGCTCCTCTATACAACAATGTATTTTTTCAATGTTGAACTTCATCTAAAGTATTAAATATTCTGTTGTAGACATCCATCTATAGATATCATCGACGACGAACAAGTGGCGGACCTAAGTGGTGACGAACTGTCGCAATCGTTCTCGGTTCTGGAAACTCCCCCGACTAGCAATGAACAACAAGAGGAAGAAGATGCCGAATGTCTCGACGATAATACTAGCAGCAAGGAAATCGAGAGTAATTGTTACCATAGTCCTCATTCTACATTTTCTAATAACTCAGGTATAAATCTTTAATATTTAAAATATTTAATACCTATTCCTTTATAATTTACCTATCGTATGTTTTCTCAATCTTATATACCTACTTGGCTGGAGTCTAAGAAGTAAACATACATTATATTTATCTTACAACGTAGTAAATGTTTATAGACCAAGGGCTGCTAGAAATTTTTTTCTGTCAGCTCTCGGCCTGTACAGTCTTTTAAATGCGGATGTGTTCAGCAATGTCTGCCGCAATATGGTCGATTAAAGAGTAATGAATTTATAAAAGCTTAAATAACAACATAGACAATTTGCAATTTTACATTTTTTACAGCTTTACTGTCACAAGTTAAATTGATCGGCAAATAGAGAAAGAAAGTTTATAACTGATTTGTAAAACCAAACGTAAGACGAGTCCGTGCGCAAGTATTGGTCGGGTTGGATCACACTACACCACTGGTCGATTCTGGTCATTTTTATGTTACAGATAATATTTAAATCTGAGCAGTCTTTCTTGAAACACACATCTAGTAAAAATTGGAATATGTCTATAACAGCTTTGTAAAAATCTACAACAGCTTTGAAAAAAGTTAGAACTGCTAAGAATAATTATAAATCTCTTCTAAGATGCTCTTAATATGTTCTAAGTTGTACTAGATCTCTTCCAAGCTGCTACATTACATTTTAAATCTGTTCTAAGATGTTGTATGCTGTTCAAACCTTTACTATGCATCTTTAACCTGTTCTATGTTCTAGATATAATCAAAGTTTTTTAAACTTTGATGGTACACAAGGCAAATATCGAACACAGTATTTAATCAAATCTTGCCCAAGTACTTTCGATCACAAGATCATCTTCAGGGGCATTTCGTCAGTTGTGGCCTATCCAGCAGTAACAGAATGTCATAAATGTAAATTGGGACATAACAAATACACTAAACAAAGACAAACAAACACTTTAAAATTTAAAATTGGAGAAGCTACATTTTATATAGAAGCCGGAGACAGAAAGGCTGTCTCCGGCCTAACAGCCCGAACAAACAGCCTAATAACTTTTCTAAGCTGTTCTATATCTTTCTAAGCAAGCCATTGCAGTCTAGATGTTATAAAGGCTGTCATAGATCGGTTTTAAACTTTTCTATGCTATTATAAACTTTTCTGTGTTGTTCTAAGCTTTTTATATTATAAATTTGTCATTTATGTTGTTATGGTGTTTATTCAAAGCTGTTCTAAATGTATTTAAGCTTTTATAACCTTATGTAACAATAAAACACTGAAAACTTTGTTTTCAAACTTCCACAAAATTAATTTTAACTCAACACTACAGCTGTTTCGGCTGATTGCCTTTCTCAAGTGATGTATTTTTAGCATGGGTTAACATTTTATAGTCTCTAATGAAATAGATTGAGGAGGGGAGAACTGTTTGTCTCAAGTTGGTCATTCAGAATTATATCTGTGTTTTTTAATTTGTTGATTTCCATAGATTCTAACAAGGACAGCTTAAGGCCTTTATTTTGAATGTGAAGAATTTTAAATTCGTCATTAAAAGAACGATTGTGATCTAGAAGGCGAAGTGCGTATGTAGAATCTGTTTTTCTATTATTGAAAGCCCTTAAAAATTTAAATTTTAAATCAAAAACTAAAAAAGAAAGCCCTGAAATTAGTATTTCCACCACCAGAGAAAAAACCCAGTAACTTCTGCTTGATTACATATACAGGCAAAATATCAACTAAAATAGCCAAACACATAAAAAAGAAAGGAATAACACCAGCTTTCCGAACAAATAACAACCTAGGCAAATATATCAAAAACAACAAGAGCCAAAATAAAAATCACTTACACAGTGGTCTGTACAAACTTAAATGTGGCGACTGCCCATAAACTTACATCGGTCAAACTGGTAGAAACTTTAATAAACGAATAGCAGAACATAAAAGGGCTTTCAATAATAGAAAAACAGATTCTAGATGCGCACTTCAACTTCTGGATCACAATCATTCTTTTAATGACGAATTTAAAATTCTTCACATTCAAAATAAAGGCCTTAAGCTGTCCTTGTTAGAATCTATGGAAATCAACAAATTAAAAAACACAGATAATATTCTGAATGACCAACTTGAGGCAAACAGTTCTCCCCTCCTCAATCTATTTCATTAGAGAATAAAGTGTAACGCAGGCCAAAAATAGATCACTTGAGAAAGGCAATCAGCCGAAACACCTGTAGTGATAAGAATTTAAAATAAATTTTGTGGAAGTTTGAAAACAAAGTTTTCAGTGTTTTATTGTTACATAAAATGAATTTCCATCAAGTTACGGTCGAATCCATCAATTATTTTATAACCTTTTGCAAACTGGTCTGTGTTGTTCAAGATCTTTCTAAGTGATCCATTGCTGTCACAGATATTATAAAAGCCGTTCTAGATCGGTTCTAAACTTTTCTACAGTATCATAAGTTTTCTGTGTCATTCTAAGTTGTTCTATTTACGTTCTAACCTTTTATATGTTGACAAATGGAAAAATAAGTGCGAAAACGTGCCCAGTGTCGTGTAAGATTGCAAATCTTACAAAGGTAGACATTACAGTTTTATGCTTAGATTCAAGAATAAACAAGATTTTAAAACCATTTTGAAAAACTAATCGGTTTATTACGTATAACCGTGTGAAATTTTTTAAAATGGCTCTAAAAGTGGTATCTTTTCTTGATTTAAAATTATTCAAAATTATTTTTATGATCAAAATACTCTACACTTAATTGTGAACGTAAAAAGAGAATATCAAGAAATCAAGTACATTTATTACCTTTATATAATAAGATTATGGATTTGGAGGTTATGCTATTTTAAATTTCAACTTCTTTTTTAAAATTCTATCTGGCGGTTAACAAAATGTAAGTCAGATTCAGTGAAAGTTAAATTAAATCAATTAAATTGAATGAGTGTACCATATTGTATCATCGGATTTTTCTAAATACTATTTGAATGCGAAGAAAGTCTAGTAGTAGTCTCCATAAGAGTTCTGATTATAACTACATGAAGAGATCTGAACTATGCCAAGCTTACCAAGATATGATAGAAATCGGCCATGATTAGTTTTGTTGGAAAACATTTACTGAAAAAAAATTTTTTTTGAGGTGGCATAATTGAATGAGTATCGCGGTAAAGGTGGTACAGTTAAATATATCTGCAAATGCGTATGCAGTGGGATTTTTTACAATATTTTCCAGTTTTTTTTTTCATTTTAACCTTATTTTATTTTACGATTGACTACAAAGTTTTTTTGTTACAGATTTATGTAATGTATCCACCAGTGAGCAAAACAAAGTTCAATACACTTCGCCTACATCACCCGATATATCGAGTACCTTCGAACCAAATGACATAGACCAGGAAGCGTTAGCCGAAGAAAATAGTTTAGGTGTAAAAAACACAATAGATACATCACACTCGATAAAAAATAGTACAAAAACAGCAGATAGTGCAATCACCATAAGAAATAGTCGCATGACAGACGTTACAATTGAAACGGCTGACTCTGCACAGAACAGCTTGATCTCAACCGATACTGCCAAAGATGTCGCAACTGACACGAGGTATTCCGAGAATATCTCGTTAGATGACCCCACCAGCTCAACAACAGTTTTGACAGAAGATTCCACGACGCAGAAAGAAGATTCCACGACGCAGAAAGAAGATTCCACGACGCAGAATGAAGATTCCACGACGCAGAAAGAAGATTCCACGCCGCAGAATGAAGATTCCACGACGCAGAAAGAAGATTCCACGACGCAGAAAGAAGATTCCTCGACACAGAAAGAAGATTCCACGACGCAGAAAGAAGATTCCTCGACACAGAAAGAAGATTCCACGACGCAGAAAGAAGATTCCACGACACAGAATGAAGATTCCACGACGCAAAAAGAAGATTCCACAGTCGCTACGATAACTGTGACGAGAAAAAACGGACATATTGAACACAATAACAACGACGTTGATAAGGAATCCAGAAGGAATCTGTTCAAAAAGCAGTTGAATGTCAGTTTGACTAGGCTAAATCTCCATGAGGAAAAATCTGGAGATAAAATACTGTTTACTTCCAAAAGCAAGTTGAATAAAGTGGAAGAGGGCACTCTTACAAAGTAAGTATACTAACATTTTTTATTGTACAGTATCTCCAATGGAGTTCTAATTTGAACTTTGTATAACGCTGGCACGAATTTTCTGAGAAATGAGTGAAAGTGTCTACCGACGGACAGAGAAAGACGAACATTTAATAAAAACAGTCACTAATCAACCAATTGTTATGTTCAATGTGGGTTCCGTTGTTTTGTAAACAATAATACAGCCTATTTTCAAATTCTGCGCGAACTTTGGCAAATGTTGATCTAGTAATAGCGCGACATGCTTTCGTAATTCTTTCTCGCAATTCCCCAAGTGACGCAGGTTGAGTTTTATAAACAACTGACTTGAGGGAACCCCATAGAATAGTCAGATGGCGGTAAGTCTGGTGACCTCATTGGTCACTCAATACGACCTCTCCTTCCAATCCATTTGTTCGGATAATTAGTATTCAACCAGTGCCTAACTGGAGCTGCAGTGAGGAGGTGCTCCATCTTGTTAGAAGTGCAGCAAATCTAGAGCTAGGTTGCCTTGATCGTCCCTTTGGTTGTCTAATTCATGCACAATTAAAGGTTCGATGGTGCTTTCCAGCATATCGAGATAAATGTCGCCAATTAATTTGCCTGGTATGAACAAGGGGCCAATTATAGCATTGCCTAATATTCCTGCCCAAACATTCAGTTTTTCAGGATATTGAGTGTGACCTTTTCTGAATCGATGAT
The DNA here is from genome assembly GCA_918026665.1 of Diabrotica balteata. Lineage (NCBI taxonomy): Eukaryota > Metazoa > Arthropoda > Insecta > Coleoptera > Chrysomelidae > Diabrotica > Diabrotica balteata. The sequence continues at coordinate 103,197,680 of OU898283.1, read as the reverse complement.
CACTCCAGTACCGACAGTTTTGTTTATTTACATTACCATTCAGCATAAAAGTACATTCATCAGTGAAACAAATATTTTTCAACATTCTCGGTTCAACGCGAATTTTTTCAGTCATGATGTCTTACATGAAATATTTGAGCTGTTCGTAAGTAACACTGGTTCTGGGAGGCAAATATGAAAATGATCTCTACACGCTTAGGTTTACTGTAAACTGTAAACCATCGTGACAACTATAGTTGAATGATAGTAGACTTCCCGTCATATAAAACTGGTACACTTTTTTTCCAATGTAAACCTGTGTTCAGACTAGACACAATGATTCGTGAATCAATTCGTTGTTGCCATTACAGATAACAGAATTGCACTAAATCTAAATAAAAAAATAACGTTCGAATATGTATAAAGTTTTTGGATCGGTATTATTTTTATCATTAACAATAAAAAACAATATCTAATAAATTTATAAGTGTAATATCATACCCTTATTCATGTGAAGAGATAACAGTTTGAATTCGTCTAAAGAGTTTATTATCGTTAAAATTCTACAATATAAATTATTAAGAATAATAACATAACTAACATAACTTAACAAATATACAAACCTAAAAAGAGAATCGAGAACAATGCTATTTCTTACGCCATTAAGTAATTTGACAATTGTACCATACAATTTACAATATGCCAATGTCAATAAAACTTAAACAGTCATACAACCTAAAACTTTAAATAACTAAAAATAACTAAACCCTGCTGTTTCACTTAAAATAAACATAGGTTTACTTTTACAAATTTAATAACCAGAGAGATTTAAAGATGCCACATCAGTTCTTTTTCACTTTTAGCTCGATCTTTTCTGATTATGTGGTCATTACATTCTTTTTCAGATAAATTTCCATTTTTAAATTTAAAACAACTATCACACTGGTCTTTGCGTGGATGACAAATAGACAACTTCATTGTGTCAAGTTTTCAGTAAGCCCTATACAAATCTGAAACACACTGAAACACTTGCTCCAGTTTAAATATATTTACTCGTGGCTTCCGTGTACTAACTTTGTTTTGAAATGATTCATTCATTCCATTTTGGTTTTCCATCACCCAAGATCTTACAGACCACTCTCCTAAAGCTAACGTTCCAAGGTACATAGATTTACATACAGAAACATGTTCATTATTAACTTTCAGGCTATACTGAAATGTTACATTACGGTGAGACTCATGGTCTAATTTTTTTGGCCTTGTTTTTTTTTTTAGTTACAGCAATGGTATTGGACACAAAATTGTTATGGTCTTCCTCCGACACAAGAAAACATTTTGGTGTAGATTTATTATGTTTGCACTTGTATTTTGTTTTCATCTTTCTTTCGGTTCTATTTTTATCATGAAATGTATTTCGCTGACCTGCAGGTTTTCTAAATCCTAAATATTTTTCACCACGCATTCTTAACATTTTGTTCTTTTCCTTCTTATTTTCGCCTTTTTGTTTTTTCTTGTTCTTTGGTTTATTGATCTGTTGCGTTTGATGCGGCACGTTTAATCTCGAAACTTAAGCTAGAATTTGTGTCAGATCTTTCATCGTCTATTTCTGGCTCATAACTTTCGTCACTATCCTCTTTTTCTTGATTAGTAAATTTAACTAAAGTATTATTTTCACTTTGAGAATTTTGTTGTCTAATGTCGATCAGTTCATTGTCGGTAGTTTTTTCCATATCATTTTATAGGCTTGTATGATTATTTTCTAAAAAATTTTCTATAATACTATTATTTTCCAGCAAGTCTAATGTCTCGTGTATATTCTCCAAGCAACTAAAACTGTCACTGGAGAAAGAACTGGTGCAATAGACTGAGCATTATCTATTTCCAATAAAACCAAATTAGACAGGGTATTTAATTTTTTCTGCGCTGATGACAATCACTCTTTGGATGAATATTCTCGGTCTCTTTATTGTTTTTCATATCTTGATACGTTCGTTTACATGGCAAACATATTGTTTCACCTGTTTTAACTTTAACTAACCGCACCATTTCCTTAGTACGACTGGAAAATGGCATTATGCTTTTTAAGTGCAGTAACTCGGTAACTGTATTGAAGGCTGAATCTCGTAGGTGACACCTGTAAATAAAATAAGTTTTTAGTGAAATAGTAATTAACATAAACAAAAAACTGCCTTATCTAATAAACTTTTACTACTTACTATTTACCAGAATAATTAAATTTTATTTTAATAAAATCTCTGTTTTACCTTTAAACACCTAATAGCGTCGAGCAACACAACAATAATGGCCACCGAAATTTGATTTTTAAGTGCAGTAACTCGTAACTGTACGAAAGACAGGACCTCGTAAGTGACACCTATTGAGATCGTGCAAGTTCGGAACAGCGACACCTGGTGTCGTAAATCAGCAAAATTTACTGCGCTTTCATGTTAGATCAAGGTTACCGGATAACTGTCAAGGACGTAGCCTCAGTTATGTCGGTATGTTATTAAAAGGTTAATGTTGTATGTAGTGTAAATACAAATAAATATATTAAATTACAGCATTACTGTTAATATGGATGCAATAATAAAAACTGGATTTGAGAAAGTAAATCACCAAATAACTTTTCAACCAAGCACTGAGTCAAAGGGAAAAACTTTAGTAATGGCAAATGTCAAAAAAGAATGGAAGAATTATGTGGAAGAATTAAGAAAAATAAATTACCATAAATAATGCTAATGCATAAATTAGCAGGTTAAGCCCATGATATCATCATATTGGTTTGAACAATTAATTCTTTCCCTGTAAACTTTTGGACAGCGAATATAATATATCTTAATGCATCTTCAGAAAAAACTTGAGCTTGATGCATTTTTGTAAACTTAACAAAAAAATAAAATTTAAACATTAAACTTGATTTTTGGGTTAAAATGAACTTTAACTGAAAGTTATGAAACTAAAATTTACACTTAAAAGTGAACTTTTATTTATTATTTATTTCAAACTGACTTTAAAATCGGGCGCAAAAATAATGCATAATTTAGGTTATGTTACTTATGCTTTTTTATGATATAAATCCACTTTTCTCTTTGTAGTAATTTGTTCTTCGAAGTTGGAAACGAATAAACCTTAAATTGACAATTTTTTGTTATATTTTTACAATTTATAACACAGCATTTCCTAAATCCCATTTTCTTCAGTGACAGAAGGTGTACATAAACAAACGAGTATGAAATATGACAATTGACAATATGAATTTATGAAATATAAAATTTCCATTTTACCTTTAAACTTCAAATAAAGGCGATCAAAACAACAACACTCAAACATGCCCACTGACGTACTGTACAAACTGCACCATACGAGGTCCTGATTTTAAAATATTTTTACGGCGCAATTACGAGTTAACATTCCCTTACAGTTTTCTACCCAAGGCCTGAAATATTCGGTTCTTTAGAACTGCCAATAGATGGATCTGTATGTCCTAAACTAGATTATATGGCAAAACAGATTTTAATAAAAATGTCACTTACGAGGTACTGTCTTTGAACCCTCGATATATAAGGTTTTTTGTTCTAAAAATGATTTTTTTAATACTAAAAAACTGATTATGTATAGGCGATAAGATTTTACGTTAGCGGCGCCAGCATCGATAGAATATCTAAATAATTTGAATGTTTGTTTGTAACTTTTTATCCCTTTACCCTATGTACTTACTGTAAATGTTCTCAAATTTTATATTTAAACATTGTTTATTGTCATACGATATAAGTAAAAGCCTTAAAACGAAGTTAAAACTCTTTATTATTCTAGATATCAAACTCTAACCAAACACATTATGGACGATTGCTTGACTGGTGCTCTTGGTAAAATCAGCAGGCCGAAAGATATGGACGGCATGATCGATTTTTTTGGAGACATTTCTTCGCCCAAACCCAACAACAATACCAACATCAAATCTGCAAGCGTCACCTCAAATTCGGACGTCGATCAGGGATGTAGTGACGAAAGAACGACTGCTGAAAGTTTAAAATCACCTGAGTATGATTTGTTAAACTTCAACACTTTGCCCGACTATATAGATAATTTCGAGGAAGAGAGTAGTAGGACGTCATCTATATCTGCAATGACGTCGCAGAAAAAACAGGAAGAGGGTATGTTGTTAGCAATCTATTTTTTTATAGAAACTATACTATACCAAATTCATTTAACAGAAAAGTAGCCGTCAATAAATACATACACAGAACACGTGAAACCTGATGTTTATATAATCGTACAGGTTTGTATTAAGAGGCTACATCAGCGCGTCATCAATATTAATTCGAGAAATGGTGGCCGCATTGTCTTTCAAAAGTTCTGCGAATCGTTGGCAACAGTGCGTCGGCAGTACGTGACATTATCAAAGACGAAGGCACAATATTGTGATAATTAGAGTTCGGATCGGATTTAAAATCATAAAGAAGCGCACAAAAAGCTTAACGATTTTATGAAAATATTTTATTATTTATTTATTATATAAAAAATCATAAACATAAGCATATAAATTTTAACAAACCTTTTTTACGAAAATTAGTATAAAACATCTTAGCTAAAGAATTAGTAAGTACCTATCATAAATTTAATAATAATATACAGTCTGTTTCAACGAAAATTTAGCCGTCCCAGAAACTCAGAAACCAAGAGTTTGTCAAAATTAAATAATTTACGAAATAACTGAAAATAGTTTTTGGTAATTTATTCGTTGAACATAAGTAATAACAAAAAACATAAAATTTCATCAAATTAACCAATTTAATGTTCGAAATTCTCCTCCACCTGTTCACCTCCTGTGACCTCCATACAATAATACAGTATATTTTCAAAGCCCCTTCGTACATTTGCAAATACCTCATCGGCATACCTAATCGGCATTCTGTCACAATCCTTTGTCGGAACTCGGTAAGATCTACAGACGGAGTGGCATATATTTTTGATATTGGACCTAGAGGTGAAAGGCAAAAGATCCGGTTATCTGGTCGACTACTCCATTGGACCCCTTCTGCCAATCCAAAGCCCTGGAAAACGTTGTTGATTTAAAAATTGTCTTACGCGTATATCATAATGTGGGGATGCCTTGTTCTGTTAGGAAGTCATTTTATCGCTTACAAGATTATCATCAGGTTCCAATGTGTCAGTGAGCAGCGGATCAATAACGTCTTCTAACAAATTTAAATAAGTTGTTCCGTTGGGATTGTCTTAAAAAACTAATAGTCCAATAACGTGATTCCCTAAAATTCCAACCCATACATTCAGTTTCCGAAGTGTTTGTGTATGTGTCTCAAAGAATAAATGAGTATTACTGATATTCAAATAACGACAATTATGTCTATTGTCTTCACCATTTAACATAAAAGTACACTCGTCGGAAAAACACGTACAATCGATGTTGGTTGTTTTTATGATTTCACTAAATTCTTCACAAATTTGACGTCGATGATCAGAATCATCTTCGTTTAATTGATGAAGTAATCGTATTTTATAAGGATAAAATTTATAGTATTTTATAATTCGATAAACACTCGATGCTCATAGACTGTCGTTTATCCATTTGTCAATGACCCAATACCGCCACTTCAACTGCTGCAGTTGAAATGCATTAATTCTGTATTAATTAATATTGTATACATCTAAACAAATTAAGTACCTGTAAAGGAAACACTACCCTGAAAATTGCTCGCTCGATCCGAGCTCTACTTATAAGTTTTAACGTATATATCAAGCAGATTAGCCGTAGGAAATGAACTACAGATTGATTTATAGCATCAATTCTGACGTATAGCAAATAAAAAATATAAGTTCGGAAATATTGTCGCCAATGAATATCTATCTACCTGAAAAATTGGCATTTTTACTTTAGTGAGGATTTCTGTACCCAAATACAGATTTATTACCAATTTCATTTTCATGGGAAACAACTTTTTACACCTTTTATTTATGACAACAGTAGATTGCTTATACTTACACTTACATTATTAAAATTTGTGGTGGTTCTAATTTCGATTTTCGTATCGTTTTAGCACGGTTTTTACTGGACCTTTTCTTGAAAGGCGTGACTTTAATTTTCGCTTGTGAAATTTTTCCCATTTTTAAAAATACTTATATTTCTAGAATGAAAAGTCCTCCTAAGACTATATACTCGCATTAGAATTTGAAATATTTTTACGTAAAATAGACTTTTAAAACCCACAATTAATAATAATATATTTTTTTCAAATAGTCCGACAACTCAGTTCTATTACCCAAATATAATAAATTAATTTTAAACAAACACTACTTCACTATGAATCAAAACTCGAATTTCAATATCTTGAAAATAATACACTACTGCATGAACAGATATCGATACAGATAACAGAGCAGAATGGTGCTATCACTTACACAGAAAACAGACGTAGAAGTGCAAATGCGATAGTGGTGACTATTTCTCTATGTAACTCACTCAGTTAAGTTCGATTTCTTGTTATAGTTAATTGATTTTGGCTCATTTTAGTAATTCCAATGTGACACAAAATCTAGGCTTGGGATAAAAAAGTTTATTTGAAGAAAGTGTATTTTTTTTCTTTTTCTTAATGGCGGTAAAAACTCGTTTTTGTAATATTTTATTTATTTATAAAGTAATTTCCACTTACTAACATTTTTCTTAAATTGGGCTTCGTACCGCCATTCTTTACTATATCACTTATATGTGTGCCAAATATCTCGTCAAAATATTTAAAATTAAAGCTGCAATCTTGGAACGCGTTTTACGTCTTGATGGCGCGCTGATGTAGCCTCTTAAGATTCTAGCAGTCTGTAACATCTGAATTTGAAATAAATTAATTTAAAATTTTTAGGATTACTGTTAAAATAATAGTAATCAATGATTAATCTTCCAAAGAAGTATATTTAAATATTAGTTTTTGAAAACTGTCATTCACACATCATTAGTTAATAGTGGTATTAATCAAAAGACAAAAAATAGAAAGTTGTTTTTATACATTTTACGCTTTAAGACCAATATTTGGAAATAAGTAGTAATATTATCATTAATTATATAAAAACAGACCTCTTCTTGTAGAAAAGTTAGGGAAAATACTTATATTATTGGGTAGATAGACTAAATAAAATTTATTTAGTCGACTTTTCGATTTAACATTTATTTGTGTCAGCAGAAACGAGTGTATGTTCAGAAGAATTATTACGTCACCATTTTTTACTTTGATGCCAGTTATGTCGAAGATGGTTCGAGATATAAAAATGCCGTTTTCAGATTTTAATTTAGAAGACAAAACTATATATGAATCCATCGATATATCGTCCCCAAGTATTGCATAGGCAACAATGCACAAACGAACATACTTTTCGGATATAAAACGAAAGATTTCTTTGAAAATTATAAAAAAAACTTTTTACTATTACATATAAGTAATATCGAATTACGAAAAATAAGTACTGGAAAACTACATAGGTACAATGAGTAAAATGGGTTACAGTTTTTCATTTTTAAAATATTCGATTTTGTATATGTAATTTCGAATAATTTAGTATATTTTATTTATCATTGCTACTCATTTCCACCTCAAAAGATCCACCTTAAACCGGATGGGGGCCTTTTTCAAGAGCCACAACCTCTCTCTTGGTATAAAAGTAAGAATACTGCGATGCTAGGTCTCCTCTCTTCATTTTTATGGTGTTGAATCGTGGACCTTGAACGAAGATATGTGCAGAAAATTGGAAGCATTTGAGATGTGGCTATATCGGAGAATACTTAAAATCCCATGGACTGACCGAGTCACCAATGAGGAGGTCCTCAGAAGAATGAAGAAGAACTCAGACAACGAAGGGGATTAAAACCAGGGATGAGCCATTCCGAAGCATTGAAGTAGTTCAAGGCTCTGCTGTGCTACGTTCAAAGTCAAAAAGCTACTTGAGCAAGTGACGCGATGCTCTTAAAAAGGATGAGACACATGGCTTCAAAAAAACGTGTTCGATGTGTTAAACATCGAAAAAAAAAACAGCAGAAAATAATCATTATATAAATTTCAGGCCGTTTACAGCTAAATATTTTTAAATGGTCTTGATATCCGTATTTTTTCATATCTGGATCGGTCGGTCGCCACATTGATCCGGATGTGGCAGGTTATACTGTATACACTTTAAAAACTTGTGGAACTTATGGAATATCACATATTATGCACTATGATGTTCTTTTTTTTGTTAGGTTCTTACAAGGTAAATTACCTTTAGACCCTTTATTTACATACATATACGGTGTGGAAACCACTTATGGAATAAAATTGTTTGTGTTCTTATAGAAAATAATAAAAAACTCTGGGACACGTTAACCTTTAAATTTAAATGTGCGCTTCCTAAACATAAATTTCAATGTACACGGTGATCCACGCAAGTCTGGCATAGTCCATAATCCTTATTTTTAATGAAACACCCTGTATATTTTTATGTTTTGAGAGTCCTCATTTGATGCGTAAGACACACACTCAGTTTCCTCAAAAGTTGAACGTTTGGTCAGATATTATAGGACGTCATAGTATTGGTCCTATATTTATAGATGGTAATTTGACAGCGGAAAAATATTTAAGCATGCTAAGAGACGATGTTCTTCCTCAGTTGGCTAACCTATATTCCAATCAATAGATCCGACCCTACAGCATGAAACAGTCTGGTTCCAGCAGGACGATGCAACACCCCATTATGCTTTAATGGTTAGAAATTACTTGAATGAAATTTTCTTCAATAAATGGATTGGACGAAGGGGTACTATTGAGTGGCACTATCTAGGTCGCAAGATCTTACGTCTTTGGATTTTTTTCTGTGGGGTTATCTCAAGAACAAAGTATATTCAACACAACCAACTAGCATTGAAGACCTCAAAGAAAGGATAACTACAGAAATACGGAATATTTCACCTCAAACTTTAAACAAAGTTCGGGACAAGTTTTATAGGAGAGTGTGTTATTGCCAACAATAAGGTGGAGAACATTTTGAGCATTTATTTTAATGTAATCCAGTCAATGACCTCGGGTATTCTATGAATTAATTGTCTTGAAGAAAATAACACTTAATTTCAAAATTCCACCTTGTATTATTCATAATAGACCCTACACGATATAGTTCGTTGAGATCGGGTTGTTAAGGAGCTTTTAAAAACATAAAAATATATAGGTGTTTCATTTAAAATACATATTATGGACTATGCCAGACTTGCGTAGATCACCCTGTATATTTAAATTTATGTTTAAGAAGCGCTCATTTAAATTTAAAAGTTAACGTGTACCTGAGTTTTTTATTATTTTCTATAATATTGACACAAACAATTGTATTCCATAAGTGGTTTCCACACTGTATAATGATCAACATATCACCTCACTACAATCATAGTGTCATAAGGAAAAGATAAAGACAGACAGTACCCTGGATGTAAGCGGAAAACTTCTTATTGGCGATACCTATATTATTGTTTTTTAACAAAACAAACTATTTGCTGAGCCTGAGAATGAGGCAAATATTGTAAGCCTCAAAACCGATCGCTTCTGTAACACTTTGAAAGTAAATATTAGATTGTTAGTATTGGCCTTTTTAGTACATCTGTTCAATTATGGACTCACACTTGCAACCCTTTTATCATCATAATAAATTCACAGTTCTAAGTTTATTTAAATAACACTATAATTATAAACCAACACTATAATTATACCAACTATTACATAGAGCTATTAAAAGTAAAAATTATATTTATATAATTAAATTCAAGAGACATAAATGTGATTCGTAAAGATTGCTGAATCCATATCTGTTTAAAACTGCAAATTAAGCGTTTTTGTGTAGAGGTGTAGATTGTCGTTAGTTGTGAGTTTCTACTTGTTACTTTTGATACGCTTTTGTATATAATCAGTTACAATATAAGTGATTTTGTAACAAGTAGATACCTTTTCAGCATCTCTAGAGATTGTGTATGAATTGATCACGTTTGAATAGTGTTTATTTCCTACTTTTCTGTTAGGCGAATATACTTTAGTACATATTTAAATAAATGTATTTATGATATCACACCATATATTATATGAATACGATGATATCCAAGGCAGCAGGGGTTGTTAAACCAGACCCTCTCAAAAACATCCCCCTGGTCGGGATATATCGTCAGCACGGCATTCATCTGCTTTCTTGCAACGTTTATTATGACCTCGGGTATTCTATGAATTAATTGTCTTGAAGAAAATAACACTTAATTTCAAAATTCCACCTTGTATTATTCATAATAGACCCTACACGATATAGTTCGTTGAGATCGGGTTGTTAAGGAGCTTTTAAAAACATAAAAATATATAGGTGTTTCATTTAAAATACATATTATGGACTATGCCAGACTTGCGTAGATCACCCTGTATATTTAAATTTATGTTTAAGAAGCGCTCATTTAAATTTAAAAGTTAACGTGTACCTGAGTTTTTTATTATTTTCTATAATATTGACACAAACAATTGTATTCCATAAGTGGTTTCCACACTGTATAATGATCAACATATCACCTCACTACAATCATAGTGTCATAAGGAAAAGATAAAGACAGACAGTACCCTGGATGTAAGCGGAAAACTTCTTATTGGCGATACCTATATTATTGTTTTTTAACAAAACAAACTATTTGCTGAGCCTGAGAATGAGGCAAATATTGTAAGCCTCAAAACCGATCGCTTCTGTAACACTTTGAAAGTAAATATTAGATTGTTAGTATTGGCCTTTTTAGTACATCTGTTCAATTATGGACTCACACTTGCAACCCTTTTTATCATCATAATAAATTCACAGTTCTAAGTTTATTTAAATAACACTATAATTATAAACCAACACTATAATTATACCAACTATTACATAGAGCTATTAAAAGTAAAAATTATATTTATATAATTAAATTCAAGAGACATAAATGTGATTCGTAAAGATTGTTGAATCCATATCTGTTTAAAACTGCAAATTAAGCGTTTTTGTGTAGAGGTGTAGATTGTCGTTAGTTGTGAGTTTCTACTTGTTACTTTTGATACGCTTTTGTATATAATCAGTTACAATATAAGTGATTTTGTAACAAGTAGATACCTCTTCAGCATCTCTAGAGATTGTGTATGAATTGATCACGTTTGAATAGTGTTTATTTCCTACTTTTCTGTTAGGCGAATATACTTTAGTACATATTTAAATAAATGTATTTATGATATCACACCATATATTATATGAATACGATGATATCCAAGGCAGCAGGGGTTGTTAAACCAGACCCTCTCAAAAACATCCCCCTGGTCGGGATATATCGTCAGCACGGCATTCATCTGCTTTCTTGCAACGTTTATTCCGAATAATTCAGTTTTTAAAAATATACTAGCTGACCTTACGAACTTCGTACAGCCTAAAGTTGACTAACTAAAAATTAACAGACAACCAAAAAATATTCAAAAACGTCACTAACAATATTTTTATTTTTTTTTTGGTCTTGCGTAAATGTACAAAAATAACGGCTTTCCGACACCCGAATAATTATTGTTAATGCGATGATTAAATAAATGAATCACAAAGCACAGTCCTCTGGTACGTCCTTTTACCAGCAATGCAAATCTTATTATAAGTATTTTGTCGTTATTAACTGAATAACAAATATCCGATTACGTAAAAAAGAACTGACATCTTTAGACATCACCATTATATTTTTAAAATAAAATTTTAATTAAAGTATCTACAGTATAGGTAAAAGTTTATGGTCGGTATGGACCTTACGTGAGATGGAGTGAGAAACACCTGTTTAAAAAGAGAGAGGTATATTAGGTCCGCCCTTTATATCGCCGAAAATGAATGAGTTGAAATAATAAAAAAGGGGGAATTCAACTTGCCAAACTTATTGGTTTTATTTGACCTGTTGTCTATTTTGCATTTGAACAATGTTCTAAGATAATGAAATTTGGTCGAAATGGATTTAAATGGCAGCTTACTGTTTTTTATTGGGAATATGCCACAATTTTACTTTTTGATTTCTACTTCGGAAATCGTTTTATATAAATAAAATTTATTAATGTTTCGTATTTTAAGTACGATTTCGGAATTAAAAATCTAAACATCAAAATAAGCATATTTTAAAGTCACATTGTGCCTTATTCCCATTAAAAATAGTAAACTACATATGATGCCACAGCATCAAAAAAGCTTTATACAAAATGATTTGGCAACGTCTCGTCTCCCGATCTCTCGATTCGTCAAAGGACCGAATCAAAGTAAGGACAGAGGTAACGAGTAGAGGTGGGTCGTTGACGTTTTTATCGTAAACCGATTTTCGTAAACAAGTTACTATAATTGTTTAACAGTAGTTTATAGTAGTAGTTTTTATAGTAGTAGCAGTAGTAGTTTATATCCAGGAATCCACCCTGCAAACTTTTTAAAAGCTCTTTCTTCAACTATGCAAAACGGATGAAACGAGTCTTTGCATAAGTTTAGTAAATCTATATCTATTTGTTTCTTTTGTTCTAAACTAATATTTTTATTAATGGAAGTATCCATCAATATTTACAATAAATAAATAAATAAATTTGACGAACTATCAATAAAGATTTGAAATCGAAAATGAAGATCAATCGTAAATCGAAACTCATTCATTAATCAGAATACCTATTTATAAAAAACAAGAGAAAGAGAAAAGAAAAACAAGAGAAAGAAGCTGGTTACTTCTATAAACAAAGAAAAAAAGATTGTACTAGTGAAAATCAACCAGTACAAGAAAAAGAAACTGATAAAGATGACTTAAGTCTGTCACCGCGGGGAAACAAATACCGGTTTATCATCCTTCTATTGCCTCCGGGTGCTCTGTAGAGGGCTTCGGAGACGTCAACGAATGCACCTCTACCCAAGTCTATTTACTGGATATAGACTTGTAAAATTTTCTTCTGATGACTCGTCTTGAGAAAGACGAGTTATTTCTTACATGACTTACATGTGAGAAAGTCGAAACAAACATCAGGTTGTAGTCTTCGGTGACTTGCCTTGACAAAGGCAAGATATTTCTTACATGAACAAAAAAAGAGGTAGTCGAAATAAAAACACCAAATATTGTTGAAATAAAATACTCAGCCACAGAGTATAGGAAAGCTAAAAACAAGAAAAGCAGCGCCCCGAGAGCACTAAGCTCTCGGAGAGCCCGTGAAGGACTGACCTGATTGACCTGAAAATCGCATATTTTTATACTTTCTGAAGTAGCGATTAGGGATTTCCAGGTCAGGGAGGGGCCAACGGGAAAAATAAGGGGCGGGGCGATGCGTCTCGAACGTGAACCTAGTCGCGTCCGAGAACAAGTCCATGGTGTATTTTTGATGAATTAATTGGACATGACTCATCTAAACATACACCTGTATCAAGAGATATAAAAGAAGTCTGAAGAAGTATTTGTCTGATGATATATTACCCACAAAAAATTTAGAACGGAGATTGGAACTGTCCATTACAGTGGTGGAAAAACCATCGCCATGTATATCTTAACTTAACCACTATATTCACAAAATATTATAGTATTGTAACAAAATCTGTTCCTTATGAACACATGTTCAAAATCTGGTTTAATTTTAAATAAAAGAAGAACACGGTTAACAAGAAAAGTGGAAAAACTTTTGTTTTTAAATGGTAATTTAGACGATTCGCGATTTAATAATGTGTAATGTAAATGTAAGTACTATTTGTATTGTTTAATTTATTTTTCAAGTTATAATAAATATATCCTTCGTTAGTTTCTTTCACTTCAATACTTATACACATAAACGATAATAGCCAATATGTTTGTTTGTGTACTCGCTTATTTGAAACTACTGGTAAACAATCAACTAGTTACAGTTTACGAAAAACGGTTCCGATAAAAATGTAAACGACCCACCTCTAGTTTTTTACGTATATTAGGATCGGCACCAGAGATTTACAAAATATCTCTGATCGGAACTAATCGTCTCACTATTGGGCAATGGGCGTCAATCAGAAATATGGAGGGGAGACCAAGGGGAAATATAATTATTGTTATCTTTGTCTATTCGCTGAAAATATGATTTTATATCTGTGTTAGATATCCTGTTAAATTTTACCATGGCGACCATAAACGTTTACCTACACTGTATATAATAATACATTTGATCGTTTTTTCATAACCCCAACGATACATTTTTTTAAGTTTAAAAATAAAACAATTGATTTTTATCATAAACACAACAAATCTGACAATTCTCTGCTAGCTACTGGGATGCTCGTAGCGGTAGCGCGCGTTCACACATGCCAGTGATACTCCACACACATTCGCCTTGCATCTCACAGCATGTTACTGCCAAGAAAATTCCACGCCAGCATACCGATTGCATGCCATGAACTAGCATGTCAGTTAACTTACACACTTGCCAGTTTGGGGACAGTAGCTGATGCTTGCTAGGTACTGTTACGCCATTTTGCTAGTAACAGGCATGTGTATCTCCGGCTTAACTGAAAATCCAAGAGGAAAATGTGTGGGTTTTTAAAATATATATTTAATGTACTATTGCCCTTCATTTTATTAAGAGACATTCTCAACAGGCAATAAAATTTGCCTAGGGACAATTTTGTATAGAAAATTTCCAAATTTTCCTGAAAGCGGACACGTGAATTAAAATAAATAGACGTAAAGATAACCACGGTTTGAGTGACCTTATTACAAATGAGTATAATTATATAACAATTTCATCATACTTTTACTTTAATTTAATTTTATCGATTGATTAATCATTAATAAGATTTAAAATAAAAAGTTAATCATAAAGAAAAAAATTTCATAAAATAAAAATTTCCACGGCGAGGAATTGAAGACCGGTCACACCCAGCACCACATTTGAATCGTGGTGTTCTGTTCGAACTGTCAAACGTGAAATTGGTAAACGCGCGAAATTTAAATATCGTTAAGATTTCTAAACTTTTTGAATTTTCTGTGCAATTCTTTCCCTGTAATAAATAACCTTCTATCGGTACTCGGAAATCGGTAAAGTTGTTAAGTTATGGACTGATACAGGGAAATAGGGATTCTTGTTTAAATAGATTATGTGTATTATTTGTCAACTGAATTGTGTAAATCTTTCAGAAGTACCAACTAAAAAGAGGAGAATATGCTTCGCGGATGAAGTAGGCGGCGACATAGCTCCGAGTGTTGATAAAGCGGTTCCCAAATTCAACAAGCAACAAGGTATCTTAAAGAAACCCTTAAATCAGGTCTTAAATCAGGTCAAATGGAAAATACCACCCAGCATGATGAATTTGCAGTCTTTGGCGAAGTATAGGTAATTATAAAAACTATTATAAAATATATATATATATATATATATATATATATATATATATATATATATATATATATATATATATATATATATATATATACAGATAACTGTATTCAGATTTGACTCATTTTTTTTTAAGTTTTACAATCACTTTTTGGAAAAAAAATTTCTTCTATTTTTAACAATATGAATCAAAACTTGCAACATTTGGCATATATATTTAGCTAATATTTATTAAAATACCATCAATCTCTATGTTACGATTTGGAATAAGGGGTGAGTAGCTAAAAACTTGAAAATTCGATTATAAAGGATGTTTGTAGGTGGTGAAAACGCGTTTCTCGATTTCTCGATTCTCTATATAAAAACTCCATTATATAAAGTGATTAGTAGCTCATCAATTATATACACATCCTCTTTTCTGTTCATTTTTGCAATTTCTAATAATTCAGGTTTTGTGAGTTTAGCGTCATACTGATTGTTTGTTGTAAATTAGGTAATCATTTCCATTCTAGTGAAAGGTTGCTTTTTCTAAAAGAACACTGTGATATGGAGTATCATTCATCATAATTAATGATGGCTCTTCTAAATTGGGAATTGATTGTTCACTTATCCATTTATTGAAAATATTGTTCATTTTCCAATGATAATCAGCTACTTTAGATTTTGAGCAAAATAATAAACTTGCTTTAGTAACAAATATTTTCGAAGAACCAGTGTCAACAAATATAAAACGAACTTTGATGATATACAAGGCAGGATATCGAACACAGTATTAATTAAATCTTGCCCAAGTACTTTCGATCACTAGATCATCCTCAGGGGCATCTGAAATAAGCCGAGAAACGTTTTTTTTTTTAAGAAATTAATTCACTTTGATAAAAAACTCGAAGTTTATGGTTGATAAAAGTTTTTATGTGATTAACGTTTATAGACTTACTTCGTCAGTTGTGGCCTATCCGACAAGAGCAGAATGTCATAAATGTAAAATGGGACGGAATCATAAATGTAATACCGACGGAAAGTTGATGACGAAATAATTTTATGCAAAGAACTACATACTCCTCATCAGTGTCTATAATTACTAAATGTCGGATGTATCCCGCACTGTGAAGGAAGGTTTTACAACTCGTCAGGGGAATAATGCGTTCTTGCTACACATAAATTCCTTAACAGGTTGAGTGCCAACCAGAAACTGAGTAGATGAGTGGATTTTCAATTTTTTTGTTTTTATAATATCTAGAATGCTTATAAATTTTTAGGAGAAATGGAGTCGTAATTTTTTCAATCCGACCATTTTTTTCAATTATATCGCCATTTTCCATAAGCAGACACCGGTGTCTGCTGTGGCACTGGTGGCAACATTTGCCTTTTATTAATTCTGCAGACACAAATAACTTAGGTTTACGGCGCCGCTGTCGTTTAAACCTAACCTCAAAGACACACGTGAGTTAGTAGTTTGTTGAGTTATTCTTTTGTTTTATAGATGTATTAAATACCTATATTGGTGATTTTTCTTAAAATTATACATCATACATAATATTAGTGATCGCACAAAGAGATTTATGGCTGCAATTTATGCAAAACAGTCTGCAGCAAGTTACGGTAAGTTTTTTAACAATAAGTGTAAGTTAGATCAGACTGCAAGTAAATAAATGTTTTCAGAAGACAGCTGCGATTCATCAGATGAAGAATTTAGTCCCACAGATTCCATAAACGATCCAGCTTATGTTCCAAGATCGTCAAATTCTGATGATTCTGAACCTGCTGCTCAGGTGCCGCCAAAGTCTAAGATGGAAAAAACGCAGACAGAAAGTGAATCTTCCGATTCGAGTGATACCCCATTGACAAATTACAACACAACAGTCTCCCAAGTCAACCGACCCGTTACAGAAATCAGTGATGGTTGGACTGAACCTACTGGACGGCAGAAAAATCTTTGTTGATGAATGTGGTCCTAATGACGCGGTTGTGGCTCAACTTTCAAGTGGTACTCCGTTTGACTTTTATTCTGCTTGTGTGGATAATAACATAATTGAGCATATTGTCCAGCAAACAAATTTATATGCTACACAATTCCTAACAACAATAAATGATATCCTACAATCCTCGCGACTACATAAATGGGAACCCACGACTATTTCTGAAATGAAAAGATTTCTAGGACTTATAGGATATATGGGTCTGGTGAAAATGCCAGCAATAAAGAGTTATTGGTCCAAATCTATATTGTATAATAATAATGTTGTGAGGAATACAATGAGCCGGAACAGATTCCAGCTTCTTCTGCAGATGATGCATTTTGCAGACAATGAACTCTGCCCCCAAGGTGATCGCCTTTATAAAATACAGGGATTGGTAAATATGTGCAACACAAATTTTCAAGCGTTGTATACTCCAGGTGAAGTTTTTTGTATTGATGAGAGTATGGTTCCATTTCAAGGACGCTTGCTTTTAAAACAATATATACCGCAAAAAAACCCCACAAATATGGGATAAACATTTTTAAACTATGCTGTAATTCTGGTTATACCTGGAACTTGGAAGTATATGGTGGTAAAAGTAATAACAATAGAACTACGTCTTTGCCCACAGATGTTGTTCTAAGATTGTCTGAGAAGCTCTTGGGTAAAGGTATAACTATTGTCACAGACAATTTTTACACAAGTCTTGAACTCGCAAATAATCTGGTTAGTAAAAATACTCATTTGATCGCACTTCGTAAAAATAGACGTGGAAATCCAAACGCTGTCATAAATAAAAAGTTGAAACGAGGTGAAATAATTTCGAGGGAAAACGATGATGGTATCACAATTACTAAATGGAAACATAAGAGAGATGTGCTCATTCTCTCAACGAGACACGCAAATGAGACAGAAGAAATAGTCAGGAGAACTGAAACTGCGATAAAATCTACGTCAATTACAGATTACAATACTGGAAAATCTTCCATAGATTTATCTGATCAACTGGCTAGTTATGGTTCGGCATTACGACGCATCCTGAAGTGGTATAGAAAACTAGCCATAGAGTTGTTGTTAGGAACATGTATTGTCAATGCTCGCTTTTTGTACAAAGAAATCACAATGAAAAATATAACTGTTCATGAATTCAGAGAACATATTGTAACAGAACTCTTGAACACTGTTGATGAGACTTTACCACCAAATACGTCTCAAAATCCTGAACTACCAAAACGAAAGTCGATATCCAATCATAAATTTATAAAAAAACAAGGAAGTTCAAGAGTGGGCCGTAAATATTGTCGAGGTTGCTATGAAAAAAAAAAAAGAAGTTGGGTGAGATTCCGTGAAGTAAAATATCAAAAGTTACCACATTTTGTAATGATTGTATTGGAAAACCTCCAATGTGTCTTTCTTGTTTTAATAAAACACATTATAATTAGTTGCTATGTATTTTATCTTTTTATGAAAGTAAATATTTGTCTTCAAAACTAGAATTTTTATAACCTTTAAAAAAAGCAGTCCCTTAAGAAAATTTAAAGAGTTTTTAGTTGTCGCATATAAACCATCACCTTAGCAGACACCGATGTATGTAAAATACACAGGATTTGCAGACACTATGAAGGTATAGTCAAAAATGTGTATGAAGTCATAGCAGACACGGGTGTCTGCTCTGGCAATATTGGGCAGATACCTCTGAGCAGACACCGGTGTCTGCTGTGGCACTCAACCTCTTAAATCAATGTTCTTTGTTAACTAATAAAGTAATTTATAGGATTGATTAGAAAATAACATACATGGTTACTTTATTTAAGTTTTTTTGGGACAATATTAATTTTTATTCTACAATGAACTGTAGTGGATTTAAATATTATTTTACACTCATATATCGGACTAAAATTTTAGAAGGAAAGATGTAACAGAAATATTGCAACACTGTTTGAAAGTCATACCTACTTCTTCGAGATGGTGACTGCCTCTCTTCTTCTTCTTCTTCTTCGGGTTCCTTCTCCTAGCGGAGGTTGGAAATCATCATCGCTATTTTAACTTTGTTGGCCGCATTTCTGAATAATTCTAATGAGCTGCAGCCGAACCACTCTCTCAAATGTCTTAGCCAGGACATTTTGCGTCGTCCAGGGTTTCTCTTCCCTTGTATCTTCCCTTGCATAATCAACCTCAGTAATACGTACTTCTCACCCCTCATTAAATGTCCCAGATATTGAATCTTTCTAATTTTAACAGTTTTTATGACTTCACATTCTTTATTCATTCTTTGTAACACCTCTATATTAGTTACTTTTTCAATCCACGATATTTTATGCATTTTCCTGTAGCACCACATCTCAAAGGAATTTAATTTTTTGATTTCAGACTGCTTTATTGACCACGCTTCCATGCCATATAGTAAAGTAGAGAAGACGTAACAACGTAGCATTCTTGTGCGAATCTCTAGATTAAGTTTACGGTTGCAAAGTAATTTCTTCAATTTTATGAACGTGTTTCTTGCCATTTCTATTCTAGATCTGATCTCCTTTACTTGATCTCCATCTTCGGTTAGCCACGTTCCTAAATATTTATATGTTTTTACTCTTTCTATCGTTGTATTATTGATGATCAGGTTATTTACATTTTGTGGTTTTTTTGAGAATATCATTGATTTCGTTTTCTTGAGATTCATTTGCAGTCCGTAACTTTCACATGCATTGTATACATGTTGTATTATGTACTGTAGATCTTCCATGTCACTTGCAAATATGACAGTATCGTCGGCATATCTAATATTATTAATGCTATTTCCGTTGACATAAATACCTTCCACGATATCCAATAAAGCCTCTTGAAAAATCACTTCACTGTAGACGTTGAATAAGAGTGGTGAAAGGATACACCCTTGTCGAACTCCTCTAAGTATACTTACTTCCTCTGTCAGTTCTCCTTCGACTCTTACTCTTGCTTTCTGGTTTTGATACAGATTCGATATAATTTGTAGATCTCTACTATCAATGTTTTTAGTCTTAAGAATACTTAAAAGCTTCTCATGTTGAACTCTATCAAAAGCTTTCTTGAAATCTATAAAGCAAGCATATATGTCCTGATTCATATCCAGGCATCGTTGTGTCAGAACATGGACTCCAAATAATGCTTCTCTAGTTCCTAGACCCTTTCTGAAACCCATCTGTGAATCACTTATTTCTTGTTCTAATTTCATGTGGATTCTGTTATGTATGATTTTAAGGAAGGTTTTCAATGTGTGGCTCATTGCAATCTTTAGCATTTGTGATTTTTGGAATCGTCACAAAAGTTGTGAGTTTTGTGTCTTGTATCTTGTATATGGAGTTAAAAAGGTCTACCAAGACATCAATATTATCTTCATTAATTATCTTCAATAGTTCAATTGGTATTTCATCGGGTCCTGGAGCTTTTCTGCTTTTGTGTGTTTTATAGCATACATAACTTCCTCTTTCATTATTTCTGGTCGCGTGGTTTCTCCGTTAACTTCTAATAATTGTTCTACTTTTTGATCATAAAATAGTTGTTCAATGTATTCTTTCCATCTACGTAGTTTGTCTTGCGTTTCAGTTATAGTGGTACCATCTGCATTTTTTTATATCCCGATTGGTTTGTTACGATTTCCTGAAATCATTTCTTTAACCTTCTTATGGGTGTTGAAAGTGTCATACCTTGCCTCACATTCCTCGATTTCTTGACATTTAATGGACATCCATGTTTCCTTAGCTTGTATTATTTTCTGTTTTATTTGTTTATTAATTTCTTGATATTTAATTTTATCTTTGTTTTTATGTGTTCTTCTTTCGTCCATCTTTTCGAGAATTTCTTGTGTCATCCATTCTTGTTTGGCAGCTTTTGTAAATGTTAAAGTTTTCCGTCCCACAGTCTCGATTGCGTTCTTTATATTCTTCCACTTTGTGTCAATATCTGTAGTGTAGTTTACATCTGCTCCAGGGTAAGTCTTCACTACTGTAATAGAGTTTTTGTACCTGTTCCTTATCAAGATGTAATCTATCTGATTTCTTATGATTCTATCTTTGCTGTCTCCAGGAGCTTTCCTCGTGTAGAGCCGGCGATTTGGTAATTTAAACATTGTATTCATAACTACTAGTTCTTCTATTGGCACATCTGAATTAGTCTTTCACCACGCTCATTTCGCTCTCCCAATCCATACATTCCAACACAACTATCCACACTTCCTCTGCCTACTTTGGCATTAAAGTCACCCATTAGTATCAGAACTTCACGTTTTTTTGTTGTTTTCATTATTGTTTCTAATTGCTCGTAGAAGTCTTCTATTTCTTGTTCCTTCTTGTCAGCTGTTGGTGCATATACTTGAATAACATTCTTTTTCCCTATATTGGTGTTAATTTGTAGCATTATAATGCGATTCGAAAGCGGGGTGAAACCAAGTACGGATTTATCTATTTCCTTGTTTACCATTATGGCCACACCATATCGGTTTGTTCTATCAGAATATCCACTATAATATATAGCTCCGTTTCTAGTCCGTTGTTTTCCAGGCTGGCCATTGCACATCGCTTATTCCTAGAATTTCGATATTTAATCTTTCCATTTCTATCGCAGTATTATCTACTTTACCTGATTGTAGTAAGCTTTGCACGTTCCATGTTGCAATTCTCATATTTCCTCTTGTGGCAATTTTTAAAAGTGTTCTATTATTTACATCACAGGGATTTCGCTGGCTTACGACCTGGGAAGCCCTGTGGCTAACTAGTGATTTACTTCCCCTGCCGGATCTTGGTTTCCGCGGCTCATGATCAGTAAGGTTACTCATTTGGTTATTGCTAGGCATGATGATTGTACTAGGGATACTCTTGTGAGCCTTTACTACAGTGGTTTCCCGTGGCCTTCTGTAGCCTTATGTCGTTGACCATCTTCCTGGTTCATCCGCCTTTGAGACCGATTTCTCAATCTCAGGACAAAAGAGTGCCCTTCCACCAAACAGCTCGTCCGCCCGAAGCCGTTGACCAGAAGGTGGGGATTGCTTATACCGGCAATCGCTCGGTGGTTTTTCGCCATATCTGGCTACCCTCACTGGCTCTCACTTCTATTCAAACAATTAAGTTTTATCTTTGTTCCACATACTGAATAACGTATACGGTAGTTGAAAACTTGCCATATCGATATTCAAGTACGAAAAGGATTGAATATTTAAATGACGAAAATAAGTTATAAACAAACTACAAACGCTGTCAAAACAAAGGTGAATGAATTTAGGTATATCAATCACCGACCATCGTCCTATGGTTGTCTTTGTTCGATGTATGCTGTTGTGTATGGACAGTCGGATTACGTTCATTGATTTAGTTTCTGTGAGTAGGAAAGAGACGTAATATAAAAAATACTTCGTGAATAATACCATACTAATGCATATATAATTAATATATCTATATTTTTTGTTCTAGCGTTCTACCTACTGACCCATGCCTTCAAGGAAGGAGAGAGCTTTGTGTGATGTTGGATAACATGAATGTGAAGGTGGATACTATGAATGGGGGGGTGGATAACATGAATGTGGAGGTGGATAACATCGGCAATTCAGATGATAGATGGCTATTAAATAAAAAATTAATGGAAAAAGAGTTTGTGCGAGTAAGTACTTTTATAGTAGGTAGAAATTTAGTTTGGACATTGTGTCAGTGTTTTACAAGGTTTTGACCTGTAGTACCACAGACTATTCACATGCATGGAGATATTTCACATTTTTGTGCCCGAAAATTTGTTAATATTATACTTAGAAATCCATATATTGCTTTATTTCTATTTAAGCCGCTAATATCTATACTTTCATAATTTTTCGTGGTCAAATCAACCCATAGAAATCTAAACATTTTTACACCATTCTGCACCTGCATCTGCCATACACTGACATCCGTGATATCGAACTATTGGTGTAAGTTTCGCAGAGAGAGAACTTCTTTCGTCCTATCTCTCGTCTTCCTTCGATCTTTCCTTCAATGATCAAAATATCAAATTAAGCTACTTTTTTTCGCTAACTATTCTTATTCGGCCTATTTCTGGCATAAATATTACTTTCATCACTTTCATTACTTTCATTACTTCATCATCAACTAGCCTCTAACGTCCACTGCTGAACATAGGCCTCTCGCATGCTTTTCCACTTAGTCCGATTTTGCGCCATCTGAATCCAATTTGTAGTCACTCTTTTTATGTCATCTGTCCATCTCGTTGGTTGTCGACCTCTATTTCTGTAAGCTTGTATTCGGGGTCTCCATTCCAAAATTCTTTTTGTCCACCGGTCATCAACTGATCTTGCTACAGGACCTGCCCAGTTCCACTTTAGTGTTGTTATCCTTTCAATAACGTCTGCTATTCCTGATCTTTTGCGTATAGTAGCATTGGGTATTCTATCACGTAGAGAAATCCCTAACATAATTCTCTCCATTGCTCTTTCCGCAACTTGTAGTTTACTCACTGTTGTTCTTGTGAGCGTTAGGGTTTCTGCGCAGTAGGTCATCACTGGCAAAATACATTGATTAAATACTTTTCTTTTCAGACACATTGGAATCTTAGACTTAAAAATATCCTTCATCCTTCCAAATGCAGCCCAAGCGAGGTTTATTCTTCTTTTCAGCTCGATTGTTTGGTTGTCTCGATTTATTCTGATCTCATGGCCTAAGTATTTATAGGAGTCAACTGGCTCAATATCTTTGTCTTCTACTGAGATGTTTTTGTTGTGGACTAAATTTGTCATAAATTGTGTTTTTGAAAAATTTATTTTAAGACCAACTCTTTTTGTGGCAGTATGGAGTTCTTGGAGCATTATCTGTGCCTGATCAAAGCTGTCTGCAGTAAGAACGATATCATCTGCAAATTTAAGGTTATTTAAAAATTTTCCATCTACATTGATGCCCTTTTCGTTCCAATCTATTGTTTTACAAGCGTATTCTAGCAAAGTTGTAAATAATTTAGGCGACATGTTGTCTCCTTGCCGAACGTCTCTTTCAATACGAAAAGTCCCAGTATCTTCATTAAGTCTTACACAGGCTGTAGCATGTTGATAGATGTATCTGATGAGAGATATGTATCGGTGATCTATTCTACATTGTGTTAGAGCTTGGAGCATTTCACTTTGATTGACCGTATCAAATGCTTTTTCAAAGTCGACAAAGACAAGTATCAGGGTCTATTATATTCAATGGTTTTTTTAATCAACGACTTAATGGTTTGCAAATGATCATTTGTTCCGTATCCAGCTCTAAATCCTGCTTGCTCGCAAGGTTGATAGAAGTCTAGTTTTGATGTCAACCTATTAGTTATTATCTTCATAAACAACTTATAAACGTGAGATAACAAGCTAATAGGTCTATAGTTCTTTAGCTCTGTTATATCTCCCTTTTTGAGGGAGATATAACATATCTCCCTTTTTATTTGATAAATATTACTTTGATCCTTATTAATTGTTGAGCTTTCTTTACGTGCTACCTCCGCGTCGGAGGTTCGCAGTCATCATGGCTATTCTGATCTTAGATGCTGCCGCTCTGAATAGTTCGATGTGCATCCGTACCATTCTCTCAAGTTACACAACCATCAGATACTTCTTCTTCTTCCTACACATCTCTTGCTCTGGATTTGGCCTTGTATAATTAATTGAAGTATCTTGTATCTTTAATTACACATAACATGCCCCAGGTATTGCAGCTATCGTGTTTTGATGGTTTCCAATATTTCCGTTCTTTTGTTGACTCTTCTCATGACTTCGTTGTTTGTTACATGCTCGGTCCATGATATCTTCTCCATGATAGCTTCTATTCCGTAAAGTAGAGTCGAGAAAATATAACACATTGTCAGCCTAAATCTCAAGTCTAATTGAGGCTATGAGAGCAAGAGTGAGCTAATCCCAAATATAGAATAATGGATTTACATGAAACAAGGATATATGCGTTTTTTAAATTTTATAAAATTAAAATATGATGCCAAAAGGTAGTCATTGTTTACAAATCATTAACTAATAACAAAAAACTTGAAGATCTTGCAGTATATTTAACAAAAATATAAAAATTTAAGCTTTTTTTGTGGATTAGACCTAGACTACAATACAATTAAACAATATCAATGTTGAAAATATGCTTTATTAAAAAACAAAGTAACAAAAATACTTAATCTTCATCGTTAATGAACTCTTCTTCTTGCTGTATTGGTACCGTGCAAGTTCGGAACAGCGACACCTGGTGTCGTAAATCAGCCAAATTTACTGCGCTTTCATGTTAGATTGAGGTTACCGGATAACTGTCAAGGACGTGGCCCCAAAAAAGAATAAGAAGAAAAAGTAAGATTGAGGTTATGTCGGTATGTTATTAAAAGGTAAACGTTGATGTAGCGTAAATACAAATAAATATATTATTGAATTACAGCATTACTGTTAATATGGATGCAATAATAAAAACTGGATTTGAGAAAGTAAATCACCAAATATCTTTTCAACCAAGCACGAGTCAAAGGGGAAAGCTTTAGTAGTGGCAAATGTCAAAAAAGAATGGAAGAATTATGTGGAATGGAAGAATTAAGAAAAATAAATTACCATAAATAATGCTAATGCATAAATTAGCAGGTTAAGCCCATGATATCATCATATTGGTTTGAACAATTAATTCTTTCCCTGTAAACTTTTTGGACAGCGAATATATCTTAATGCATCTTCAGAAAAACTTGAACTTGATGCATTTTTGTAAACTTAAAAAAAAATAAAATTCAAACATTAAACTTGATTTTTGGGTTTAAAATGAACTCTAAGTGAGTGTTATGAAACTAAAATTTACACTTAAAAGTGAACTTTTATTTATTATTTATTTCAAACTGACTTTAAAATCGGACGCAAGAATAATGCATAATTTAGGTTACCTATGTTACTTATGCATTTTTATGATATAAATCCACTTTTCTCTTTGTAGTAGCTTTGTGCTTCGAAGTTGGAAACGAATAAAACTTAAATTGACAATTTTTTGTTGTATTTTTACAATTTATAACACAGCATTTCCTAAATCCCATTTTCTTCAGTGACAGAAGGTGTAAATAAACAAAACGAATATGAAATATGACAATTGACAATATGAATTTATGAAATCTATAATCTATGAAATGTACAGTAAAAAAATGCAAAATTTCTCCACTACTCGCGCACGATCGTTTCTCGTATCCCCTCCAAGTACTTGCACGTCGCCAATAGTGCATCTTATTGTTCTGGTGCTTGTGTAAAATCCATGATGGAGGTATAAATGAAAGTAATTCCAAAAGATCTTTTTTTTGCTTCGATTATTGAACGTCCATCGGGATAAAGATAATCTAGCCGAAGTATTTCCCTGGATGTCCTCTTTTAGCTATCAACTGATCCAAACAACCCAGCCTACCCCTATGCTTTCTCCATACATTACCATTCTAATTACAATCAAAATCTTAATCTTCGACCATCATTTAGCAAAAGAATTAGCAACTTCACATTTCCGGATATTATGCATACCAATATTGATTATGCTCCCACTTGGACTATACAAATTCCATATTGTAACACAGATCTGTCAACTTATACTAAGGACAATACCCCTTAATCTCTTTTTCTCCAATACTTCTACAATATTATTCATCATGTCAACTAGTTTATACCGATGCATCAAAAACACCCGAATTTGAAACAGTAGGATCCGTCATTGTCACAGAGGATTCTGTGCTTAAGTTTACACTTATCACTTCTGCGATATCCAAGGCAGTACAACAAACTCTTAATCGACCTGAAGACATGACAATAATATTCACAGATTCCTTAAGTGCAATCCAGGGAATTCAGAAAATATATCTGAATCATCCGATTTTAGAACAGATTAAAAAAGACCTTGTGACTCTACAAAATAATCATAAACAACTACATATTGTCTGGATACCATCACATGTGGGGATACCAGGAAATGAGATAGATGATCAAATGGCCAAAGAAGCTTGTAAAATGGAGAGATCCGATGATAGAACTAACCAAATTCCTCACTCAGCCTCCTCAACTTTGGTTACGAAGATGGAAACTCTTGCCAAATAATAAATTGCGGCGAGTAGATCTATCAGTGAAAACACCAATTTTAGTAAAGCGAAGGGACCATGTTGTATTACATCGTATCCGAATAGAACATACCAGACTGACGAACGAACACCTACTAAGGAAATAATCTCCTAGAATATGCTACGCCTGTGATACCAACATAACTGTAGGCCACATTGTTATAAACTGTCTTATTATATCAAATGGAAACACAAGCTTCTGGACTACCAAGTGATATAAAGTGCGCTTTAGACAGAGCGGATTGTGACAAAATCATTAAGTTTTTAAAGAAAACAAAATTGTATAATCAAATATAGGTGATACTTCAAGAAAAATTCTAAATTATAATAAACATTTTAAAAACTTTATAGTTTATATTTTATATTAATCATTATAATATATTATAGTCTATATTGTACCAGCGCTAATAACCTTCTATGGTTGGTGCGGGATATTCCCAATAAAAAAAATACTGTATCTATTTTATCTAAGTTTATGTATCAGATAACAAAACACTTCTTGGATCACATAAACACATTAGACCACTTGACATCTGTTGATGCACATGACTAGTTCATCTATCATGCTCCAATAGGTGTCACCATAGGGATTATGATTTGTTACAATGTTTATTAAAACTGACACATTAATGTCTAATCAGATTAATATTTTAGCAACTTTATATGTATCTTGGTGTTTTCTATATTTATGTTTCTTGACCTATTTACCGCACCTCTTCAGCATTTATAATATCTGTATGGTAATCTGATAGCTGGTTAAATAGTTTCTTTAGTTTACCGCTTCGAACTAGGATTTTTATACCCCAGGTGAAGATGAATGACCTGCAGAACAATTTTAAAATTTTAATATACAACGTTAATCTTTTACCTTAATTTAAGTAATCTTAACACAGCTCTAACTTATCTTTCTGTTCCAGATTGATTACGACAAATCTAATCCTTTATCGTGCAAAGGAGACATAGTACATTTTAATGACGGTTCACTCTGGAGGCTTCGTAATTTACAGTTGCCGGAAGAAAATAAATGAAGGTACAGTAGATTCAAAAAAAGATGACTTAATTCAACCTATTTGTGACAGTATATGTTGTAATAAACTTTTGTTGGAATTCAAAAAGCTCCATATATATAAAACGAGCGACATTCCTAAAATATCGTCTAATCCGTTCTGTTTCAAGATATCTGAAAAAGAAAAGACCGACAACAACCATAGGTTATTGTTTGTAGGTCTAAATTCAGTAAATAAATCCGTGGAAAAGGTTGCTACTGCTAGCACATCCACTCCCAACAGCTTAGATATCGTCCAGCAACCGGCTATCGTGCCGGAGGTTGAAGAATTCGAGAAGACCATGGGAAAAGAAGAAGTAGCCAAAGTTTCAACTATACCTTCAGATTTACACAATCTGAATCTCAGAAAATTTTCTCCCAGCCCCGTTATGAACTGTTTTAGTCCACATTCTCCTAATTACTCTTACTTTTCAGATAATTCTAATTTTGCTGATAAATCAGATTCGTTTCACGAATCTGACGATATAGATATTGAAAATAATTTAATACTAGATAACCAAGAACTCATAGAGAAGAAAGAAGAAGCTCAAGAGAATCAACATGCGCCAATAAACGAAGAAGCAAGAAAAGAAGTTAGCGAAGCAACTGTTTGGATCGAAATTGCTGAACAGTGCGTTACTGAAGCGAGTCCCAGTCAAGAAACCAATGAACCGATGGTTTGGGAGAAAACTATCGATACTATTATCGCGTCACAATCAATAACTTCAGATAAACTGCAAAACCAATCGATAATTTGGGTTAATCCTATCGAAAGTACAGTTGTGACATCGGAGTCCCTTCGCCAAAATGATACCATAAACGAATCATTGATTTGGGTTAAATCTGTAGAAGACACAGTTGTGTCAACTCACTCTGTCTGCGAGTCAATGATGTGGATCAAACCCATCGAAACGACAGTTGCTACACCTCAGAATGATTCTGTGGTTTGGACTAAACAATCTGAAGATTCTATTGTTACGCCTGTCTGCCAAAATCAGGCAATAAACGTTTGGGTTGAACCGATTAAAGAAACATCCATTTCAAATTCGTTAACTTGGGTCAAAGCTGCAGACACCACAGTTACTATCTGTCCAATAAATGAACCAAGTCATTGGGACAAACAAGCAGATAATACCGTTGATAATTCTTCAACTATCTCTTCAAACACACCAATTTACGTTAAACCAGCTGAAGGTTTAGTATGTGCAAAACAAACAATGTCTGCATCAACGACTCAACTTACTCAGGACACAGCTCCCACATCCCAGTTGACCAGTCGAAAAGAACTGACAAACAAACCTGTCGTTTGGATCAAACCTATCGTCGAAACAATTGATACTCCTCAAACCGTCAGTTCTAATCACCCAATCAACGAGTCGGTGGTTTGGTTGAAACCTACGCCCGAAACAGTCGAACCTATTTGTCAAAATCAAACAAGTGATCCAGTTATTTGGATAAAAACAGTTGATACACCTCAAACCGTGACTTCTACTCAACCAGTGACTGACTCAATGGTTTGGATCAAATCTTCCGACGAAACAGTTGTCACAACTGTTTCTCAGGCTCAACCGATTGCTTGGATAAAACCAATTGAAACTGCTCAACGTCCAAATCAATCGATGAACGATTCGATGGAATGGGCCAAACCAACTGGGAAAATATCCCAAACTGTCTGTTCAAATCAGCCGATAAATGAGTCTTTGGTTTGGCTCAAATCTACAGAGGAGACATTAGTTTCGCAGCAGCCTATTCCAGATCAGACCATGAATGAATTACTGGTTTTTATTAAACCTATGAAAGATCGTACTACCGAATCTGAATCGACCACCAAAGAAGTAGGTGTAACATCTCAACAATACACTTGTTCATATCAAGACGTCGAAATAAAGACAGATGCCAATAGTAACATAGAAGAATATACCAGACTTCCTCTTAAAAAACGCAAGCATTCAGTAAATAAAGGCAGCGAACTAGACGAAGAGATTATAGCTCCAGAAATGATGGAGGAAATATTAAAAAGAGCTAGGGCGGAGAAAATCGAAAAGGTAGATATAAGTTACCCCGCCACACCGGCTATCAGTATAGCCGAAATACAAGAAACTCTCGACCCGCCACCTAGGACCTTTAAAACTCCCGCTCAAAAGAAAGAAATGCCCCCGGCTCCCATACCCACTACCTCACATCCCCAACAAAAAATTATCACTGAACAGTACAATAATCATACCTACAATAATCCCACCATAAACTATCACATGAATAATGTTCCTTATCCGTTTTTCCCGTGCCCGAGTCTGTCGTACTTCCCTTCTATCCTAGTACCAGTAAATGGAACCACTACGTTCGACGTCAACGTTGTGAATACGCAGCAAGCGCATAGTGCCCAACCGATGTCGACGGCGCACCAAGAACCCACTGGAAAAGTGAAGAAAGAAAAGAGAGGAAGACGAAGAAAGAAAGATTAAATTGACTAAAATCAATCATAAAATCATTTAATTCAGTATTTGCTTTAAAGACTAGAAATAAGAACAAATCTTTTGGTATGGCAAGATAAACTATTGCAGCATTTCATATTTTCCAAAAGTACCGTTAGATTTTGAATATTTGAAATTGTTATAATCCATAAAACTGGGAATATAACAATATTATTGTGATGTTACTTTTAGCTCTTGTATATAACGCTATTGAATTTTTTAAAGCTTAAATTTTCAATGGTAGAATTTCTAGGCGATAATTTTTGAAGGCATCCTTCGAAGTTTAATTTATTGGTTGAGTTTACTGAAAGTACAAGCTGATTATAGTCGCAAATGTCAAACATGGAATAAACAATTTCGGTTTAGCAGTGTTGGCATATTTTTGTAATGTATATGCTGTATGCTTCAAATATAAAGAGATGAAGCATTAGCAAAGTACATTTTGATTATAATATGTTATGAACTCTGCAATTTTTGATTTATATAAAACAAGAAAGAGTAAATACTTGTTTCTTTGGAGATTAGTTGCAGTTAATTGTTAGACATTTTTTTGTCATTTGCTCTTTGATAGATTAAGGGATAGATTTGGCAATTGTCAAACTTGCTAGATTGCAACAGATGTTTCCCATTAAACTCGAAAGAGACAAATATTTACTCGTTATTGTTTCATATAAATTAAAAATTGCAGAATTCATAAAATAGTATAATCAAAATGTACTTTTTAAAAGCTTTCTCTATATTTTAAGCATGCAACATATGCATTAAAAAACTTCGCAACACTGCCAAACCGAAATATTTTATTTCATATGGTTGACATTTGCAGCTATATTCAGCTTGTACTTTCGGTAAACTCAACCAACTTAATTCAATTTAATTTAATTGAAATTTTGAAATATATATATATATATATATATATATATATATATATATATATATATATATATATTACGGTAAATGTAATGAATCGTTGATTATGCATAATTCACCAATACACTTAGTAAACATGATAAATTTTTCAATATTTATCAAATTTACCGATGAGTTTATATAATTTCCAACTCTTAACGGCGAATGTGATACATATATATATATATATATATTATATATATTATATATTATATATATATATATATATATATATATTGACTGATTGTGTCACTAGAATACAGTACATTTTTTGAGTGGTTACTAGTCAGAAGGAGCTTTTTGTCGAACTCCTACTACTCCACTCTACTATATGAGTGTCTGCTCCAAAACTTTACTTTCCGCAGACACTGTATTAAATATAACCTTGAAACAAATTGGCACTAAATCACTTCCGAGTTTTAAACAAAACAAAATGTTTAAACACGTGTAGTGCAGTAATTAATACCAAAGCTATTGAGAGTATGCAGTCCAGTAATTAGACCGAAGGTACTTTATCGTTTAACTAAAACACTTTTTTGTTACTTCTTTTTAGCAAACGATTTGTCCTATTCACTGTCTGATATTTCACTATCATATTCGTGACTATCTGAATTATCTATCCGAATAATTAGAGGCCGGACCTCATCTATTTGCTTGGTTTGAAAAGACTGAACGATTATGTCTTCCGTATGTCTAATACAATTTTGCCATTGTTCTGCCTTTATTTGTTCTAGCGATTCTTTCCATAAACATAGAACTGTTGTTTTGGATGCATGTTTATCATAAAAATTTTTGGCTATACGGAAGAACGTAATTTCGGAAGTCGAAGAACGACTTCCAAAAGAGCCATTTGGTCAGTAACAAATTTCTTTTGAATTGTGTGCTCTCCACACCTTTGAAGTAAATCGACGTTTAAAAATATGTCTCTGTGATAAATTTTCTTTTCTGTCAACCACAACTTTATTTCTTCTTTTGTCCAGCTGCTTGAAGGAAATCTCGCTTCTACTCTTGAGTGGTATGTTGTAGGATGCACTATTATGGATGGTCGCTTCAATTTTTTTAACAAATTTTCTTCAAACCATACTTCAAAAAATATTTGCATCCATATTTCCATGGTAATCACCTTCTTTGTGGACAAAAAAAATTAAACCAGCGTCAGGAATAAAACCCTCATCATTTACAGCATGAAGTATGTATCATGTAGCGTTTACCATTACAGGAACGACTAGAACAATAACATTTCGTGGTGCCATCTTGCCAGGATGATTTTGACATATTTCATTTAGCGAAAATCTAAGTTTCATCTAAAACTACAACTTGCCTCGGACTATCAGACGTTATATTATTGTTCATGTATTTTCTTAAAAAATGCCACCGTTTTGAAACAATATTAGAGGAGTTCACACAATACTTGTCTATTAAAAAAAGCACTTGAGAAGTGCTGATTGATAGAATAGAGCAGTAAAATGTTATTTATAAAGGTAGTGTAAAATATATCCATATATATATATATATATATATATATATATATATATATATATATATATATATGTTTGTTTTGAGGTTTCCGCGGGAGCTATATGTGTTGTCACTATTTTTCCGGGTTTGACTCCGCGTTGTAAAGTGCTGGTTTTCTTGAAAACCATTGTTTTGGCGACGTTTCGGCAAGGTCTCACTTGCCATTCTCAAGCCTGGTGGATCTACTTCTCGTCGTTACTCGATTAGTACTGTACTACAACTACAAGTACTAATCGAGTAACGACGAGAAGTAGATCCACCAGGCTTGAGAATGGCAAGTGAGACCTTGCCGAAACGTCGCCAAAACAATGGTTTTCAAGAAAACCAGCACTTTACAACGCGGAGTCAAACCCGGAAAAATAGTGACAAATATATATATATATATATATATATATATATATATATATATTATATATATATATATATATATATATATGGACCAGACGCTTGTCTGGTCACTAGTAATAAAGTTACCAGCATTCAATTGCAAATCGGTCTTCTTAGGTGGAAAATACTTTAGTGCATGCGACATCAATCTCTCTCTCTCTCTCTCTCTCTCTCTCTCTCTCTCTCTGTTGTCTTATCCTCATTACAAACCCCGCTTGATCCTGATGTATTTGGTAATGTAAATAGGCTTTTAATCTGTTTTTGATGATATGCAACAAGATTTTACATTATTGACAATGTGCGGTAGTTTTCACGTCTGATAGTAGTTCCTTTTTTGTGTAACGGGATATATATTCTTGAATTCCAAACATCGACACAGATAGAATGGATATGTAATCCTTTACCTAGTAATTGTAGTATTTCAACTGGTATTGAATAAATGCCCGGGGATTCATTTCTCTTTAGCGATTTAATTGCATTTTTGACTTCAGCGAGTAAGACATTGCGAAGCTTTAGGCCCACCAATTATAAAATTGGCAGGACCCTGGTCTATCTGGCCTTTCGGCATACGACCTTTAGCGCTCCCACTGCCCCTACGATTCCGACACCAATTGGAAGTGGCACGATGTGGAAACATCGTGGGGCTCCACCTCCCCCGTAGTACCTGTGTTGCGGGTACGCCACCCTTCCGTGATTCTTCCCCCCACGGGGGGCGGAAAGGCACGCAGGTGGAGGAATTCCACCTCGCACGAAGACAGGTCGCCGCCGAGGAATCACTCCTCTACCACTCGTAAGTCATTCCAAGGTGGGTACGTGCCGAGTCAAACCACACCACCCTCAGCGGTGTCGGCTTTGGGAGGTATTTTCATACCCGGCTCGTTGAACCTCACCTGGCTCTTGTGGAAAATGAGAGTAGAGTGGTCCCACGAGATGCTCACACCTCAAACGACGGCTCTGCATCTCTCAGATCCGCCCATTAGTCGCCTCTTACGACTGGCAGGGTCTTCTGACCTCGGTCGTATTCTTATCTACGCGAGCTGAACGGAGAGCGAGTAAGACAGTAGGTTCTCTAGGGCAGTCATTGGGCCGCTGATTTTCTGCTGGTGTCTCGTTATTTTTATATAGTTCGCCACAGTAGTTTCGCCGCCATGTTTACAATATTTCATCAGTATCGGTTTTTAGATGACCTTCCTTATCTATTACAGACCACGTTTGAGATTTAAATTCTCTCGTAAGGAGTTTGATCTTCTGAAATAAATCCCTCGGTTCATTTCCACAGCCATGTCCCTTTATTTCTCTGCAACATCAATAGAGACCACCAATAACAAAAAATAACGGACTTTCATCACATTTGCCATTCCGAGTTGGGAATTATATAAAATCACCGGTTAATTTGATATATATTGAAGAATTTATCACATTTAACAAATCCAGTGGTGATTATGTATAATAACCGGGATTAATAAAATTTACCGTAACATAAATATATTTTCAATTATTTTTGAGTGTTAAAGAGGTCAGGGAATTTATTAATAATTAAAGATTTACTCACACTGAAGCTTTATTGAGCTTTTAGACAATTTTTGTCAAAATTTCCAGTCATTAAATGATTTTTTTACCCTCAGTATAGAAGCTGGTTCTTCATAGATGTTAATACTAGTTTTAAATCGCTCCAATCATTTGTGCAGGGTTGTTTGTATTTTGCAATGCATTGTGTGTTTCATTTTTATTAATCGTATTATGTCGGCGCCCCCTAACGTATAGAAATATTACATTTCAGAAGCAATTAGTCATAACCAATTAAAATAAAAAGGGATACCAGAAAAAATAGTTTATCCTCTTCTTATCTGGCCATATTTCATCGAATTAACATACATTTTTCCATTAGTACAGCAGATACGTTCGACTGCTCTAATAGGCATTTTGTCCTTTTTATAGTCACATGAGTTTGGCTTCTTATAAAATACTATTTTTTTATCCGATATTTCGTTCTAAACATTGCTTAACAACACATTTGTGTTGATCGTACTATGTGGGCACCTTCTAACATATTGAAATAGGACATTTAAGGTGAAGTTAGTCATCATAGCTGATCACCATTTGTAATCAAAGGGGACAACAGAAAAAGTTGATAACTTCTCGTTATCTTAGCCACATTTCATCGAAATAACGCAAAAACTGCATATTCTTTATCTCCTGCTCTTCTGCTTCAATAGGCATTTTGTCTTCATATTAAAGCTTCCTATTAATACATTTTTATGAATCGTCCATGTCCGAAACTTGTAACCTTTTTTTTCCCATGTCTTTGCATTCCGTACTTCGTCGTAGGCGTAGTCTACGTAGAAAGAGACTTTCTACGTAGAGAGAAAAACCAAAATCATTTAATGACTGGGTTTTATTTATAAAAAGACAATACACATGAAGTGCCATAAAGTTATAGTTAATGTCAATTCGTCATTAGTTTAAAAAAAATGTGAAACAATTCTACCAATTTAGTGATGAATAGCTAAATTAAAATTATAAAATTATCATTTGCAAATTTCATCAAATATTAAACGTTTTCTTGAAGGTTTGTTCTCGTCCTTTTGAATTCTGTTTTGTAGTACTTTACTAGTACTCAACGGCCCCGTTTTTACAGTTTGTATGCGATTGATACGAAGAAGAGCGACGAGATTTTGCACGTATTAGTTTGTATCGGACATCACTTGTTGAGACAATCGGGGCGTGTTTGATCTCAATAACGTCTAGGATGACGCGTAAGTCAACGAAATATATCCGAAGTTATGGTTTTAGAGTTTTTCAATAGTTACTTCAATCTTAGTTAACCTGAAGCCTTTTAGACAATTATTGTAGTATTGTTTATTTAATTGATTGGCGATTGCTTGGTTAGATTGATGCGAAGAAGAGGAAAAGTATATTGAGTTAGTTTCTGGTGGTTTATAGAGTCTTAAGTACTAAGATAATCAGTTGTGTCATTTCTTTTATTGAGGCAATCGGGACGTTTTTCAATCTCAATGAACTCTCGTATGACCCTCCTTCCAATTTTACAAAATTTACTTTATTCTTAGTCAACGCGAGATCTTTACCTATTTTAAAAGCCGATTCCAGTGATAGTCAAACTCGTGCCATTCAACATTTATCGTTACATACATTATACATTGTTATTCAGACGTAAGTCAATAATCAGACAAAAACAATAATATCCATACCTACTATATGTCATTTCTTTTGTTGAGGCAATCGGGACGTTTTCGATTTCAATGAATTCTTGTATGATTCTCATTGCAACTTAATTCAGTAGTGGTATTTCCAACTGTTATATACAATACAAAATGCTATTCATCACTGATCAAGATAAAAACAAACGAAAATGGTACCTCCTACCTTCTATTTGTGTAGCTCTTGACAAAAATGAAATATTTACTAAGACAAAAATAGTTTTTAGTATTATAAATATTTAAATGAATGACTGAATTTGTTCTTATTTAATGATCATTTGACGGGCCTACTTTTTCATATTATTATTATTTTTCTTTATGGCTGTGAATCACTTTATTTAATTTATTTTACTAACATTATTGAGATAAATATATTTTTACACTGACTAACCACAACTACTGAGGAAGCACGAAAACAGAACTGAAAAATGAAGAAAATCGACTGAAGAATGAAGAAACTTCAAGCATCACGAAGAAATCTTCTCATTTATTAAATATTTTAATTGTTGTGTAGTATGTAACTTAGATATACGTCATTTTGCATATTAGCTCAGAGGAGCGTCTTTTTTAAATTTTTCAAGTTTTTTAATAATTCATTTTTTGATCATGGATCGCCGGCTGCTACATTTATTATAATCCTGAATATTTTCATAGTAAGTTTATTGGTGGTAGCTGCACTTGTGTTCTGTGTGTGATATTTTTTATATAAGATTATCTGTGATACTAATTATTTAAAACATTTGCTTCACACCTTATTTACAAAACGAATTTCTATAAACAACACTAAAGTCTATTGTTTGCATAAATTTTATTAATTACTTTAACAACAGCGGTTTCTGGTGCATGGAATGTATCTCAAGTGATCTGTTTTAACCTGCTTACAACTATATCGAATAACATTACAGGAATTACACTACTGAACAAAGAATCTAGAAATTATTAATACCATATATATCAATGTATAATATTAACTATAACATTTGCCTCCCTTTTGGTGTTGGGTCCTACTCTTTATTGGCTATTGCTATTCTTGACCTGAAAACAACTTAATTTAGGTAGCACATGTCTTTCTCACGTTAGTAGGAGAGCACACTGCAACTTCTGGAAAGTTTTTAAATCTCCAGATGCGTTTCTCTATTCTAACCAGACGTGCTTCATATCTACTTAGATCTGGGCTACATGCTGGCCAATTCATCGTTCTGAAATGAACCATCACTCAGTTTTGTATTTGCTGAGCAGGCAAAATTAAAAATTGCAAATGGCACAAAGTGGTGTAATAAAAAGTAATATATACCTTTTTCCTCTTTAGGGTACTTTATAGTTAATTGAGGGATGCGGTGACTGTTTCTTTCTCCTAATTTAGTCGTTGTAGAACTTCAACATGTCCACGTTTCTACTCCGTACAGAAGCACTGAGTACACGTAATATTAAAGGAGCCTTGTTTTTGTTTTAAGGGTGAAGCCATGCCTCTTGAACACAGAGCTCATACCTATCGGTGGCTTTAGAAATTCTAAAGGTTTTTATTTCTTGCTTAAAATCGAGTTTTTTGGTAATCCAGCATCTCAAATACTAGTGATAATCTGCCACAGCATTTTTCAACATGCGACAAATCTACAAAGAAGCTCCCCAGTCTAATAAACCTATCCCTGACTTCAGAAATTCTAAAAGTTTTTATTTCTTGCTCGAGATCGGGTTTTTTGATAATCCAATAGCTTAAGTACTTGTGTTCTAACATATTTCCATTTATCGCTAGAGGCAATGGAGTATTTTTGTTCTGAGTAGGTAGAGACCACTTGAAAACAGAACGCTTTGACGTTTAGACCCCACCCGACTCACAAGACGTTAACTGTATGATGACACGAGATGGAACCTAACGTTTAACGTTAAAAGGTACATAATATGTTACCCTTTCACGTAATATGTAACACTTCTTCATAAAACGTGTCACTTGAAGTGAGACGTACGTAACGCCATAAACAGTGACATTTGACGTGACTTAAATCTTCACCTGTCCTTTTTGGCACAAAACATGTCATTTTATTTGGAAAAAGACATTTTACCGTTGAAGATTTGTCACACTCTTACGGAAGTAAGACTCTACTAGTATTTCTAAATGCTGAACACGTTGAAAGGGATCATTTGAAAAATATGTCTAGCGAAACATCTGTTGTTATATTGTAACGAATTAAATTTGTTATAAAGCGGTAGTGTTTGACTGATTTATTCCCATTTTTTATGTGTACGAAATATAAATTATTCTTTCATATTTTTAGAGTAAATGTAGAAGTTAGTAGTTGTTGTTTTAATACATATTTGCATTTTTTCTCATATTTTTTATACTCTGAATAATATTTTCTCTTTCAGAATAATTAATATATTGGTAATTATAATTATGGATTTCCTCTCATTAAATACAGAATATTTTCTACGGTAGATTCCGCTTTCCCCTCCGATATCTTATAGAGCTTGCACAAAAAGTAACGCAACTTGATAATATTTCGTTTAAAAAAAAAAACGAAAAATTCTTTTTACACGTTTTTTAATACCTATAAAATCACAGAAAAGTTTAACTGTCCCGGTACTGTCCCCTAAAGTTCGCTCTAAATATGAACTCGATTCGTCGAGACTCGTCTTGGAATAAACAAGAAAAAAGTTACAGTAAAAAAATTCATATCACTCTAAATACCTCACCAAATAAAAAAAGTAAATATTCATAAAATACATTGTTCACCCAACTTTTGAAGGTACCCAAAATTGAAGGCAAGAGAGGAATGGGACGCAAGAAAATGTCCTGGCTCCGAAACATAAGGCAATGGACAGGGATTAACGACATACAATCTCTGATACATATTGCAAGAAATAGAGAATTAATGGAAAATGTGATCGCTAACATCCATTAGTGGATTTGCATCTGAAGAAGAAGAACCCAACTTTTACTGTATATGCTTTTAATATTAAACCCTATACTTGTTGTAAAAAAAATCAAAACCACTTTTTCAAAAACGTCTGAAGGTACCCCCACTTAGGGGTATGGTTCTCGGAAATACTAGAGCAGGAGGTATTGTATTTCCAGCTGTATTTATAAACAAAACTGTAGTAACCAGAGTTCCTCTTTCACCACTTGTTTTAGACCCTTTTGTGAAATCACACCAGGTTTTTGGTTAGTTTCAGTTTTTGTTTCAACCATATTCTAAATCTGGATGAGTCATAGAGTTCTTAATATCTTTTGATTAGTTTTTCATAATTATTAAAAAAAACATTCACATTATGTTTGTTAAAGGAAATTGCACGTGCAATATTGCATCCTTCAGCAGCACAGAGAGATAAGCTTGTGTGGTGTTTCATAAAACCGTATAGCCAGTCCTTTTCTGCTAGTCTTGGAGCTTCCCAGTTTTTAGGACAGTCAGTATGGTTCATTTTGGCCATCTCATGTGCTAGTTTTCGAGTTTCTAGATTGTTAAGACCATAAAACATTTTTGAACACTTAATTAAATATGCCTAAAGGTCGTCTTCCTGTTTGTCAGTAAAAACCTTTCTAATATCGTTTCTTAATTTCATATCATGTTCGACATCTGGCTTATCCCTAAACTTCTTAACGTACATACCAACAGTTTGATATTTTAATTAAAATCTTTTAGCAGCATTTCTCATCGATTCACCACCTAGGGTGGCCGCTGCACATTCTTTCATAGATTGGGCATCGAAATTTCCTTTTGGTTTTTCTTTCTTCCTATTATTATCATCTTTATACAATCTGCAACAAAGAGAAACACTTTTTAAATAAATAATAATAAATATATATAACTAAATAATCTATATATATATATATATTATATATATATATATATATATATATATATATATATATATATATATGTATATATATATATATATATGTGGTGTATATATATATGTATATATGTAAATACTTTTTTCTTTTTGGGTGTGGTAGTCAATAAAAAATAGAGCTTTGCTAAGGCGTAGTATTTATTCTGAATTCCGAGCTTTCGGTGTTATTTGCCACCTTTATCAAGGTCTACAATGAAAATTACTGTGTTATAACATTAGGCTGATGTAATATAAAAGTTATAAAAACTTACCAGAAAGTAAGATTCATAGCATATAAAACACAACGTTAATAACATAATGTGACCTGAATTATTGAAGGCATTAAAAATTTTAAAAACTTTAAAATACTTAAAAATTAAAGAACATGTTACAAAGTTTAAAAAGTAAAAAATAAGACGACATGTTTGACAAAAAACAGTCGTCTTCGCAGGTTTGAATTCAGTCACATCTCACGAACAGAAAGAGGTAGTAGGAGGAACTATTGTTGTTTAAATAGTTCGATGTAACTACAAAAAACAAACTTTCAAACTGATGTCTAACAAAATGCCGTTTGTGATTTTAGGTACTACCAACCATGTTACCAACTTAGAATTGAGAGGGAAATTTAAAAAAAGGTTTTATTATGTCAAAAAATAAAAAGAAAATAGTATTTAGTAAATAGGTTTAGAAAAAACAAACAAACAAAACAAAATGAACATCTGAATAATAACTGAAGTTAATCATGATAATTATAGCAATTAATAATGGAATTTACGAAACATGAAGCACTCTGAGATGCAGAAAACCCTAGTCAAAAGTCAAAATAAAATTGTAAATTTTGCTAAGATTCTGGATCTCAGATCTTTTATTCATATTGTTGTTATCACTCTTGCTGATATGTACCATTTCTAAGAATGTTCTCTTAAATTTATTTTTCTCTCTGGCTAATATTTTAACATTGTTGAAATCTATCTTATGGTCTAGATCGATAGTGTGTTCTGCCAAAGCACAAGTGGGTTTATTAAGTCTACAGTCACTCTTATGAGAAATGATACGACTAGACAGATTTCTTCCAGTTTCACCAATGTACGTGGATGGACATTCAGTACATTGAATGCAATTGTTTTTTGTCAAACATGTCGTCTTATTTTTTACTTTTTAAACTTTGTAACATGTTCTTTAATTTTTAAGTATTTTAAAGTTTTTAAAATTTTTAATGCCTTCAATAATTCAGGTCACATTATGTTATTAACGTTGTGTTTTATATGCTATGAATCTTACTTTCTGGTAAGTTTTTATAACTTTTATATTACATCAGCCTAATGTTATAACACAGTAATTTTCATTGTAGACCTTGATAAAGGTGGCAAATAACCACCGAAAGCTCGGAATTCAGAATAAATAGTACGCCTTAGCAAAGCTCTATTTTTTATTGACTACCACACCCAAAAAGAAAAAAGTATTTACATATTTTTTCCAAACTAGTCAAAAAACTTTGGACTACCTTGTCTTTCTATATGTATATATGTCTCTATTTTCCATTGCGTTTGTCTGAAGATGCCCCACTCGATGTGTCCAGACTAAATGTAAAACTATAACCTAAGAGTGCCATCAGTAACAAATGTGAATAGTACAGGTTATACAGCAATAAATGGACTTAAAACTGGTAGCAATGTTAATTACCCCAAGTCTTAGCTTCTACTAAAAAACTCATCTTACCTTCAATCCAAAAATTTGAATTTCAACCACCAAAAACCAACTTTTCACTTTGACATGAACCCTTTACTGCACTGTTCTACATACTGAACTACAATAGTGTGAGTAGTAATGGAAATGTTTGATATCAGTGTTGCCAACCTGAGTCCTTAAATTTACCCACAATATCAATGTCTGAAGCTGCCCCCTGTCTGAAGGAGCCCCCTTCATCCCTATGTACACAAAATGATTTAATAATACTTTTTTAAACTTATACACATTTACAACAACTCCGTAGAATTTAGTTCTGCATTGTGTAATTTATTTCAACCGTCTCTATATTGATGGTAGTTAGTTGCATTGCAAGTTCACGATAGATCAAAATAAAGACGCTGATGATGATTAGTTACGGTGATCGTAAAAGACAGTTGAGGCAGCCTTAAGAACAGCTTAAGGCTGCCTCATTATTGTTTTATAGCTTATTTTGAGCTAAATAATATAAGGCTATCTCTATTGACATTTTCTATCATAAGTTCATTACAAGTTGTTATAGTAATAGCGTTAACTTTGAAAACCATTTCTCTAGTTTCTATTCCAGGAATCCATATGATTACCGATATTCATACTATCGCTCTGTATATACTAGTATTTTACGAAATTTTATATTTTTTATTAGAGATTTTGTATTAGTGAGTGTGCAACCAAAAAAAAATATTGATACCATTTTCTTTTACCTCTTGTAAGGCTTGGTGCTTTCTTATATTATTTTGTAAATTTTCATATAACTGACATAGTTTCTTTTTTAAAGGTCAATTGGCAAATAGGCGAAAAAATGGAAGACGGAAAGTTGAATCTGACGGTGAAGTTGCAGGAACTTCATCAGGTACGTCATTGAATATTAATAAAATATAGGTAGTAGACAATTTATTTTGTTGTATTTTGTAACGAGTATGAAAAAAATTATCCTGTTTATCGGGTCGGTACGGCTGCCGTTAGTATGTTATAAATCTGAAATCTCTGAAAATGAAACCGACTCTATATAGAAACAAGGCACTTACGGCTATTAAACACGGAACTGGGGCTGTATGAAAATATATTATTTTGATTTCAGATGTATCAACTTAAGTGGGTAACTATGGTCAACTATGTCTGCAAAGTTTTTACTTTTTGGGCTACTGTTTGTCAGAGTTTTTTTTCCAAAATATTCTTAC
This sequence comes from Diabrotica balteata, assembly GCA_918026665.1. Lineage (NCBI taxonomy): Eukaryota > Metazoa > Arthropoda > Insecta > Coleoptera > Chrysomelidae > Diabrotica > Diabrotica balteata. Next base: position 103,154,007 of record OU898283.1, on the reverse strand, counting down.
GAGTATAATACCACAAATCTATTGTTCTTATTTAGAATCTGTAGTTTTTTTCCTAAATGAGTTTAGGCAATTGACTTGAGCTTTTGTTACGTGTCTGACGAGAACGTTGCCGAAAAGTAATCAAAGTTTTGGCGACGAATCGTTTTTAGTTCGCAACTCCTGCTCAGATAAGAAAGGCTCATATTAGCCCGATCAATGAATTCAAAATTTTGCCAAACCCCAAAAAATACATCAAGCATGAAAATTTATTTTTATTATGCGAAATGAATCTAGATATGCTCTTCTTCAAGCCATCCTGCAAGGAAAAATATTTGGAAAACGAGCTCCAGGGAGAAGAAGAACATCTTGGTTAAAGAACCTCAGAATCTGGTTCAATCCAACATCTGTGCAGCTCTTCCGCGCTGCTAAAGCTGCAAAGAAGAATGAAAATTTGGGAATATATAGTTAAAGGTATTAATTATTAAAAAAAAAAAACGTTTACAATCCCAAAGTGACCCACCCAAACCACGTAACTATCGACGGTATAAATGAACCATCCGCTGTGCCCAGTAGCAGTAATGCATTGGTTAGTGATCAGTGTAGTAGTGTCTGGACTTCGGAGACTTAGACCTGGGAAGCACCGAAGAAGATAATTATCAGAGAAAATGTTTAAACTTCGGCACAGTGATAAATCGACGCGTTCAACCTGGAAGACTGTTGAGTTTAATACTAATTCTTGCATAGAATAGTATTAATCTTAGCTTTTGGTTTAATTGTACTAATCGTGGAAATATTTTGGATTTTTTTTTAACTCTATTGAGTACAACAATTTGTATAATGGGCATTAAACATTTGGTATGGTAAAAAATGCAGACATGTAGAGAATTACTCCAGTGAGTAACCTCTTTACAATTCTAAAAATTTAAATTTTATTAGTTTGAATACACTTATTATGTTCAGTTGGACAAGTCGGACAGCAATTTTAGTTTTAGTCTACGCACTTCAACGACTTTCCGCACCTTTAGTTGTCGAGCAAATGCATTAGGATGCACTAGCACTCGTTCACAGTATTTAGCACTACAATGTTGTATATCTTCTTTCACGGATTCTAGGGGATGTCGTGTTGAACCACCTCGTTGGATACATAGTATGGCGCATTGACTATGGCACGCAGTACCTTGTTTTGGAATTTCTGTAAGATGTTTGTATTGGAGACGCTAAGAGTGCCCCATAGCTGAATCCCATAAGTCCATATGGGCTTAAGGATGGACTTGAAGAGTAAAATTTTGTTATCCAAAGATAGTTTTGAGTTGCGTCAAATGACCCAATACATATTTCTCAATTTAAGTCCAAGGTATTATGTTTTTTCCAAGTTAGACGGCGATCCAAGTGCATGTCAAGATATTTAGCGTCCTTGGATTGAGGAATTACATAATTATCAATATATACAGGGCCATGTTTCTCTACGTAGCGTGAATGTAACATGTATTGACTTAGTTCCATAAGATTTGATGCGCCATACTTTCATCCATTGCTGAATTCTATTTAGGTTTGATTGAAGATTTCTTGAGACTGTTGATGGATCTGTGTGGGATGCCAGGATAGCAGTGTCATCTTTATACGTTGCAACAGTAGTTGTACTAGATGTTGGAATGTCCGCTGTGTATAAAAGATATAGAATTGGGCTGAGAACGCTGCCTTCTGGTATGCCTGAGTGAATAGGGTATATCTTAGTGTGCTCGGTACCGTGCTTCAGAGCTGGAGGTGAGGATAGGGTAGGAGCTTCTTTAATTTTATTTGTAGTCCTATGTGCCATACCTTGTCAATTTATATATATTATATATATATATATATATATATATATATATATATATATATATATATATACATAAATATATGCACTCTATAATCCAGCATGTCAAACTTGATCGAAGGCTTTTTTGAAGGTCGAGAAAAATGGCTAGAACGAATTTTTTTGGCCATTCAGATTTTATGGGTGACAATTTCAGTCACACACATTACTTACGTAGTTTTTTGTGGTAAATTTCATGAGTCTCTGCTTAATTGTCCTAAAAGGCTTTGGTTGATAGATGATAGAATCCAAAGATTTGAAAAGTAGCAAGAGAAGCGTTGAATATTTTCATGTTGTTACGGGTAATGCTCGGTGGTAGTTGCTTCACGTAGTTCCTGGATATGGTATCGGGACCTGGTGTGTTGGTTCTACCAGTATGACAGATATTTTCGATAGTTTTTTGTTCTGTGGGCACCTCGAGTGGAGTATTAAAATTTTTTTCGGACGCCTCTTGGATTTATCTCTCAGTGGTTTCTCGGAAGGCAGTATCAAAGTTAAAATTAATTGTAATGAGAAGGAATGATCTTTCAGCTTGATCTGGGACGAGAGACGATCAGATTCTGTTTGGGAAGATCACGAGAGGTTTTGTGCTGACGGGGAAATCTTATTTGTTGACTTTTTATTAAATGTCGTGGGAGACCTGGCATAGTTAACTTCAATAGTTTAAATCAATTAGAATTTCAAGGTTATCCAAATGGGGTGGAGCGTTAAAAAGTTGCTGATTTTAGTGTGTAAACAATATAAAGTAAATGTCAAATGCATATTTTCATTTAATCTATTTCAAGTTGTTTCATTAATTAATTAATTTCATTAACTTTTAACATTAATAAAATCTTCCAGGACCTCCAGAGCCACCCATCGGTAGGCCAAATGCAACCACTTCTTCGGATGGCGTCATGTTAACCTGGAATAGACCATCTTACGACGGTGGCCAAATGATTCAAGGATACGCCGTGGATTGCTTATTGGTGGGCAGCCAAAGGTGGACAAATATCGTTCAAGACTGCCAAGCCCATAGTTACTTAGTTAGGGGATTGGAACCTGGACTACAGTATGTTTTCAGGATACGTGCTCTTAACGTCCACGGGTATAGTAAGCCAAGTCTCGAATCGCAAGTTGTAGAATTGGAAGAAGACAGTAAGTATTGCTTACTGATATTTTTTGTTTTTCTACGCTAGCAAATCTATTAAGAATCAGTTGGCTTATTTTCTGATACTGAGCTACTAAGTTTTTAATTTGTTGCTGAGATACGTTAATTTAAATAAAACAAAAAAAACTTTTATGCCTCTTTCCAAATTCCTAACTTGATTCTACACCCTGCTACTTTACTTCAGAATGTGTCCGGTTACACCAGGTCGGATCTGTTTTGATATATATATATATATATATATATATATATATATATATATATATATATATATATATATATATATATATTATATATATATATGTATATATATATATATATATATATATATATATATATATGTATATATATATATATATATATATATATATATATATATATATATATATATATGTATATATATATATATATATATCAAAACAGAACTGTTTTTGATGGGTTGGAGTCAATAAAAGGGGCTATTTGTTGACTATTTTTTACTCGAGCTTTCAATTGTGATCTTTCAATTGTGATTACAATTTTTATCAAGAGCTTCTAAAAAATACAAAATATCTTACAAAGTTGAACTAGAAATAAAAAATTTTTTAAAATTTTAGAATTTTTTGTATGTCAAAAATAAAAATTTTCAAGTTAGTATTTATAACATAGGCTGGTTTGTAGCTATTCTATTTTTGTTTACAAATTCAATTGTTTTTGTTAAGAAACTTCATCAAAATTTTTCAGAGAAACATTTATTAGAATAAGACATTTTTTTATTAATATTTTTTGTAATTAATATGTAAGCATTAGTTTTATACAAAAAAACTAATTTTATTTGGTGAGTTAACAAAAAATTTTTTATTTCTTGTTCAACTTTGTAAGATATTTTGTATTTTTTAGAAGCTCTTGATAAAAATTGTAATCACAATTGAAAGCTCAAGTAAAAAATAGTCAACAAATAGCCCCTTTTATTGACTCCAACCCATAAAATATCACTATATATATATATATATATATATATATATATATATATATATATATATATATATATATATATTCTTCTTCTTCTTCTTAACGTGCCCCATTCCTAAGGACATTGGCGATAATCATGGCCTATTTGACTCTATCTGCAGTCGTTCAGAAAAGTTCTAATGTCGTTTTCTCATTCCGTTGTCTCAGATTCTTCAACCAGGATGTGCGTCTTCTCCCTGGTCCTCTTTTGCCTCCCACCTTCCTTTGTATGACCAACCGCATCAATTCGTATTTCTAGTTTCTTAGTATGTGACCAAAGTAGCTCATTTTTCTTTTATTTATAGTGATATTTCTTTATTTTTTTTTTTCATTCTTCGTAGCGTTTCTGTATTTGTTTATGTGTTTTATTCAAGATATTTTCCACATTCTCTGATAACACCACATTTCAAAGTTATTGAGTCTTTTTTCTGTCGCCTCTGTAACTATCCAGAGAATATGTAGCATCTCAATACTATAGTTCTAATTTCAATGTTGAGTTTTCCATTGCATAATATTGCTTTCATCTTATTAAAAGCACTTCTAGCTATTCAATACGCCGGCGCCGTTTTATTTCCATACTTCTATCCCATTCTTCATTTAGTTCGCAACTTAAGTACTGATATCTGTGCACCCTGCCTAAAAATTTACCTTTAGCATAAACACTGTCTTCCTCAATCTTGTTCTTGCTAACCATCATGATTTTTGTTTTATTTGTATTCAGTGCCATTCCATACATTTCGCAGTATTGGGTAATGCGATCAACCAAGATCTGTAGTCCTTCTCTGTTATGGGCTTTTCCTTGTTGATACAAACTCCGCACGTTCCAAGTGACTATTATTTCAGTGTATTTAGTTGGATTCGCTTGTTGACGACCTGAGAGGCCCTGTGATCTTTTAGGTTTGTTCCTCTCCTGCCGGATCTCGGCTTCCGATTTCCGTGATCAGTAATGTCTACTGGCTTTGTTACCATTGCGATCATTGCCACGATGATTGTTCTAGGGATATATATATATATATATATATATATATATATATATATATATATATCTTTATCGCACAACGTACCAGTATCTTTCTTCCATTTCATCCATATCGATCTGACTCTACTGCGTAGAAAAACCTGTTATTCATTTCTAACTCTAATTTTTATTCCAGACCTCCAGGATCTACTTGAACCAAAAATACCTAAAAACAGAAGTAAGTATTTTGTGCATGTCTTATATCATTTGTGTATTCGTAAAATTTATGTATAATTAACATCTCTTACCTTTTCTTCAAGATACGTTGGTGAATGAAAATAGGCGACAGAATGGAAAGCGGAAACTGAAAATTGATGACTACGATGAAGCAGGCACTTCATGGGGTAGGCCATCAATAATAAACAAATCTAGATTGCGAGGGTGCTTTGGCATTACTTCTATAGATGGCGCTGCGCTAATGTCAAACCACCTTCATTTAGTACGTTAAGTTTTGTATTAGTTATGGCAAACTACATAAAACGCTAAAATCGGCAACATTACCTCGTAAGAGCTAATTATAATTCTCCGACACCTTAGATTCTTAGACTTCTAGACAGAAAACGAAAACCATTCATTAACGCATAACAACGCAAGGGATTTGTATCTAGGTCCGTCGATTTTTATTTTCTTACGTATATCCGGTTCATTTCTAATAACATAAACTCGATAGAAATACATTGCCCAATATAAGGCGGTGCATTTATATCGTATTATAATGTTTTTATTAATTCTAATTTATTGTTCTTATTTTAATTTACCAAAACACGATAATTTATATCAATTTATTAAACCACTGTACAACAATTTATTTGACTAATAATTACATAATTTAGCTATACGTGTGTTACATTAAAACGCGAGCGCGATCTTCTTTTGACTGACTTCCTCAATAAAAATCCGCGTTATTTTTATGAAACCATGTGTTAAAATGGGACATCGTCGAAGATTCGATGGCATTCTCGACGACAGAGCGCGAATGGTCTAAAAACTGGTATTTTTACATCGGCTCGTCTCCAGAAAGCTCGATTGTTTTTATAGCGGAGGGGAACCCATCGTCTGTCAGGTAGGCATTACCTAGAAAATTCGTGAATAAATGAGAATATTAGTAATAAATATGTTACGGTTTTGGGTCAGAATTTATCGTAACAGTATTTTAAGGTGGTAAAACAATTTTTTGTGGTTGAATTAAAAATAAAAGCGCATTTCATTTAAAAGATAAAACAAAAAATATACCCTTATTGAAAATAAAAAATAATTCCTTATAAAATAAGAAATAAATCTTTATGCCCTACAGAAATGATTCAAATATTTGACCTACGGCTTAAGAGTATTCCAATATGTCATAAAAACTTCTGCGGATAGATGTAAGAGTTTCTGCTGTTACAGAATTGGAGACTTCTCTAATTCATTCAAATTTTGGGCCCTAGCCTCAGGATGATCGTAGATGATGCTTTTTAAATGTATGTCCCCCCAAAAAAAAAGAAGTCCATGGGTGTAAAATCTAGAGATCGCGCAGGCCGCTTAATATAGCCTGTTCCACTGATAACTAGATTCGGGAAAGTACTGTTTAAGTACTCCCTGATTATTCGAGCGTTGAGAACTGAACAACCGTCTTGATGGAAACAAATATTCTCCAGATTTACATCAGGAAGATTGAGAATAGCGGGAAAAACATGATTCTGTAACAAATCGAGATATACTCTACTATTCAAGTTGCCCTCGATAAAAAATGGACCTATTGTGTGGTCTCCTAAAATGCCAGACCAGACGTTTTTGAGGACGTTGAGTTGGGTAAACAACACTTCTGTGCTGGTGTTCCGCGCCAATACTTGGTAACGAAAAGATTGTGTCTCCTTCTTCCCTTCTTCCAGATATTTAAGAGCCACGACCTACCCTTAAAAACGAAAATCCGTTTATTGAGATGCTACGTGTTTACAGTGCTGCTCTATGGGGTTGAATCATGGGCACTAACCGAGGCATCCATGGGAAAACTCGAGGCGTTTGAGATGTGGTGTTATAGATGAATACCGAGATCTCCTAGGTGGACCGAATAACAAACATTGAGGTTCTACGTCGGATGGATAAAACATGTGAAATTATATATATTCACAGTGAAACAGCGCAAACTAGAATATCTTGGACATATAATGCGAAACGATCATAGCGTAACGAATAGGCATCACAAGAAGAAGAAGTCCTTCTTCCATACTTCGGTTACAGTATTCTCTTTCCTCAACTTTTTCTAGTGACATTTCTTGGGCGTGACCTTTTCTGTAATCTTTGAGGCAATAACAACTCTCAAAATTTTTAACAATATAAACGCAAGGAATTGGTCTCCGTTCAAAAAACACAGAAAATAAATCAACAAGAATTACCACCATAAAACAATTTTATTATTTAAACTTTTTCTGTGGGCGTATAAAGAGACATGTTTACAAAAATAAATTAAATATTTACGCTCTTATTGCTTTAAACACCCATTCTTCTTCTTTAAGTTCCATCTTCTATCGAAGGTTGGAAATCATCATGGCTATGAGGACTCTGTTGACTGCCGCTCTAAAAAGTTCTGCACTACTGCATTCAAACCATTCCCTTAAGTTCTTAAGCCAGGATATTCTTCGTCTTCCCACATTTCGCTTTCCTCGGATTTGGCCCTGCATAATAAGTTGTAATAATGCGTATTTTTGCCCTCTCATCACATGTCCCAAGTACTCAAGTTTTCGTCTTTTAATAGTTAATATTATTTCCGCCTCATTTCCTATCCTTCTAGTTACTTCCATGTTTGACATTCTTTGAATCCATGATATTCGTAGGTTTCTTCTGTAACACCAAAATTCAAAGGCGGCCAACTTATTCAGATGAACTTGTTTTAGTGTCCAAGCTTCCAGACCATAAAGAAGAGTAGAGAACACGTAACATCGAAGCATTCTCAGGCGTAGTTCTAACCTTATATCTCGACAACAAAGAAACTTTTTAAGTTTAATAAATGATGTACGTGCTATTTCAATACGTGTCTTAATTTCTTTGGTTTGGTCTACATCTGATGTTATCCATGTTCCCAAGTATTTATAGTTATTAACACTCTCAATTGCAGTATCTTCAATAGTCAATTGGATATTTGCATGTGCAGATTTAGTCATGATCATGCATTTAGTTTTCTTTAAATTTATCTTCAGTCCGTACTCATGACAGCGTTCATTAAGGCGTTGCATTACGTTCTGTAAATCATTGTTGTTATCCGTAATTATTACTGTATCGTCTACAAAACGTAAGTTATTCAATACTTCTCCATTGATAGATATACCTTCTATTGAGTCTGAGAGCGCTTCTTGAAATACCGCTTCACTGTAGACATTGAAAAGTAGTGGGGACAGCACGCAACCCTGGCGGACTCCTCTCTGTATTTTAATATTTTCGGTGTACTGGCTGTCAACTCTTACCTTGGCAGTTTGATTCCAATATAAATTAGATATGATTTTCAGATCACGACTGTCAATATTTTTGCTTTTTAATATATCTACAAGCTTTTTATGTTGAACTTTATCAAATGCCTTTTCAAAGTCTAAACAACCATTGTATAATGATAAATTATTTATTGGCGACGGCGAAACTGAGGTTTATGGAAAGTCGACCATGCGCAGTGTTGCCATTTATAGTGTGTATATCTAATTTGAAACTTAACGTACTGCATGTATGAACATACTGTGCTCGTACTTATTTTGAATCCATATTGTTTCAGGCGTTCTGGGTTCGTCAGATGCTAAAAACAAAGGTAAAAAAGGTAAGTGTCTTTTGTTTGTTCATTGCCTTCCTTTGATTCATGTTAGGTTCCATGGAACAATTTTTCCACTTCTATATCAATAATAATTGTAGTTCATTTTCTTTACTAAAGTATCTTCAACTAAAATATAGGAACAATGAAAAATAAAGAAAAAAAAATTGTAATCTTTAAAAGTTGTCTAATAATATAAAATAAAACTAATTGCCATGTATAACGGATAAGATAAAAAAATATTAAAAATGTGCCATTTTTTAGAATTCTAGACAGTAATAGAATAGTGAGGGATAAGATCTATGCGAAATTTTAAAGACCAACCTTGAATAAAGAAATAGAAATTTTAAATTCAATAAAAACAAGAAAATTAGAATATCTCGGACATATAAAGGATTCCCCAAACCGACGCGAAACTTTCGCAGCGGAATCGCGGCGAATCGTAAGGCACGGCGACTTAATGCATGTGTTCAGACAAGTTCGGACGGAAACCGGAACGGTCGCGGCAGAACAGCGTTGACGTTTCATGAAACGTTGCATGCACGGTTTTTTCCGCTGCAGTTATAGCAAGTTATACTTTCGCGCGAATTATAAAGGAATTCGCGTGAATTATAAAGGATTCCCCACACCGACGCGAAACTTTTGCGACGCGAAACCGTTGCGGAACATTCGCAGGCGGAGCACTATTAAATTCATTATATATAATATATAATGAAAACTTACCATTTTCTCCTAGAAATGACCCTATATTATCCCAGACTTTATCCTTTTTTCTTATATTTTTATAATCTTCGTCACTTAAATCATAAATTATAGGATATTGTTTCACAATTTCAATTAGTCTTTCTGTAACAGCCATTTTAATAATTCACGCGAAACTATAACTTGCTATAACTGCAGCGGAAAAAACCGAGCATGCAGCGTTTCATGAAACGTCAACGCTGTTCTGCCGCGACCGTTCCGGTTTCCGTCCGAACTTGTCTGAACACATGCATTAAGTCGCCGTGCCTTACGATTCGCCGCGATTCCGCTGCGAAAGTTTCGCGTCGGTTTGGGGAATCCTTTACTCGCGGAGAGAAATACACCTCGCTCCAACTGATTATGCAGGGAAAGATCCAAGGAAAGAGAAGCATAGGGAGGCGTAGAATGTCATGGCTGCGTAACCTGAGAGAGTGGTACGGATATACATCAAATGAACTTTTCAGAGCACCCGTCTCAAAAGTCTGAATAGCTATGATTATTGCCGACCTCCGCCACTTAGGTGGCACTTAAAGAAGAAGAAGAAGACTAACCTTTATCTAACATTCAAATAAAATTACCAAAGCAGTGTTGAATTTTGAATTATTAGTTTGTTTAATTGTTTTTACAAATTGATCTTAAAAATGGTTTTAGCAGTAAACAATTTCGCAATATACTATTAAAAAAATACATGCGTTCATCTTTTTTATAAACTTATGACTTGCAAAATAAAATATTTTTTAGTTACGAAAATAAGTAGACATTTTGTTTTGTGGGTTTCGTCAATGAACACTATTTATTGATATAAAAAAGAAGTAACAAAAAAAGTAAAACTTATTCCAAATCATCGTCATTAAATATTTTTGTGAAATGTTATCAAAAATATGATGTCTTTGTTGACTGAAAAAATACAAATTTACAAACAATTTTATATTCCCGGTAATGGCTAAGTACTTAATATGTACATTTTCGTAGAATAATTAAATGGGGCGGATCATTGTCACAATATTTAAATAACAGATTTAGTCATTCTTAAGGAGTATATTTTGTGGTTTCTTTCAGCAAGAGTTTGTTGAAAAAAAGTGTTGTGATATATTTAGTATTTATCAAAGAAAAATATGTGGCGCCCATGGGAAAGTGATGTACGTTTACCTGACGAAAATGAACCTACGGATACTTTAGAAGATGAAGATGAAAGTGCGGGGCCAAGTACTCAGCAAAGGAAGAATTTGTGTCTATCTGAGCAAAATATAGTGTTAGATGCATTTGATGGACTTTATAAAAAAATGACCAAATATGAAGCTGTAAGCAAACGGCTGTTTTAACAAAAATTTCTTGTGCGACAGTGTGCCGTTTAATAAAGACAGGGTCGAAAAGTAAAACAACAGGAAAAGATTTGGGAAGCTCTAAAAACATTCAACCTCACCTCTTGGAACCTATTAGTGAGATAATATATAATATTGTTACGAACATGCTTTCGGCGTGGCCCATGTAACGGTTGCATATCGAGCGCTGTAGAAATCCATTTGTCAGACAACGAATTAGAGGTGGGACTTCCCCAGAAGATTCGAGAATAATACTTTTTGGTATATATATGTAACGATGTTATGAGTTAGTTTAGTTGTTAAGATATTACCGAACAGTAAATTTATAAATAAATATATTTATATAAATTCGAACCGCTCGTTTTATTTAATCTCGCTACAGTTGATGTTACGGTGTGAGTAAAAAAAAATAAATTCAGCAGTGACTTTTAAAAAGTATTGTTCGTCGGGAGCGTAGTTCGGTCGTGATCTTTGTACGAAAGAACATTAAAAAAAAGTACGTGTGTGCCTGACCAAAGATGCTGCTAGTAGAACTTTCAGTAAAACAGTCGCGTGAGCAACTAGAAGAACGCGATGAAGGCTGCAGCGAGTCTAAGAAGATACTCCAAGAACGAATGAAGACTGTTCTCAACAAGAATGGAGAAGACCCAGAGGCATTCCAGTTCCAGTCAGCAGAAGAAGCAGTTTTAACGAAAATAAAAAATGTGTCGCAAATAGTAAATAGTAAATTTGAAAACGTCTCGCAAATGATTGAAGAAACTTCTAAAAAAATGGAAGAATCTTCTAAAAAAATGATAATAAATTTGAAAATGTCTCGCAAATGATTGAAGAATCTTCTAAAAAATAATAATAAATTCGAGAAAGTTTCCAAAAGATTCCATGAAACGTCTCAAATTATTAAAGAAGTAGCTAGACAAAACGACGAGAAACTCAAAAAGGTTTCTAGAAAATTCGACGAAGTATGTACTCAGAACAATGAGAAATTTGAAGAAGTCTCAACATTCGATCAGGTACAGAAAAATGTAAACAACGTAGAAGAGAAGATCAAACAATTAGATACCATGATAACTAACACGAAAGTGCTACCACCAAATCCGGTAGTGAAAGAAGAATCACCTAGAGACGAAATGACACATCATATGAGATTCAAATCGCCACCATTTGATGGAAAGTCCTCTTGGTCCATATACCTTGGACAATTTGAAGCAATTACGACAACGAATCATTGGACAGAACAAAAAAAAGCTATTTCCTTAACTGCTTCTTTACGAGGTGATGCTGCGGATCTCGCTACAATATGTATGCAACTAAAGTTATACTTAACCTAAACAATATCAAGGCAAAATTAAAAGAAAAACATATTGTTGATGATTGTTCCACAAATACTTTTTGAAGATTTTTGACCAAAAATGGTTTTAAATATAAAACTGTGAATAATTTTTTGATTCTCATGAAACGATAGATAAAGCCTGGACAAAGAAAATGTCAAATAGATGTACCCCATTCTAGAGGCAAGCGAATTTGCATATTACATTGCGGAGGATAACATGGATGGGTGAACGATGCGTTATTGTTGAGTTCCAAAAGTATCAAAGACAGTTCTCTAGTCTACCACCAAGACATCGAAGGGACGCTTTTTGAATCGTGGTTTGAGAATACATTACTCCCAAATTTAAAAGAAAATAGCGTGATTGTTATGGACAATGCATCATAGCACTGCATGCATTAAAAAATTCCAACCAAACAGAGTAGGAAGGATGAAATTCAAGAATTTTTAATAGCCGAAGACCTATATTTTGAGGATTATTACACCAAATCTCAACTAATCCAGGTTCTTCATACAAAAGTTGTAACTAAAGAACATATTATACATAAATTAGCCACTAACAATGGATATATGGTTTTAAGATTACCTCCATATTACTGTGTGTTGAATCCCATAGATTTGCTATGGGCTCAGTTAAAAAACCATGTCCGGAGGAACAACATATCTCCAAAAGATGTCCAAAGTGTTGTCGAACTAATAAAAACGGAGTTCAAAAATATCAGTGCTCAAAACTGGCAAAATGCAATAGAACATGTAAAGACGATTGAAAAAGATTACATGAAAAGTGTCCCAGCCTGGAAAAAAATTATTATTAATTTGGCTGAGAGTGATGAAGACAACGATAATGACGATGAGTTGGAATAACTCTTAACTCTAACTGGAAGATCCCATATGAATGTGAATTTCCGAAGTGGCTAGCATACCATTCAATTTATACTAGTAAAAAAACGAATGGGTAACTTTTTGTGGCATCGCATGTGACATGTAAGTAAATAAAAATTATTTTTGAAGTTATACTTCTTTAGGCGCGATTGGGAAAAATTGATGAGAGTGAATTTTTATAAAATTCACAGTATGTAGTACGCGCATATTCACAGCATGAAGTTAGTTGCTACATCTAAATCTTTAAGTTTGGTATTAATGTAAATTGTGTGAAAAAAAGAAATTGGTGTTTTTGTTAATTCGATTATATTAGGACGGTGATAGATATTTACTGATGGTATATTGTATATGTATATGTTTGTATGTAAAAATCGAAACCTGGTTCAGTAGTTTTCATCATTACGTAGAAATTACATTTATCCGTTACTTTAGGACCTCACTGTATAATATATTAATATTAAGTGTTCATTGACGAACTTAGCACGGTTAATAAAAAAACTTGTAAATCCACTAAAAGAAAATTTTTATTTTCGCAACTGAAAAAATATTTTATTTTTCTAGTCTTAATTTTGAAAAAAGGTAAAGGTAAATTTTTCTAAATACTATATTATGAGGTAGTATACTTTAAAAATAATAGGTATTTCGATCAATTGGTAAAAACATTAAGTACATAAATTAATAATTTTTCTCTACAACTCTGTAAATGTCTCTCTGGGGGGTCTGTGTTACAATACATATCAATATGGGATTACCAGTAGGTCGGTTTTTAAAATTGGCATAGATCTTGCCCCTCACTATACCTTAAAGTGTATGTAGTCCAGGCTGTCAGGCCGCTCCGTTGGGAAAATGTTTCTGATTCGGTTTCTTCGCGGATTCCGGTTCAAAAATGTCTCCTTTAAACAAATCTGAAGGGTGCCGGGCAAAATTTTTGGGCAGAAATTGTTTAAACAATTTTTTTAAACAAAGTCCAAAAATAATTTTTTTAATCTGGAAAACGTGTTTTTAGATTTTTTGGGCCATTTTAAACAAAAAAAGTCTCTTGTCATTTTTTTCTAAAGTTGATAGTTTTCGAGTTATAAGCGATTTAAAGTCTGAAAAACGCGAAAATACGCATTTTTGAGGCTTGAAAAACACATATGTAATTATTATTTTTGAGGTTACCAAGTGTCTAAATCAAAGTTTAAACATTCAGCTTTGACTTTGACTAGACCGTTGTTTTTTAATTGTTAAGTATGCGCGTACACTCGATTTTTCAGCCGCCGCGGCGCCGTGCGCCTCTATCGTACTTATGCATAGTTTACATATACTGACAAATAATTATTGTTTATTGAGTATATATTTATTTATATCAATTGAGTTATAATATAAATTTCGTCTAAAGTCTAATAATAGTTACATTAAAATAATCGTACAAAAGATTGTTAAATAACACACTAATATCACTCAGTAAAAGTATCTTTGTTTTCACAAAAAATCTAAATCACATCCACATAATGGTACACAGTTGACATGATTTTTCTTGCAGTTGCAAGCATTAGTTTTGCAAGTCTTTTTGCATTTGCACGGTTTCCCAACCCACCACTATCAGACATATAATATCCATATTGTGTAAAATCGAGAGTTTGATAGCGGGAATATATGGCATTTCGCCAAATATATGTTTTAGCGAAAGCTCTTAACAAGTGCTGGTAAAGTGCGTCAGAGGTACAGTTGCGGTCACGGAATAGTTTACAGGTTCACGTATCTAGGAGCCCATTTTTTAAATTTTTACTTCGTTTAAACGCACCTTTTACGTCAAAGTGACGTTGCCAGTGGTGTGTACTAGCTAGAATAGATAGATTAAAATTAAAATATCAAAATATTTTACAAAATGAAAAATATAGAAAACAGTTTTTGAATAAAATGGATTATGATCTTAATAACGAAAATAAAGAAGTCTTTTTTTTTAATATGCATTTTATTTTAAATCTATTTTATATTAAATAACGATAAACAATGATAAATAATAATTAATATTTGGTGGAAGCCCCATTCTTGTCAATACAAGTTTGCAGTCTTCTGTTCATAGATAGCACCAATCCCCTCATGTTATAGTTAACAAGCTCTTCCCATGCCTGCTCAATTGCTTCCCATAATTCAATTCTATTCCGTGGTTTAAAGTTTCTTTCATTTAGTTTCTTTGTTAACTCTGCCCACACATTTTCGACGGGGTTAAAGTCTGCACTACGGGAAGGCCACGGAAGAACATTAACATCAGTTTCTTCTAGCCATTCTCGAACAATTCTACTCGTATGCACCGGGCAATTGTCATGTTAGAAGATAAAGTCGTTGTTGGGGAATCTCTGGATCACCGATGGCAACATTGTGTGCTCAATAATGTGTTTGTAATATAATCCTGTTAACTTCTCCTCTACATGATAACAAACGCCGGGCCTTCGGCACTTATCCATCCCCATACGTTGACAGAGAATCCTCCACTATTTCTTAAATGATGCGTTACTGTTCATCATACCTATGATTTCTCGGCCTATAAACTCTTATTCGACCATTATTATACGACTGAAATACTTTTTCATCGGAAAATACAACCCTAGACCAAAAATTCTCATCGCGGTTTATAAATTCATTACAAAATTCAACTCGTCTCCTCTTGTGATCCTCAGTCAAAAAAGGTTTCCGTGCAGCTACACAATTTAGCAGTCCACTTGCTTTAATTCTTCGAAGTGCAGTGCGAATACTGCCTGGAAACGCTGCCTCTTCTTTTGCCTTTTGAGCTGTGGCAAAAGGAGATTCTCTCAAACAATCTACTAACATCTCATCCTGTTGATCTGTGGAAATCTTCTGCCCTCCTGAACCGCCCAACCGTGCTATAGAGTGAAAATTATCCCATCTTTGTTTAATCTTCCATATGCACATATGACTCACGTTCAAATCAGCAGCAACTTGCCTTAGTGACCAACCTTCTTCGAGTTTGGCAATTGCTCTTGCTTTTTGCGCATAATTCAAATGTATTCTAACCATTTTGGAAGAGTTTAATATACTTTTATTTTATTGTTAAACACTCGCGAAAGCATTGACGTTTTGAAATTTTTTGACTTTGACATTTATCAAATCCGTACGACACTGCAATTTTACAGTATTACAATATAAAAAGTAAGGTGTAAACTATTCCGTGACCGCAACTGTACAAGGTATATTGGCTAGATTAAATTAAATTTTTCAGTCACACTGTCTTTTCGTCGAAGAGCAGCATTTTGTATTGTTATGTAAAAATCTACTTTAGGTTTTTGCACTAACTTAATATTGTTGATGTTATTACAAAAAATACAAACTAAATTTTCTTCGGTAAGTTTTCATTTAAGAAGAGGTACGGAAAAAGACATTTTAAATCCATTCACAATTTTTTTAATAACATATTATAATATAATACCTTTTAATGGGCATTAAACAATAGTCTTCCTAATGATTGTTTAAGTAATAACAAATCAAGTATGTGCGCGCGATTGTTAAACAGGTAAAAAACTTGCATTTTTGCGATAGTATATTGTTTTTAAACACCGCGCAATTTAAAATTAAGTTTACTAATATTAATATTTACTGCATTGTATTATTTAAATAATAATTTAAAAATATTATTTACAATTGATATAAATAAATATATACTCAATAAATAATAATTATATTGTTCAAATTTGGAAGAAAAAAAACTATATACGGTTATTACGTTGCGATGATTGATTTATTTAATTAGCCCAATGACAATAATTAATACCTACATAAATAAATTATGGAAAAAACTATGTTAATAAACTTCAAGGATTTGTTCGGGTTTTTTTGCGTAAGTGTATATGTAAACTATGCATAAGTACGATAGAAGCGCATTCTAGCGCGCCGCGCCGCGGCGGCTGAAAAATCGAGTGTACGCGCATATTTAACAATTAAAAAACAACGGTCTAAATTAAAATAAGCCCGATTACTCTTCACAATGTTGAAGTTGAATGTTTAAACTTCAATTTAGACACTTGGTAACCTCAAAAATATAATAATTTACATATGTGTTTTCAAGCCTCAAAAATGCGTATTTCGCGTTTTTCAGACTTTAAATCGCTTATAACTCGAAAACTATCAACTTTAGAGAAAAATGACGAGACCTTTTTTGTTTAAAATGACCCAAAAAACCTAAAAAAACGTTTTCCAGATTTAAAAAAAAATATATTTTTGGAATTTGTTTAAAAAAAATTGTTTAAACAATTGCTGCCCAAAAATTTCGCCCGGCACCCTTCAGATTTGTTTAAAGGGGACATTTTTGAACCGGAATCCGCGAAGAAACCGAATCAGAAACATTTTCCCAACGGGAGCGGCCTCACAGCCTGGACTAATGAGCGGCAGCGACTTTGTTAAATTTTTGTATTATCTACAGATTTATCCACCTAAATTACAGTTGGTTATCATTTTTATTCTTTTCATTTGCAGGTCGATCGAAAAAGGGCACGTGATACTATCTCGGACCGAATGTCAGCGTTGCCGTTGAAGATGAAAGGTGGTTAGAATCTTAACCGTTTGTTAATTGTACAAAACGTAGATATATTTTGATCGTCCAACAAGCATTTGCTACTTTTCCAAAGCTCTTCGTATTTAGTATGAACTACTTTTTTAAATGATTGTACATAATATTGTAAATTAAGCCAGTCTTTGTTGGACGTGCAAAGTATCGTCAAAGAATATTATATTGTACTTTGTATATGAATAGACCAGAATCTTGAGCGTTTCCAAAGGAAGTAAAAAAAACGGAATGTGGTACCCCGGGAGTGACCGAGGAGGGAAGCATAACTTTCTTATCGTGATCTATGCACAAAGCGATGATTTTTAATTTATCAATTCGATTTGAATTATTTTATTTTTATTTTATTAAGAAACACGCATGGGACTGCGTTTACTACACCATGTCGTGTATGGTCGCATGATTGTTACATTATATCGTTTCAGTCGATTTTATTTTTTTCATACCCGTGAGCGATCCACCTCTCCATTTTTAGCCCGCGATAAGAAAGCAATGCTTCCAAAAATTAATAACCTAATAAATATGTTGATTTTTAACTATTTTCAAAAAGAGTTAAAAGTGGTAATTAATTATTATGGATTTTATCTGAGTGTTTTATACCTGTAATATTGGTATTGTAAAAAATACTATTATAACTTGCTAATGCATCGATTACACAGGTCTGATTTTTTTTTTTTTTGATAATTTTAATAATAAACTCAGTGCCAGAAGTGTTACACCCAGAAGAAATAATTTCTTGAACTTAATTTTTTGGCAACATGGTAGATTGATATCAAGAATGAAACGATAACGTCAAGAATTTTTATTAACAAGTAATAAAAAAAAAATAATTATGTGTTTGGCGAACTCGTAGCTGAATACACTCAAGGACGTTTCGAGACGTCGAAGGCAGTAAAGTGGTTTGTCAGATATTATCAACATAACGCGCAGCTGTCATATTGCCTCGAATAAACACAAGTGCTGATCGGCTGCCGCAGGCAATAGCCCCCCAAATCATTACTCCAACTGTCCTGTGTACATGCTTCTAAACAGCAAACTCGATATATCATCGCTCTCCAGGGTTGCGTCTGACCGTCATGCATTTCTAAACACAATCTTAATTCATCGCTGAATGCTACATTACGCCATTCTGCCATCCAATGCTGCCGTTTTCTGTACAAATTCAAACGTTGATGACAGTGGTCCGCAGTCAAAGGAAGCACTAGTCGTGGGCGGAATGAAACCTAATTCTATTTATCATCATAATCTTAATTTCTGTATCTTTTTGTTTTGGACCATATAGTATTCAGTTAAAATATTTTAATATGATTAACTATCTACTTATTAATTTAGTGCTATAAGTTTAAAAATTAATTAATTTAGTTTTAGCATATTCTTCTTCTTGCTTCAGGCGAGACGTATTTTTGGCACTTTGTCATGAGACCTTTGTAACTTACCCTGTTTTTTTCTCCTTTAAACTGATGGTATTTAGGATCTCTTCTGGTTAAATCCTCAGTTGACCAGTGAATTCTTGTCTCATACTAGTTAGCACGTTGCAATGGCATATGATATGAGGCAACACTGTATGCGAGTATTAATTTATGGGTAAGTTTGGCAATGCTGCATGCGAAAATACTAAATGCGCATGAGCATCGCTCAGTATAAGTTAGCTAATCATAACGTGTGATAATTTTAAAAGGTTTATAATAGAATATACTACGGGCCAACAATGGAATACCAAAGTCTGACGTCACAATGTTCGGGAATTTTAAAAACCTTTCCAAACATTTCTAATTTGTGTGTATTTGTCCCATAAGACGTTGAAAACATTGGTTTTTTAATTGTTTGAAGAATAAATAAGGACTTGTGCTAATTAAAATTCATTCTGTGCGATTGGTATTATTTGTTGTTGGTGAATTTGTGAGATCATCATCATCACAATCATGAAGAAAAATACACCCATGGGTGTAACCGGCAACTCTAATGAACATTTCATTAGAAATGCCGATTACACCCATGGGTTTAAGTTAAATTTACAGTAATTTTTGGCGATATGGCATTAAAAAACAAAAAATACAACACTTAAATCACTTAGGACGAATGGTATTTAAAAAACACTCGACACAAAAACCAGGTGATCCAGTGCAAGCGTTGCAAATATAAAATAGTTGCTTTTCTTTTATTTTGCCTCCTGCATACTAGGCACTCCTTCCTTAGGACTCGTTTTACCTTTTTTGAAGTATCTCCTGTACCGTAATTTGCTTCAATTGTTTTCTCTATTTTTTCCAATTTGTGCTCTCCAAGATCAATTTTATTTTTATTTACAATACCACCCTCTGGCAACACAGTCTTTAAAATTAATAGTAAGAAATTATATAGCGACTTTCTTCGTTGTCCTGAATAATTATTGTATAAAATTAGTGAATTTCGTTACAATATTTGCAGTATATGAATGAACAATTTCTTATACCAACGCAAAGTTTTTCGAGAGCACGGATAGTATCCGAGCAGTTGGTCATGACGGTCAATGCTGCACATATGTTTGTTATATTCATAAATTGCTGTAGGTTTCAACTTTGCTTGACCTCGTTTATTGGTGGTTTTGTTCATTGTATTACCAAATCCCGTAGTTAAATATAAAACCTCTCTTTTTGTACAACAGGCACTGGATTACTTTTTTTATTGGTTTTAAATGGTTTAAATTGGTTATTAAAAGGTTTTTAAAACCCCTGCTCATTGTGACGTCGGAGCTTAGGTAGTCTATTATAGCTATTATTTCCGAAGAATATTTATGAACCGAGCCGCATCAGCGGTGTGGGAGTATTATTCCGAGGAAATAATATCCATTATTGCGAGTAATATACTCTATTTCATCCACTATTAATTTATTATTTTTAGGTTTTTAATGGCCAAAGTTTTTCAATAAGATTAAAATTAGTAATATTATAATTAATAAATTGAAGAGTTTTCAATAAAACTTTTTGAAAATTCGATTGCTATAAAGGAAGAAATATTTATCTATTTAGCAATAGTATTTGCCGTAGTTGTGTTGTTCCTCATAGGAATCTACAGAGTGGTAGATCATTTGCGATAACAATGGTCGGTAAAACTTGAGGATTCGGCATCTTTAAGTGTTTGGTAATTTGTTTACCAAACTTTCAAGACGTTATTATTTAAAGGTTACTACTATGATTATATGGGGTTAAGCCACAATTGATTCTAACGAACATTATATTTTAAAATTGTAATTTTTTTATAATTTGATTTGATTGTTGTAAAAATTTCACAATTTTCACAACAACCGTCCGGCAACGGAACTCTACCGACCGGAATTAAATGCTGCAACGCGGATTTACTGCCAAAATTACATGAGCAGAGTCAATGGATGTATCAGAAAAGATGAGATTTTTCTCAAAAATTATTATTGTTCGTTTGTGCCTACAAAACCTTCTAAAACTTGTGGCCTTTTTTAAGTTATTTCATTTTGGAAATCGTTAAAAAAAAAGATTGGAAAAAAAGATTCAAAATAGGAAGCTGTTATTATAACCAATAGTTGTTTGGCGGTTATTGTCTTCCAAATTGACGGTTAACTTACTTGATTTCGATATTTTAAGCTTACAACCATGCTTTTAGTTGATAATTCTGATGGCGATCTTTATGCCCTCAGAATGATCGTTTCACCCAAATTCTGATTGTTTTGTGTGTTTATGTCTTATATATTCATGTATTGTGTGTTGTATATATGTATTATCTAAAATTATTGTAGATGGTGTGGAATTGTATTTAGTTGTTCAGCAAGTGTTGCAGTTCTTCTAGTAATCCCGCCAAAAGAACGGTATCGTCAGCATATCTTATGTTATTATGTGACATCGTTTGTTATTAGGTCCTCATTGGCTTCGGCCAACCCTCATTCTGAGATGGCTTTATTGTATAGATTAAAATAACAATAGTGATAGAATATAGCCTTGCCACACCCTGCGGCGAATCTTGATATAATTCTAATGTCTTTACTGTCTATGTTGTTATTTAACAAAATTTCTTTAAGATGATTGTGCTGCACTCTGTGAAATGTCTTTTTAAAATCAATGAAACAGTCTTATACTTCCTGATTTATATCTAGGCATTTCTGCGGAAGAACACTCATTGTAAACAGTGCATCCCGTGTTAGTTATTCTATAGTGAATTACCTTTAAAAATCATTTTTGAGACAATATTCATCTAAGGCTATGGTGCGATGTTCATTGCACTCCTTTGCGTTGGCTTTCTTGGGAAGCAATATAAATATCTATTGAAGCCATTCTTTAGGTAGTATATCTGTTTTATATATGGTATTGAATAGATCCAAAATAAGGTCCATCGATTCAATATCCACAATTTTGAGTAATTCGATGGCATAAGGCCCGGAACATTTACCACTTTTAGCTTGTTCCATTGTATATTCGATTTATTCTCGTGTAATGTCAGGCCCAGTATCATTTTTAAATTATTTTGGTGCTTTTGTTCTTTCTTTGTCTTCTTCTTCCAACGTTAATTTTGAGGTTTAGGGTAAGGATTCTTTATTTCGAAGTGATTGAACATGTGTCTCCGTACAAGGCAGAACAGCACCGAAAAAGGCACTAAGGTAGTATGTAGTGGAGCATTTTGGAGGCTGGTGAGATGGAGTCTTTAGTTGAATCAGAGGTGGAAGATTTTTTCTGGATGTGATGTTCTTTCCAGAGTGTAGTGTTTGTTTTTTGAACTAGATGTGACAAAGACAGAGTATTATTGTTACTGCAAGCCATTTTTTAGTCTACATCCAACTTCGGAACTAGTGTATTGCACTAAAATTTTGTTATTGGATGTTGGCGGTGTTTGCGTCTTTGTCTTCAAAAAGCTGTGCTATATATTGTGTCCATCTCTGCATTTTCTGGTTTATATCTGTTGGTGTTATCTACACCACTTTCATCTCTTAGTTGCCTAGAGTGAAGTGTTTTTCCTGTTAGTTCTCTGATTCTTTTATGCATGTTAAAAAAGTCATATTTTTTCTCAAATTCTTCCAGTTCTTAGCACTGCTCATGTAACATGCTCTCTTTAGTTCCTTTTATTTTTTTTAATTAACGGATTGATTTCATTATGTTTAATGGGATATTTTGTTTTCAATGATTTTCTTTCATTCATTAATCTCTTCAGTCATCCAGTATAGCCTGCTACTAATCGAAGACGAGAGATTATACACCATACACTTTGCTGGCGACCAAACCATTTCAGCTGAAGACGAGAGCGATATAGACTATATGCTTAGTAGTATAAGTGGGGCCTTACAATTAATATACAAAAAACAGTATTTAGTTACAGGTGAAAAATCAGAAAGCCTACAAAATAAAATGGAAACTATAAAATACACTGCTTCAAATCCTCGGGAGTTCAAATAACATCAAAAGCGAGGAGTAGCGAAGAAATACCTTCTAGGATTGACCAAGCAAGAGCAGCCACTAGACAGCTACACATACTATTGTGGAATAATAAAATAACAAAAGAAGAATTTATAAAACATTGATAGAAAGTATTGATTTGTACGGTGCAGAATTTTGGGAAATCAATAAAAAAAAAACAAATCAAAAATTAAGGCAATGGAAATGGACTATTGGAGACGATGTTGACGCCACACTTGTTGACGCCATATCGCCTATTTATAATGTTTCTAATGAGGACAAAGTCAATTTAATTTCGGATTATTCTATTCTTTGTATCTCCGGGAGGTTTCAATGTATACAATCTTCTTTTTGGTACTTAGTTTAAAAAGTATATTAGCTATTACAACTTCTTCCACCAAGCAAAATTGTATTAAATGGTCATCACATTCATTTCTATTTTGTAGACCATATTCACTTACGTATCCATCCACTCTTCCCTGATTAACTTTGGTATTGAAGTCACCCATTGGTAGTGTGATGATTCTTAATTTACTTTAAGACTTGTTCCAAATCGTTGTAAAATAGGTCGATTTTGTTTTCATCTTTATCTGCCGTCGGAGCATAACCTTGAATAAAATTTACCAATATATACATCCAGAAAAGGAAATGAATTGTTGTTTTCTTTTTCCATTGCGAATTTGATTGATTTTTCTTAATTTTTTATTTTTATTTGTGGCTTCATCCCATATAAGCATAATATCTAATAATAAACTTTGTTTAACCATTCACTGCGTACTGTAAAGGCACGTGCTCAGCCTATAAGTTAAGCATCGAGAATATTGTTTACTTTTACTTGAGCAGCGTCATTCCAAGAGGGTTACAGTCTTGGTCAGGAACTGCGTAGCGAATGGGTTATAATTAAAAATAATTAATTAATCTAAAAAAATTATAGTAACCTTTTTTTAAAATGATACTTGTATTTTATGCATTAGATGCATAAATTGTGCATTAGATTTTGTATTCTCAATAGCAAAGGTCTGGTCTACATGAGTACAATGTATTATATCAAGTTCAACACTCCTTCCGCTGTAAAGCGTTTTATCTGTGATTTACCTAGTTAAGTTGTAAATGTAATTACTGACTAGGATGATTTAAAAAGCTGTAAATAATTTTGTTTTATATAAAACTTGTTTCGTGTTATGTAGATATAAAGTACCATTGTATAGTAACACCATCTTTTATTTCCTATGAGTCATGGTTTTCAATAATTCGTTTAGTATTTGGAATTTCTTTTATTATAAATCTTATTTGAAATTACTCATTTTTGTACTCTGCTAGTGTACCTTAATAAATTAAATGTCTTTAGTGTTTTCAATTCTCTAATGATGTGTTTTTATAGTTGCGAGGACGAGATTTAAAAGAACATAAAAGGCGAGACAAGTTTCGGAAATTCGGAATGTTCAATGGAAAAAACTAATTGAAAATGACCGAAACTCAAGGTCAAAGTGTGTCAATTCGGACGTATCGTCCAAAGTTGCAAATACATGAAAATAGGTCCGCAACCACAAATACGACGGCCACTTATTATAGAAAACGACTTCATCGAAGCAGTTAACGAATTTGTATACCTGGGAACGCTCGTCAATACTGAAAATGACACTACCGCAGAATTTGCACGGCTAGTAGATGCTATTTTGGCCTTAATCTCCTTTTTAAATCTACAGTTATATCAAGAAATACAAAAGTAAAACTCTACAAAACAATAATACGCCCAGTCCTAACATATGGTTCAGAAACCTGGACTTTAACAAAAAGCAATGAAAACATGTTAGGATGTTTCGAAAGAAAAATACTGAGGCGAATTTATGGAGCGGTAAATGAAAATGGTGTCTGGAGAAGACGATACAACTTCGAACTCTATAGAATATACCAGGAACCAGATATCATAAAACACATTAAGATAGGACGTCTGAGGTGGGTAGGCATGTAATGCGGATGGAGCAAACCGACCCAGCTAGAAAAACGCTCCTTGATAGACCTATTGGTAAAAGAAGAAGAGGAAGACCCAGAACAAGATTCCTATAGATAAATTCACATTCAGATGGCAGCGTTACAGAGATAGGCCTGTACTTTCTATATGCCAGAAATAACTACATTGTTGTCAGTTTTTAATCGTACCTACAATCGTACGTTATGGGCCGGCTCCTATAAAAGAATTATAATTTCGGAAATATTTATGAATGTGAAACGGAAAAAATACTACATTTTTTTAATTATATAATTTTTCTCTTGGTATTTTAAAAATAGAAAGTTATATTTCGGAAATCTGGTCTTTTCGGAATTATATCTTCTCTTCAAAATTGTTTACAATTCGTGGAAATGAAATAATTATTTGTATAATCCGTTTTTGATCTTAATGTCCTTTTAATGACACACTTTCTCTACCTGCATTTACAGTTACAGACATTAAAAAATAATTTAGAATTAAAAAAATATACCTATTTATAAATTCAAAATTATTGTCTAATGGCAGCAATTATAAATTCAGGTAAATACTTGAGAGGCATTAAAAGAATTTTCAGTTGATATCTGACGTTTGTGTCGTGTCAGTGTCAAAATGGCCGCGAGTGTAATAAAATTCAAAAACGGTAATTTGTTAAATAGTGAATGCAAAAAATAGTGTTAAATGTTTTTAACTATTTATCAAACAGTAATAATGATAAAAGTGTATCAACAATAGTGCGGGAAGTTTCTGCTATGACTGGAGTCTCGAACTGAGCGAACGATATTCCGATATAGAAGTAAAAGTAAAAATGGTCCACTCGTAACTCCTATAAGAAAAAAAAGAACCGGTTATTTGAATAGTCGTGAGAATAGATATGATGAAGCAACTCGGTCTAGAATAAGACAAGTAGTGCACGGTTTTTTTATGGACAATATTCCTCCAACCCTTGACGTAGTACTAGAAAAAATTAAGCAAATGGAGCATCTTCCGAATTTTTCCAAGAGTACGTTGAGAAGACTATTTGCACGACATGGGTTTTATATATGGCAAACAAGGTAGAAATTCAATATTAATAGAAAAACAAGAAATAGTCGCTTGGAGGATCGAAGGAGCCAATATCATTTATATGGTCGAATCATGAGTTAATACTGGAATAACCAATGGGCAAGTATGGCAAGATACAACAATAAAAAATAGCCGGCAGGCTTTCGTAAATGG
Organism: Diabrotica balteata; assembly: GCA_918026665.1. NCBI lineage: Eukaryota > Metazoa > Arthropoda > Insecta > Coleoptera > Chrysomelidae > Diabrotica > Diabrotica balteata. The sequence continues at coordinate 103,127,821 of OU898283.1, read as the reverse complement.
ACTTACCACAGGTTTAAAAACTTCGACCGGAAAAGGACCAAGATTTGTTTTAGTCCATGCAGGAAACAAAGACGGATTTGTTGAAGGTGCTGACATCACTTTTCTTGCCAAAAAAGGTGCTGACATCACTTTTCTTGCCAAAAAAGGTGCTGAAGATTACCATGAAGAGATGGACGGAGATCTATTTGAAAAATGGTTTGAAGAGATGTTAATACCGAATCTCCATCGTTAATACCATCTTATCACTCTAGGAAATTAAATTTTCCCAAACAATATTGGGTGAAACATCAAATTAAGGAGTGGCTCTATGAAAAGGACATTTACTTTGAAGAAGATTACTTAAAAAATGAACTTCTGGAAACTGCTAATGTATTTAAAAATATTTATGACAAATACAAAATTGATTGTATTGGTGAAAAATACAGGAATCACAGTGACGAACAATGCCGCGTAGATGTACATATCTTAAGACTTCCGCCTTATCACTGTGAACTGAACCCAATAAAAATGGTGTGGAGTGAAGTGAAACGGTACGTGTCCTCTAAGAATTCAAGTTTCAAACAAAACGACTTTAAAACATTGATTTATGAAGGTTATGATAAAGTACAGAACAATGGACATTGGAAAAATTACGTCAACCATGTTATAAAATTGGAGAATAATTTTTGGACAGTAGACAACATTCAAGATGACATTGAACCTATTAGAATTTCATTAAACGATGACTCTGAAGATGAACTAGATTATGAAAATGAAGATGATTGAAAATTGTTTTTCGGGGGTATTCTTTTCTCAGTAAAGGTAATAAAATATTTAGTTGATCTGGTTGAAATGTAGCACACTTAAATAACTCATTAATCGACATAATTTCATGTAGTTATATTAGACGTCATTATGCAAAAAATAAAGTTATGAACATTTAATAAATTAGTGCACAATTGAGGCCCCTAGAACACAAGGGGTGTAAGTGCCAAAAACAAAGTTTTGAAAAATCTTTGTTCAAAGTTCGATATAAATTTAGAAACCTAGGTAGCACTTTTTCAGTTTTCAGCATGTTTTCAATGACATGTAATTTTTTATGGTGTTATTGTTGTTAATGTAGAAAGTTTGAAGCCAAAAGTACGTGCCTGTTGTTAGATATCAGTTGCTAAGTGATAAGCAACTGCACTTACACCCTTGCGTTCTAGGGGCCTCAATTAGGGGTTTTTTGCAATTATCTCAGTCATTTGTTTATGTATTTTAATTTACAAACTAAAAAATTAAAAACTTTTTAAGATCTGCAACATTTATTTGAAACATTTTTCCCTAAAATGCACGAGGAACAAAATAGGCAAAAAAATGATTTTTTCCAAACTTCATCTTTCTTTAAAAAATAAACAAAGCAAAATTGGCTGTAATTCTTCAAGGAATTATCATCAGTTATCCCTTATCTACCGTTTAGAACATTAAAAAACCTGTAGAATATTTTTCATATTTTTTTCCCTATTAACTGCGGTATTATGTATAAAAGCATTTTTGGATTATTACCATTTATTTCATTCACGAATTTTCTATTAACAACTTTAGCTTACCTAAACATATCTTAGTTTACCGTGAGTTTGGCCCTGCTTATTTTACAAAAGTAGCAAAACTTACAATGGCAGTAAAATTGGCAACGCTGTTATCCTATATCCGTACACTGCCATCTGAACGTGACTTTATCTATAGATAACATAGACCAAGATATGAGAAATATGGAAATACGTGCTTGGCGGAGGAAGGCGATGGATAGGGACGACTGGAAGAGAATTATTGGGGAGGCTAGGACACACACAGGGTTGTAAAGCCAAAATGATGATGATCGTCCAAAGTTGCTAGTAGATAATCGAAACAGCCAATTAGGTCACTAACCTAACAAAATTACCGAACCTTAATGTTAACTTCAATGCTTCATCAGAAAGGGAGAGAGATACAGGTATTTTTTGGACTGTCTTTCCATTAAAAGAACTTTTCGAACTTTGCAATTGATGAACTCGAAGATTACTTGGAGGCTGACTTCTATTTTAACACGTTCGGAAGGAAGGCACCGTTAACCCTTTAAATGCGGCGAGCACACCGGTGAGAGTACTGATACTAGGTGGAGTTTTCCCTGTTAAAGGCTTGTTTAAAACGTCACAGTGATCATAATTGTGTTTAATATGTTCCGTCTATAGTCAATATTGATATTATGGTATGTGGCATCCGTTTCTCGGTGTTTCACATAGGTAGGTAGTAGGTGGTTGCCAAATATAGCATATAACTTGTTTGCTTATACTTATAATTCAGACGTTGGTCATTAAATATGTTTTTATTTTTAGTTCAATTTATGAATATGATTTATCGGGGGTGAAAAAATGTAAAATTAGTAAAGTAAAAAGTGCTAAAAATTGATAGTTCGAAATAATGGAATTTTTGTACAATTCCAACGCCGAAAGTGATCAAGAATCTGACAAAAAGGATAAACATAAATAAATAAATTTGTAAAACTTTTGTGATTTTGATAAAAATTCGATTTTTGGTCTTTTAATGCAATATAGTTGTCATATCAGTAGGTTATGATTACGGTCACGGGGCTCTAGGCATAATGTATGGAGACTCGTTGTCAGTTGTCACGACTTGTCAACACGGTTGTTAGATATAGGTTTTTGGACATTGTATGTTTAAATAAATGTATTAAACACAATGAAATATTATTACTTGGCGCAGTCTAGTGGAAATTAATCGAAAATCATGGAAGCAAGGTTACCAAATTCATTATCATTTGAAGGCAATGTGGCCGAAAATTTTAAAAGATTTAAGCAAAGTTTTGAAATATATCTGATGGCATCAGGAAAAAGTGGTAAAAGTGATGAA